>QLNU02014176.1:150645482-150675135 GCA_006491805.2 Dysdera silvatica
TAAAATTTTGTATATGTATGCATAAGGATTTGTAGCTCTGTAATCTCATCAATTGTAAGGATGTAACAACCCTGTGAACCACCTACATCAGTCTGTGCACAGTTGTAAATGCTCCGGAAGTAGTAAACATTTTCAAATCGTGGAGTGAAATGGTTGGGAAGATGTTCTTATCAACATATTCAAATTAGAATTTGACGAGTCCTAAATTGATTTTTATTATTTTAAATCACTGTTGCACTGCAAATCGATAAAACTACACCTAGTGCCCATATACGCTAGAAAACTAAATCAAAATATGATTGAGGGAAACCTTGTGTTACTTCAGTTATATAGTGTTTTAAGATATTTTTTATGAAATATGAAAATGACAACGGAATAAAATATATAGATTTCAGACTCGGAGGGAGCAGGGACGCTAATTTTATGTGAAATAATTTGCATTTTTTCGTGAGTCAGCGGGACACATAAAACATGTCGGAGGGCTGCATGTTGAAGACCCCGGGCATAGATTGTTACACAACGGGACGAGAGAGAAAATGAAAGTAAGATTACGAAGGAAAAAAACCAATCGCTGTTCCATCCAATAGCAGCCTTTATCACTATGTACCGACTGATGTCTATATGCATTCAGTAACAAAAAGGTCTTGTATTAGTGTTCCTTATCTCCTGTTAAGTTTTGTATGGAGGGTTTCGATTCACCTTGTACCGTAAGATATATTGATTATAGGCATTTGCGTGTTCTGGTAAGATGGAGAAATGTGGAATAGGTTTTTACATTTACGAGTATAATGGATTTTGTTTTTTGTAGTGTCTTGATTTCCAGGATATTCGCTCTTTAAAAGCTAAGTTAAATCTCTTTAAAATTTAAATGTGGAAAATAGACTTTATCACTAACCTAAAGTGATATCAATGTTGAGTACTACATGTAACATCAGAGTTGTTGTAGCATGATCACTTACACATTTCACCTTGTGTGACAGTATTGCAGTTACTTAATGGTTGATACTGCACACTATGCTTTTGAACTCCCTGTGATGTATTCCGCTTTTTGATGACTTTTTCTTATAAATCCATGATATCTATGTTTGTCACCACATATATATATAAATTTGTCTCCTGCATTTGTTGCTTTCTCTTGCATTGTTGGTCGATTGGATTTTAATCGCATATGAGCAACAAGGGCCATGTTGCACCAAACAAGGTGAATACAGTCGTCCCTCTCTATTTGCGGGGGTTACATTCCACAAACAATCTGCGAATAGCAAAACCAAGGCCATATGTGAAAAGGAGAGTTAGGTTCATAACAATTACCTTTCATATTGAATGCTGTATGTTCCTACAATATTGGGGCGTGTCTGGAAAGGTATTAATCTCACTACCTTCAGAGCATTGGCATTCGGGTATGTGGTTGCTGCCACCAGGTGCCTATAGGCATCGCTTTATATCAACGGTGCATTGAGAGACGTAGGGTATCCTCTGGTAACCAAAGTGTGACACAACTTGATGGCTTTGCGGAAACACAAACGCGGACACCACCGTAACTAATAAACTACTTTATTTGTACTAGAGTATATGCAACAACGAAATCAATAAAACATCACTGTATCCCACGAATCAGGAATAGAATCGTACACATTCGGTGAAGCTTTTGCTTCCGATGCTGGATCTAGAGAAATGGGCATGTGTCCTCACAGCCCGCTCTCATGCCTATCGCTCTTTCCCGCTGAAGATACCCTGCTATTCGTGCATCACCCCTTTCTTCAGAAATTCCTAAGAGGGGTCTGTTTAACGTTCTGCTGGGACGGGGGTGTGCTGTACCGTGACAAATATATTTATGAAAAAATGTAGAAAAAATAAATGCTTTACCTACTGTTATTTTTGTACAAACTGAAGATGGTTAGAATCCACATAGAGTAGTATATAATAACACGTGTTCATGTAAAATAACTGTTTTCTTAACCTTTTAAAGTCAAAGCCGTTTTAAGTGAAATTTTAATCTAAATTTAAATTACTGAAGAAAAAAGTTTCTAATTTTTGTTAAAAACTTGTTATTTTTTATTGTTCCTTTCCAGTTCTTTACATACTTCATTGTACGTAACTAATGACGTTTCGAGTTTCCGGTTGTTTTTTTTCGATAGAAAAGTTCAAGAAGGCATCCTCTAACATTTTTTCTACTCATAATCTTTTAATTTTACTAAATGTCCTATTTTTTGAGAATAAAAAAACAAACAAAACCTGTGAATAATCAAACCCGCGAATAGCTAGGGATGACTGTATATATGTGTAAATGAATATGTCATATTCATGTAAAGCCACCATATAAATGTATCCTTCCTATAGTAAGCTCTTGTATACAAATGTATCATACTACCATCACACAGCGATGCATGATGGTCATTGTTATCATATATAAATATGTAATACGTTCGGCCATTAGGTCCATAATGTAGGCGATCCATCGTTTAGTTTTGAAATGCAAGAGACAAGCGTGTGTTCCCCCCCCCCGTATATTCGGATTATTCCATGTGGTTCAGTGGTTAGGGTTCCACTGTTTAGCTAGGCTACCCAAGTTTGATTCCCAGTGTAAGAAACAGTTCAATGGTGGCACCCATAGGTGTTATCTGGTGGGGCAGAGGAGCACTTGCCTCCAATTTTTTAGAAAAGAGGCAAAATCATACTTTCTTCCATACAATTTTGGGTTTTTCATTGTTTTGTCCTTCCAGTTTATGCTATATTTAACACCCAACTTACACCTATGGTGGCATCCACTTGTATACCTGGTTTTGAAATGTTGAATGTAACTCTGTTGTTTCATACATGTATGAATGTAACTCCGTTGTTTCATACATGACAACATATCGAGTTCACCAGTTTCCCAATGTTTTTCTCTCATATAAATAACACAGGCTTATAAGTGATCTTCATTTTTTTTTTAAAATTCTTCAGCTATAGTTTCAGTAAACAATGATTTGTTAATGTATTATGATTGTGATTCTGCTTAAATTGCATTGAATGTAACAATGTACAGGTTGGTTCAAATCTCCGAACTTCAACAAAACAAATCCTTTTCATTAATGAATGTATATTTGCTCAGATAAAATCTAGCAAAGCTTTAATCAGAACATATATTGTTCAGCAGCATATGTGCAGCGTGGTACATTTCACAAATGTCAAAATGACAGCTATATATGAAACCTTAGATAATTTCTGCCCAAAAGGAGATATATTCATCAGCGAAAATGGTTTGTTTAAAGTTCGTACAGAGTTCTGAATCACCCTGTGTATCTCTTTGTATTCAGTGGCTATCTGGAGCTGGTTCCTGTGAGTCGTTGTTAAAGTATCTTCGAAAATAAGAACCAATTGTTAACTATGTTGGTATATGTTGGAGCAATCATATGTTCTCGGTGTACTGGTATTTAAAGTTTGTACAGTTCACTGCTGCTTACATTATAAATAAATAAATATATAAATAGCATGCAAATGTGGGTATTTCCATTTATGTTACCCATTTGTTTTACATATTAAAAATTTTAGTAATTTTAAGTTAAAGAATGTTAAGTTTAAAAAACAACTTGTTTAAATACGGGGCATAAGCATAATTAGAAATGAAAATATATATATGCTTTTACTAGGCAAGTGTGGTTTGCGTCCTCGTTAACCTTTAATTAAAATTTGTCGTTATTAAAAAAATTTCGTTTACAGCTGTGTATAAAGCTATTCGACTTTTAATAAGTGTTTAATAAACTGATTTATGTACTCATACTTTGCATACGGGCAAGCTTCTATATTATGAACTTTCAAGAAGCTATGTAGAGATGCATAAATTAGAGAACGGATCTTCAGATTACATTTAGAGAACACGGAGATCCCATGCTTAGGAACTTTCGATTATGTATAAAGCTTATATGCATTTTACAAACAGCAGTGAATCATTTGGCAAAACAATTAACCCATTCTATATGGGACCCACATTTGGAAAACAACACTTCGAGGAATCTTTTCCTTAATTTAAAGCAAATTTAGTTGCTTGCATACAGTTATGTCTCATCACCTTAGAAATTAAGTTTGCAAAGGTTTTAGTCAATTGGGTTCATAACTTGGGGTTTGCCTGTTACGTATAAAATTCAAGAAATTCACTGTTTAATAATCATATTCATCTACATTATGTAAGATATGTGTAATTAATTACCTAATAAAATGTTATATAAGAATACGTCTGATTACTTTGGTTTAGTTTTCTTCCATGTTGTAGAATAGTGATACCCTAACATTTATGGTTACAACTCAAATTCATGGTTATTATTACTACAGTTGGCGGAAAATTTAATAGTTGACGCAGTGAAATTGAGCCATGTGACAATTTGGGTTGTATTCAAAGTGCTTGGGTGCTACTTATTATAGGAAATATTGTCCATTAAGTTTTCAATCGTGAAATGAGGTTCTTGCATATAGGCCGCCTATCGTTTTTATTATAATTTAACAGTCCTCCTTTATAGCAATATTTAAATATATATTTTTTCCCCATCGACGAAATATTATAGTCTTAAAAGAATTTCACATGTTTTGTTAACATAAATACAGTGAGTCTGATTTGCTATTTTGTTAATGTTCAGAGGGTTCCCACATGCTTGGAATTGTCAGGGAATTTTAAATAGTCTCTGAAAGTCATGGAACAGTGACATTTTTTGGTCAAACCTGGGAAAGTCAAGGAAGTTTTCCTTGACTTTCCCAGTTCTGAATAGTTAAACCTCACATGAAGCTATTTACTCTGAAACTGAAGTCCAATTCGAAGTTTTGTTTGTGATTAATTAGGACATTTTGTCGAGGAAGAATCAGTGGAATAACATGGAAAAGTCCAAAATTTGTTGTCCTATATGAGTGGGAACTCTGGTTCAGTATTTTGACTACAGATGGACAAAACCATTTTTATTTTTTTTAGGAATGCATTCCCATTCCTTATAGAATAGAATTTTTCTTGACTCGTTCACTTTATTTAGAAGTCGGTCATTTACTAAATGGGGATGATTGTTCCGTTAAGAGAACCAGCGTTTTCATTCACTGTAGTGAATGTGTTCTTTTGTATAATCGTCTTATGGTGACATAGATGTGGCATAATATTCTATTTGTAATTAACCTTGATTTGATTCCAGTGGTCCCGCAGAATGTGTGTCATATTTTCTACTCACCGTAGTTCAGAACTTAGTTTCCTAGACAAAGGAGGTTCAGAATTCTCGGAGAAACTGCATTTCACGTGCAGCATGTTTAGTTGTCTTTTGCACTATGATACTCAAAATTTTTAGTCATTCCCCAATCCTGTTTTAAATCGAATTTTAATGTGGTACTGTATATGTAAAATTTTGGTCTACTACCCACACGCATACATTGATCACTCTTACTTATTCCTGCATGTACATGTTTCCACTTCGTTAATGAAAAAATGATTACTTATTGTGATACTTCAAATATACTGAAAACCATTTTTTAATTACCTTTGTATATAAAAAAAAAATACGAAAATGAAAATTTTGCTGGTGAATGCCTGATGTCACGTTATAAGATATAGAGAGAAGTAAAGACAAGAAAATACGTATGTAAAATATAAGAGTGAGATCAGTAGAAAGGTGTAAGTTGAATTTTAAAATAGGCCTATTTTCAAGAACACCATTTCATGAAAATCCCCTTTTAATAACTTAGCCTTTCTGATGCTTGATGTTGGTTTTGTAATTTTGTTTGGCTTAAAAAGAACAAAAAAGGCTATTTACAAGAAAAAGGTCATATACACTATTTACATACTATATATTTTTTGTGCCTGCATACAGGATATATAACAGTATATGTACAGACAGCACGTTCTGATTGAGATGTAACAATACTGAATCGTTGCGCGTATTTGTTCTTAATCCATTCATTTATCATGTGTAATAGTTTGGAGGTCATATTTTGTCTCTTCCTGGACAATTTGTGTCTTGGGTATAAAACTAAAGAACAAAAATGATTTACCTTTCCTCGTTTACTTGCTGTGTCATGTAGTATACATGTTCAACGCTAAAAGATACGGATAGCTAGGTGTGATCCATGGCTAATGAATATGGCAATTAAGAAAGTTGAGGGATGCTTTTCGGCATCTGTTTGTGAAACATTTTGTTTTTTGTTCGATTGTTTGTTACAGGAGAATAGAATGTGTTATAGGTTCTTTGCTTCAGCAAATATTTATGAATTTATGTTGTACTTTATTATAGCTCTTTATCCTACCTCCCTATGATAGGCGTCCATTATACTTTCCAACTGTAGGAGTCTTATTGTAGCTTGGTTATAGAATTTTGTTGTTGTAGTAGTTCTTTATTGCATCTCTATTGCAGGAATTATGTTTTGTAACTTCCTGTTGTTGAAGTACTCCGTACTTTTTAACTGTAGTAGTTTTATTGTAGGTCTCTTACAAAAACCTTTTGTTGTAGTTCTCTACTGCAGTTCTATGAGCTCTTCATTATATATCTCTCTATTGTGAGAATTCTTTGTGATAGTTTTAGTGAATGAATCTGTGTAGCTCTATTGTAGGAGTTTCTTATTGCATCTCTCCACTGTAGGATTTCTGTTGTAAACAAAGTGTAACTCAATGGATATTATTCAGAATGTTGAGCTCTGTCGGATTTGAACTTTCAGTTTTCTTTACCCCTTATAAATGAGCGTTGACTGTATCTAACTATTGCTTGGATCGCGAATAGCCAAGTATAGTTCTTGGACAAGCAAGTGCTAGTTATAGACCACGTTGGTGAAATTAATTGTTAAGTTCATGAAAATGTTAAATTTGCAAATCGTTTGCAGCTATTACCATATCGCCTAAATAATGGAGAACACATTTATAAATTGACAGTTTGACAATGGTGTCTTTGGATTGTGTTTGGAATGCATTAGAGGATGCTCTCTCTACGATGTATTTATATTTGTGTTTACAATAATTTCTTCAAATTGAAGCCCTAGGGTAGTACAGTATTAATGTGCTTGTCTGTTACGTCGTTAACTCAATTCCAGTGATGACTGTAGAACACAGTCAGCTTTTGCCTTCCACAGTCCTAGGTTTAGTTCTCTAGTCAACAGAGGTTCAGATTCCTCGAAAAGTTATAGGTCCTGACTCCTTGAAGAACTGTAGGTCCTGACTCCTTGCAAAACTGTAGGTCTCAACTCTTTGAGATACTGCAGGTCCTGACTCCTTGTCGAACTGTAGGTTCTGACTCCTTGTCAAACTGTAGGTCCTGATTCCTTGAAAACCTGTAGGTCCTGACTCCTTGAAAACCTGTAGGTCCTGATTCCACATGATTTTGGTTGTTCATGTACCGTAAAACAAAAACAACTCCCACTCTTTTGAATTCGAAAGTTTTGTGGGGTTCCTGTTTCTAGGTATATAATATCTCTGAAAGTTTGTTGATGGGGTTGATCACCTCTATATTTTATTTCATTTACTTTTAATATTTATCTCAGGGTTCCTATGCAACTGCAGAACCTGGAATCGTCCCTAAGGGTCAGTGGAAAGCTAGATTTTTTGGTTAAACCTGCAAAAGTCAGGCAGTTGGTTTTGAATAGCTAAATCTCACACCAACGCAAAACCATCTCCTCTGCAGTCAAAGTTCAGTCGAAAATTGCTTGTTGATTGATCAGGAAATTTTGCTGGAAAAGTGTGGGAATTGTTTTCTCCTGTAGGAATAGGAACCATGTTACCTAAAGTCCGTTTATGGGGAAAAGTAGAAGTGATCTAATAATACTTCATATTTATGCAAAGTAAAACTTCGGTTGCCGAAACCAATTAATGAACTAAACTTGGTACCAATAATCAAAAGTTCGTACAATCAAACACTTTAATAATTATCATATGAAATAAGAAATTTTTTGAATGGAACTACGTTAATTTCTTACATATACAGTGGTCTTGCCCCATAACATTCTATTTGACACTTATTTTCGTTTAATTATGGTATTACATCCTGGAAAGCGCTTTATAGGATTGCACATATACTGATTGTCTTTTTTCAGTTTAAGGACTTTTTTCTTTGTTCCTTGAAAGCTGTTAACGGGTGAAATTACTATGATTGGATTGATCACGGTTCTTTAAATTACTGGCATTAAATTACCTTTTACATGATGGCCACGGTGTTATTGCATTTTAGGTCACCTGAAACGTTGACTTCTCTTCATTTATACCACATAGTGTTTCGTCACTATACTAATCTTAATCATATTCTTACTATAAAAAATTTATGGTAATTGGAATTTCATTTTTGCGTAGCCACACTCTAGAATGCTTGTTTGTATTTTTTACACACATTAGTGCTATTCGCCAGATTGCCTTGTACTTACTGGTCAAATAGCTTAACACGACCATTGAATTAGGGTACATGGTATAACTTTCGTTTTAAATATTTAAATCTCCCATGAACATGGAGCCATTTTCCCATCAACAACTGAAGTTCAGCTGGAAGTTGCTTGTGATTGGTCAGGAAATTTTGCTGGAAAAGTTGGATTCACCACATAGAAAATCTGCCTCTCTATATCTATGCTACTATGTACCCAAATGGTTAGATTTAAAATATAGATTTAAAAAAAAAAAAAACGCTTATTATTAACATGCAAAACAGTGGTTCGAAAAGAAAAAAGGGCAATAATAAAAGTGAGAGAAAATGTTAACTATGTACAGTCGTTCCTCGCTATTCGCATAAGTTAATTAACATTCCATGAACTATCCGTGAATGGCAAAACCGCGAATAGCCAAACCAGAACTACATAAAAAGGAGGATTACATTTATAACAATTTTCTTGCATATTGAATGCTGTACACTACCATAATATATTTGTGAAAAAATGCAGAAAAAATAAGTTTTACTTACCGTAATTTTTGTATTCTATTTTTGTGCAAACTAAAAAAAAAGTTTAGAAATCACATACAGTAGTATGAAGTAGCTACACCCAAATTGTTCACTTATGTTTATATTCTATCTTTAACAGTCTATTTTTAGTACGTTATACAATAAGCTTATACATGATAGTATATGTATATTATTGTTTTGACCTTAAAAACTTTTAATTTTACTAAAAATTTTATCTTTCGAGAATTAAAAACAAAAAGCAACCTGTGAATAATCGAAACCGTGAATACCAAACCCATGAATAGCAAGGGACGACTGTATTCTATGATTTTACAAAATTCCAAGGGTATTTTTCTCCAACAGTATTACCTTATTCATTGTTACGTTGAGCGCCACGTGAATTTATAAGGAAATCCCCGTCAGGCCACGTATGCTGCTTAGAAGTGCGCTTGCATTGTGGTAAACCGTTTTTATGTTTACCATGTTTCAATAAAATCCATTAAAATTTTTTGAAAAGAAATATTTAAATACATTAATGATACAATCCTGTAATACATAAAAATTAAGTGAATGTTGAATAAATTTTAGGTAATTACTTAAAACGATGTAAATTTTTTAGTTTTGATATCATATTTTACACTGTCAGTCACCGGTGACTGACGCGGCCTGAACGCAAAGTTCAGTGTCGGTCATCAATGACTGACGTGGCATTCAACGTGTTAATGTAATAATGCTTGGCTGTATTACTTCACTTAGGTTAAACGAGTTACTGATTATTTTAAATTAAAAAGCTCAGCAGAAATGAAAAATTATACATGCACTTATTAATGGATCCCTGTAATGTAACCTAAAAGAAATCGTTAGCGAAAACAAAATGAAATAAGTCAATGTGTAAATGAGAAAAATGCACCAATTGGGGTTCTTGGTGTGTATTCTCATTTAGTAGGATGTTTGTATGTGGGGTGAATTGGAGATAACATGAAATAATTTATAATTTTAAAAACATGATTTCACTGTAAGGAAATTTTTTGCAAGATTTTTTTATTTTTAAATGTTTTGACACCCAAGTACTTAACTCAGTCTAAAGTTTTTTTGTAAGGAAGAAAAAACACGTTGCTTCAAGCCGGAGTTGGACCAGTGACAATAGTTTGGACCACAGCGACATGACAGCTAGACCACCAGAGCTTGATGGAAAATGCCTTTTTCTTTGTATACAAGTTTTTTTAAATAACGTAATTAACGAATAAATGGTTATCACTGAAAAGTATTCTGGTCTAACCAGAGAAAGAGAGAGAGAGCACTGGTTTGACTTTGACATGGGGCGATATATATATATTTTAAACACTCTAGCTTTCGTAGTTGGTATTTTATCAGCAGCCCTGCGGTGTTCCAGTGATAATATGTTCTTCTAATGTGCCTTTAATCTGAGTTTAGCTCCCAATAGTGTCAAACAAAAATAACATTTACTATGATCTGGACATCAGTCTCCTAGGACTAGGAGGTTCAGGTTTTTTGTGGGTGAGGGGGGCATTGTAGGTTGGCCCTGTTGTGTTGTAGTGGTCACCTCATTTGTCTATTGGGTCATTAACCCAGGCTCGATTCCCAATGGTATCGTGGAATGGGTGCTAATTGCCTGCTCACTGCAACCCAGTTTGATTCCTGTGGTTGTGGAGGTTTGGATTCCTAAGAAAACTACGACCTGACTCAACATGACCTTTGCTCTCTTTGTGCCATAAAAACACAAACATATACAAGTATCTTGTTAACCATGAAAGTGGTTGGATAAAACTATTTTTCTTCAAACCCTCACCATAAAAATTGCCCATTGAGTCTGTGTTAAATCATTCATGATCAATCGCTGACTTCTTGTAGTGGTAATCATTCTGACTGTGGAAAGGACCCGATATCTTCGTTTGGATTTTTTATGGCGCAAGAGCATCTAGGCTATACTGCAGCAATATAATTGGGGCCCGATACCACTAATTTGTAAAACACAGGTCAAAGTTCAAACTGGAGCCACAAAACATGGGCTCTAGAATGTAATTTTCTTGATTAATTTTCCTTGCAGACCTTTGCTTTAAAAAAAAAAAAAAATATATATATATAAATTTACAACACATTTCTGAAATAATAATAAAAAAAATTCTTATTTAGTGAACCAGAATTTATATCAATAACATGCCCTAGTCACAAATCTTAAGTATTAAAATGAGCATTATACGTTTTATTCAAGTAGATATTTAGTGGTTGCCATTTTTTTAATAGCTTTACCATCTGGGATTTGACTCCCTAGGTGACGCACAGGTACAGATTTCCTTGCAAAATTGGCACAGAATGACCCTTGCTGTCCTTGTGCCATAAAATTACGACCAACCATTCATTTGAAAACTGCAGGTCTCGGCACAACATGACCTTTGATGTTCTCGTACCATATAAACAAGAAAACGAACACCTAGTTATAACAAGTGGTGTCTATGCACTATGTGTTCTTTGAAATTTCAGTCCTTGGCCTTTTAGGCATGCCATGACTTTTAAATATAGTTGACTCGCATTTGAGTCAACTTTTAAATATGGTTGACTTACATTTTTATGAACCGCTACATTGATTCTAAAAAAGTATTCCATAGAAGAAATGTTGATTTCTATTTATGAACTTTTTACTTTTTTTTTTCTTTTCTGGGATGGGGTCTGTTTGAGTTCGTAAGGTCATGATACCACTGTAATTAGTAGATCTAATGCTGCCGTTTTGAAATTTTTGTTTTAGCTGACAAATACAACTAAACCATTCTTGTTGTTGTTGTATTGTTCTTGTTGAATTGTACTGCTATTACCGGAAGAAATGAAAGACTAAATAGCCCTAAGCTGTGACAATGCATTTTTCACACAAATTTTCTGTTGATGGGATGAACGATTTCTTGGGGTATTAAAAAAAAGGTTCGGAGAATGTGCTTTACTATATTAAAGCTGAAGATGCATAACATGCCACTATGATAATTTTTACGATCAGCGGGTTACAATTATATACATTTATTTTTCTGCAACCTACACTTCATATTCACACTACTAGATTGTCGACTAACATATCAAGATCAAAGATTAACGAAGTAACTTCATAGAGATGGAATGAGTGGTAATTTATGCACTTAAAAAGCTTGGAGCTGAATGTCCTTTTGTATGATAGTTTTTTAGGGATAGTCCTACTCGTAATTTCACTTGTCGAGCGACGATGACTAAACTAGCCCTTGTGGTGGGACTGTGTGAGATTAAAACTACAAATATCACTAAGAAGGTGAGAAAATAACTAGTAAAATTTGACACTGGTCGGAATATACGAAATACAAATGAAGAAGGTAAAAGATATTTACCATCTGCAAAAATATTCGCAACGTTTCGAGAACTACTGTTCCCTTCATCAAGCGAAAATGCACTTTTGCTTGATGAAGGGAACAGTAGCAAATATTTTTGCAGATGGTAAATATCTTTTACCTTCTTCATTTGTATTTCGTATATTCCGACCAGTGTCAAATTTTACTAGTTATGGTAAGCCCTGGTCAATCTTTGTACGTTGTTGTCAAGGAGAGAAAAGATACTACAAGTTTTTAATCACTCAGGAGAACACAGCCAGCAGAAAACATCTTTTTCGAAAAACAAACTAAACTAATAAGTTCAATTTTTCTTAGTCACGATAATTCAATCAACGTGAAAACGAGCTATAATATATTTTAGTACAAAAGAAATAATTGATAGTCTGCTATCAGCTCTGTCACTGCACTACTCCACCCCCAGTGAGGAACCTGAACGATATAAACTTGGTCTTCGTATAGGTTGATCGAATTTTGTTATATATGGCATTTCAGCAAATCTGACAGTTTTAGTCTGTTTTAAGTTTGTTGAGGTTGCGTTACTTTCAAGAAGATTGCTTGCGGTATATCATTTTCGACAGTATAGTAAGGTTTAAGACAATCAATAGATAGTCTTTTTCTTGTTTTTAACCATAATTATATAATTTTTTATCATTTCGTTCAATAACTAGGTAAGGTCCATCATAAGGATGTTGTAAGGATGATCGGACTGCATCCTTATGCAGGAAGACATATTTACCGTCTTTTAAATCCTTGAAAATGTTGTTGGTGTTGTGTTTGGATTCCTTGGAAAGCTAAGCCTTGCTGCAGTACAACCTTCACTGTTCTTACGCTGTAAAATTCACAAACCAATGGATCTTACTCTTAGCAACAGAAAATAATATCGAGGATTTCATGCCAGATAGACATATGCATCATAAAAATACTAAGATACTCATGTGGCAAGACATCCTTAATATGATTATGGAAATAACAGTTTTGATGAGTGTGAGTCAATCTTCAGTTAAGTTTAAAGAAAAAAGTTTTGCATGGTCTAATTTTGTTAACCTGAACATGCATAATTTGAGTTACTGTTAACATGAACGGTTTACAGGAGTCTCCATCAAATTGTTAAGTAATATGATTCTGTTCTTTCCCTGACAACAACTTTTAATATGTTTCCAACAGTGGTACCACATTCACTATGCATGCAGTTATCCCGGGTTCGACTCCCAACTATGCCAAAAAGAATGCTTACTAGCTAACTGCAGTTCAGGAGTTGGATTTCCTAAGCTAGTGTTTCTCAACCGCCGGGCCACGTGTGATTTTCGTGGCATTTGTTATTGTAGTTTTCTAAGCATTTCACATGAACAAATATTTCATCGTGGAAATATTCTGAGGAGATTGAGATGGGAATAATAGTTACGAATGCATGGGAAAGTTCAGACCCAGTGCCAGCAAGTAAGTAAGCTGTGTATTTTCACATATGTAAGTATTCTTGAATGATAGAGAATTTTCAAACATTGAAATCTTTTAGTATTCGGGAAAGGGTATACCGCTCATTATGATCAGTCATAAAAAGTGCCTTCAAGCCTACCATAATAATGCATGATGCATCCTCTATTCTTAGAATTGAACGAAAAACATACGCATTGCAAATGCCAGTGGTCAATTAACAACGAAGTGTATATTAATAGGACTGTACTGATAGTCTTCATGATTAAGCCATAATTAATCATTCATAGTTATGATAGTTTACTGTATGAACTTCAAAGAAAAATGGAAAGGTATTTATGAGTACATTCGTTGGACTCTGTCCCTCGTCTTACAATAAAAGAATTTACCAGGCCATGGCCTCATTAAGTTTGGGAGAACTACATTGGGCTTTAAGAGCTTCAAATTCCTCTGAAAACTGTAGGTCCCTGTACAACATAGTCCATGCTATCTTTGCTCCATAAAACTCACACAAATGTATGCTTTTTTTTTTTTTAAACCATGATTAATTATTCATGTTAAGAAGGTTTAAGTGCAATTACAGTGAAACCTTGTTAAGACGAACACACGTAAGACAAGTTACTTTTAATACGAACAGTTTACTGAAGTCCCATCAGATTGTGTAGCATTCTATCCTTTTCCGATAGGGCAAATTACTGTTAATACAAACAGATTTTCTGTTCCCTTTGGTGTTTGTTTTAACTAGGTTCAACTGTATTAGAATTTCCACCAAAATGATCAGCGAGGATGACTCATTAATTACAAACTATGAAAAGAATTATTGCTTTGAGCAGGGGTAGAATAAAGCATTTTTATTTGCCAAGTCCGTAAATGTAACTTGGGCTTATTTACAAACATTGCTTATGCTGTAGCCATCCTTCTTGGACTATCGCAGCATATCTTACAAATAAAATTTTTTACACTATTAGCAAACATACCTGTACCATTCTTCTATCACATAAAAGCCGATACTGTGAACCTTATTAGAAACTATCTTCTCACACGCAAATGAGAAATCCCATTGCATGTGAACTAAACATACCAGCGGCTAGAACAGACGTATTTACAAGCACTTGTGACAGTCTGTTGTCTAGTCCAGTCCCGCTGTTGGACTGCTGGCCAATTAAAAGGTCTCAAACTAGCGTCATGACAAACAGAATGACCAATCACACTCTTCGAAAATCATTCTTTGAAAGTTGTCAAACCGAGAATATGCTACTCTTGCATTATTCTTAACATAACTGCTGATCACAATAACTGTAATCATGTAGCTCATTCGCAACATTTCTTCGCCCAGCTTTTATACCACTGCCTTCACATCTGCTTAACATTAATAAATCAACATACATCCTCCTTGTATAACGCTATAATTCAACCTTCAATAAATTTCTGTTCTGTTTTCTAACTACTTGCATCATCTCTTTAGTCAGTCAGCCATCTTCACTCAAACAGCCTCAAGTCAAAACCTTCAGATATTTGGGGTCAGATTTATCTCCCTGGGGGTCTTTGTATGCAACCTCTCAAATCACTCAACCTTTTCCATACGAGACAGCCAGGGGTGGAACTTACAATTGCTTTGTTTCTATTGGATCCTGTATATAAGTAGATTTTTAAACAAGTATATGATTTTTCGTATGTTCACTAATTTGACAGCTATTTTGCTGATTTTAACATTTTGAATATAGCGTTTATGACCAGTTTTGTATTATCAATGTTACCTTGGTCATTGTCTAACTAGTTAAAGCAGCTGATCCATTTTATCGATTCCCCATTCGTCACAATTATTTCCCTTAATAGACGATTCTTAACTTTTTTTGTCCATGCACCCTTTCTATTTTATCTCAGAACGTCATTCCCCTACTTTTAACAGAGTTCTACACGTCTGCAGAATTTGAAGTTGCCTGTAAAAGTTAGGGAAAACCTTCCAGACTTCCATTCTGGATAGCTAAATTTTACACAAACATGAAGCTATTTCTCATGAAACCGAAGTTCAGTTCAAAGTTTTGTTTGCGATTGGCCAGGGTTTTTTGTTGGAATAGCCTGAGAAAGTCAGAATATTTTATTCTTTAATATGAGTAGAAACCCTGTCTAAGATTTTTTTATACAGCAGCATTAGTATTGTTACAGTTTCATGCTACCAATTCGAGTCTGCACTTCCCTTTATAATTGAGAAAATATCCCACTTAATGGTTCTGTCTCGTAAAAGGGCTGTCATCTTTATTTCAGATTTTGAAGGTATTTCCATTTGAAATGAAGTACTAGTGAGAAAATGTGCATACAAGAAAGACTGGTAGAATAGCAAACAGTAAAACATATAAGCTGTCAGACATGTGTTAACAGTTGTCCTTCATCAGGAGTGATGGAGGACTGCTCTTGATGAGTCTGAAAGCTTGAGTGTTTCATGATTTTGTTTTCCGTTAGTGTTTGATCTTCATGTTGTTAGATATTTTTATATTGAATTCTAATTATGTGGAATATTACGTAGAGCAGTCAAAAAGTAAGTTTCATACTTCAAAAAAAAAACCGGGATCGAAAATATAGAACAATGTTTTGTTTACATCACAGTACCATTCAAAAGCTACCTTTATTGAAACATTTGTCAAGGCGTGTGGTACTTGTTTTTCTATGCCTTGTATGAAAAACTGCCGTCTAACTTGGGATAGCCATTGTTGGGTTGCAGCTTTCACCTCCTTATTGGAATGATACCTTTTCTTTGCAAGATTTTGTTTCATGATACCAAAGACCTGGAAATCACATGGTGCAGAGTTCGGGCTATAAAAGGGTGCTTCCATACTTCCTGTTTAAATTTTTTCAGACAGAATGTCCTTTGCTAGGGTCGTCAAATGCAGTTTCGCGTTGTCATGGAGGAACACAATGCCTTTGGAAAGTTTTTCTGGCCATCGGTCTTTAAGTGATTTTCACAATCACTTCAGGGTTTCACAATAAGATGCTTCAATAATTGTGCCCCCCTCCCCTGCACCTCGACATGAATTCAGTATGCACTGCACCTTCTCTGTTGTCAGCGTTGTCATTAACTTACTCACAGATGGAACTTTTCGGAACTTTTCTAGTTGGGGAAGTGGAATGTTTCCACTTCATCTGTACCTTCGTAATTGAACATGCAGATCCATTTACCGATAGCTGGGCAGGTTACTGCCTTCTCACCATACACTTCATGCAACTTCCGAAAATTTTAGTGCAATTTGCAACCTTTCATCTACAAAATATGAACAGCTGCATTCACTTAAAATTTGGACACTGCTGAGGCATGTTTATGACTGATTAGCAATCGAACTAATGCTGATACTTTAACACTGCTACCTGCATATGCCACAGATAAATGTTTTTATTGTTGCCACAATGTTTCAACGAAATGTAACTTTTACTTAGATTTTTATGGAAGAGTGAAACTAACTTTTTGACTGCCTCTCATCTCGTAGGTAACTTCATATTATACTTCTTGTCAGGCCATTTTCTTCTAGTTCTACAGTCTTTACAGGACCTGGGCCTTTTTAATGATCGTTACCCAACCTACTTTGTCTAAAACTTTCATTCGCCACTTTCATACTCTCATTTTTCTAAGGTCTTCTTTTGCTCTAATTTATAATACTGCAAAACTTCCATTTTGATTAGTTTAATAGTTTTTCATTATTCTCTGCAGAAATTGAAAACCTTTTGACATGCTCTGTTAAAAACTATATTTTCATCATCATCTTTTTAATATATTTGAATATAAAAAAAATCATATTTGTAGCAAATATAGTATGTTTATGACGTTTGTTTGAAAATTACTCAAATATTTTGTCATTAGGACTAAAATGTACACTTGCGTGTATATCACCTTAGTTAACACATAAAAATGAAATAAAAATTGAAGTTTTCCTTCAGAACCATTTTTTTTTAAGTGTTCAGTTCACACACATTAAGTAGAGCAACAATCAAACAAGCTTCAAAAATATTTTTGACAATTCTAATTTCAGTAATTCTAAATTCCACAATCTTTAAAAAAATCAATATATAGTTGAACCTCCATATAACGTACTTCCGTATAGCGAAATTCTCCATATAGTGAAGTTTTGGCAAATCCCCATGGTCGTTACATATGAAAGTGTTTCTATATAACGGAATAAATTTCTATATAACGAAATTTTTAACGACCAAAACAGAAAATTGAGTGGCCTCGTTAACTACACTTGGTTCCTTAATACCGTAGCAATGCAGTATGCACACTTCAGACATATATTTTTAAATGAACGTTATTTATGAGAAACAGTCGTTTACTGAAAAACGGGATTTTAACTGTGGTATTATATTGTAATACCCTGGTTCATGAATACATCGTTTCCACCTAGCGTATTTTCCATATAACACACTTTTTTTTCATGGAACCACCCACTTTGTTATATGGAGGTTCTACTGTACATGTACACAGGATTATTTATTCTGCTCTTTTAAAGCTTTATATGTTGCTTGTTTTGCCTTCATTAAATTTGTCTCTGATGAAATCGTCAAAGGATTTTCCAGAACAAATGGAAACTAACGTGGGACATGCATACTTAACATGTATTTCCGGAGCAGTTGTTAACTAAGCTCTCATCAGTGCTTTGTCTCTGGCAGTTAGTGTCACCATGTACAAGTACTGGTATCTCACCATATTAGTGGTACCATAATGGTAACACATTTGCCTGCTATAAAGATAACAGAGGGTTGAATCCAAATGGCACTTTTCATTTTCATTTTTATTTTTAATCCATAGTCCTGGCTTTGGTTATCCGGTCAACAAAGGCTCGGTCAGATTCCTCAGAAGGATATAGTGCAAGGACAGTTGGGATCATGCTGCACCAGAGGCTATAGCCTCTGGTGCAGCATGATCCCAACTGTCCTTGCACTATAAAAAGTATAAATTAACATGGCTTATAAAGAAATTAACAGGGTTCCCATGCATTTAGAGAACCCGAAATTGTCAAGGAATTTGAAATCACTATTAAAAATCAGGGAGAAACAATATTCGTTGCTTAAATGTGGAAAAATCAGGGAAAACCTTACTAGTTCTTGTTCCATAAACAGTGCCTGATTTACACAGGGGCATGCGGGGCAGCTGTCTTGGGACCCCGATCTGGAGGGACCCCCTAAATCCTAGATTTAGTTCAGTACATTCATAAAAAATACACAAACTATGCAAGTGGTGAAAAATATTTTTTTTTGTTAACCTTACTTAGTTACAGGTGGCATTGGGATAGGGTAAAAAGAGTTTAAATTCGCTCTTAAGTAAAGTAGGCATGGCCCAATAATGGCTCCTTCCTTTTAAGACCAGGAAAGCATATCTAGCTAAACAATATGTTATATCTACTTGGTTTTATAAATAAAATTCATTCACTCATATGTATAATGATGATAAACATAGTAGTCGAAAATTTGACAAGGGTACAGGAGGTTTGGTGTGGGGGGGGGCCCTTCATGAATGTCTGCTCCGGGTCCCAGAATTTTCAAATCTGGCCCTGTCCATGAATAGCTAAATTTCTCGCAAAACCGTTTTTCCTGCAACCACTTCAGTTGGAAGTTTTGTTTATGATTCATGGAATTTTGCTTGAAAAGTAAGCGCATTTTTTCTAAGATGCGAGTTGGGGTCTGTATGAACTTACACATTTTAGTATGTTTTCATTTCTTACTGTGAATAATAATGTCGTAAACATAGTGTCCAAACCAATGATTAGCATGCTGTTAAAGTCTCAAACCAATGGTTAGCATATTTATACAAGTCAAACACTACGCAGATTAAATAAAGCAACAATTTTTATCAACGTTTTTTTAGGCATAATGGCATGGGTTAGATGGTGAAACGTTTTTGAATTCGCTGGGGCACAATCTCACAACATCCCACTTGTCAGGTGGGTACTCTACCAGCTGTAGTTGATAAAGTACCTGCCCAGCAAGTGGGAGATGGTGCCCCACTGAACGCAAAAACATTCCTTTTCTTTGCGAACGTTTCACCAACTAACCACATCATAACATCCGCATTAATATTACTACTTACTACGCCTAAAAAACGCCGATAAAAATTGTTGCTTTGTTCAGTGGTTAGTATGTTGTTAATCCAGGTTTGACTGCTGGTGATGATAATAGTTAAAAAAAAAAATGCATACTCACTACTGATTGTAGTCCTAGGGGCTGGTTTCCTAGGGTTTAAGATATTCAGATTTTTCGGGGAAATATAAATTCATTGCTCTATGATTTAATGGTGGTGCTGTAAAAATTCTCAGTGGTACCGTAAAAAATATGCCATTTTTCTGCACACCATAGTCCGTGGTTTCTTTTGCAAAAGAATTTCAGATTCCTCGGAAAGCTGGAGTCCTGGCGTAATGTAACTTTTGCTTTTCGAAGCGAGCGATCACACCGAAAAGAAAATGCGTTGCAAATTGGTACCAAATTATCAGCATGGAATGTGTGTTCGATCATTACCTTTTAACTTCAATGTCGAAATGAGGATTTTCATTTCTATGTTATAACAACTCTTATTTTGAAGGTAGTTATAGGTTTGATTTTGTTGTTTTACAGAATCAAAGCCTAAATTTGCTGTGACAGAAATAGAGACCCAAGATCAAATTCAAACTTTTGTATCAAGAATTGAACAAGTAAGTGAATTTTTTTTTTATTAAACTCAAGAAGAAATCAAATGACATCAACCATAGTTATATTTATTTTCTAAAAGGAGAAATCTCTCCCCTACTCCACCATCTTCACCCATGAGAGCAATACTAGTGGCAGTTTCACCTTTTTTCTAATGTTTAATAATCTCAACTTTCTGGTTGAGATCTAACACAACCCGTTTATGCTTTTCAACCATTTTTTAGCTGGGGCACAAAAGCGAAGAAAAGAACCCTTAACAACACTTACTTACTGGTATGAAAATCACTATCATATGCCAAAACAATTAAGCCAATATGCAACAAATAACGTGCAGCACCACACATAACAGCATTTCAACCACAACTGAAATTGACCATGTGTTCCATAGCTAGCAGGGCCAAGAATGTGACTCATAAATAGAACAATAGTACACTACTTCAGCACCTCAGCCTTAAAGCGATGAAGATTTTTCGCTGCAATCTAGTTAGCATAACTTTTAATAAAGGACTGACGGTTAACAGAAACTGATAGTTTAAAGAGCGATGGTTAATCGAAGTTTCACTGTACATACGACTTTGGTTTGTGTTGATGAATTTTGTGGTCTTAAAGTATATTTCAATTATCAAATTTTTTAATGAGTTGTCTGCTATAATCAGCACCTGGAAAAATCAACTCAGGCTGGAAATCCTATAGGTTGTTTGAATAGTTTCAACCAGTCACCATGTATGTATATTTGGCTGCCTAGGTAGAAATATATCATCGTCGGAAATGTGAAATCATGCATGTTGAAAGATGATTTTCTCTTCTTACATGTGCCCTACGGTGGGACAGTGTGGTAACGCGTTCGCCTAGTGCGCCGTTAACTCGGGTTCGACTCCCAATAGTGCAAAGAATGCTTACTCAGATATCTCATAAAAATCGCACTGCCCATTGTAGTCCGGGGTTTGGTTCCCTAGGCCTTAAGAGGTTCGGATTCCTCGGAAAACAGTAGGTTCCGGTGCAGCATGACTATCATAGTCTTTGAGCTGTAAAACCACAGACTCTTACATATGAAAATGCATAGAGAAAGTGAAACATTTAACTACTTACCGTGTGTCTGAAAAAATTGGCTTTTTAAACATTTTTGATTTTTTTTTTCTGTTAACATAGTTTCTTCAGTTGAATACACCATTTTTTTTTTACAATACAATTCATTCATACAGAAAAAACAAAATCAGCTTTTTGACTTGGTGGTTTTTATATTTTCAAGGACAGTATGGTAGTATTGTGTCCTTAGGATGATAGGCAATGATTTTTAATTTTGTGATTTCGCATAGGCTCAATATCAACATACGAGTATTCTGATTTTTTTCTTATGCTCTTTAGATCAGGGTTGCCCAACCTTTTTGGGCAGAAGGCCACTTACAAAAATTTCACAAATCTCGCTGGCCAGCGGTTTCGTAAAAAAAACCCAACCCTCTTTTCAGTTTCTCCCCCGTTATTGTTATTTGTTCACTTGCAATATGGAAAGGGGCTATATATGCTGTTCTCGTGTTTTTTGTATTCCAAACAGTTGTTGGCGAGCTAGATTAACATTGATGGTGGGTCAGATTGTGGCCTTCGGGCTGTATGTTGGACAACTCTGCTCGAGACCAGGGGTGGCCAACTTCAAGCAGGCTATGATCTACTATTCAGCATCAAAACCGGAAGTGATCTACTGCACTACCGGGGAAGGGGGCCCCTACTTCTTGCATTTTTAGACTTTTCTTTGTTTTGGTATTTAGTAGGCATGTTATTATATAATGTTATTTTTTGTATCTGGCTTCTTAGCTTATGGCCAAAATAATAACAAATTGTAACAGCTTCCACAAAATATGAAAAGTCGGTTGTAAATTGTTCATTAAATGTTCAACCTGGGTTATTAGTGGGATAACTGGGTCCGCATTTCGTTCACCATCCGTTGAATGTCAGAAGAATACTGGGTGAGGGCCAGTTGCACGGAATCCTGAAGGTGTTCGTCTGTCATGGTGGAACGTTGATTACTCTTCGTCACTTTTCGATATGAAAACGCAGATTCACACAAATCTGTTGAACCGAAACGTGAGTGTAGAATTTCACTGCGTCTTCTCAACTTGGGAAATTTTTCTCTACGAACAAACTTCCGGAATGATTCTTCTCCGAAGAGTGGGCCTTCAGAAAACTCTCCTGCTGTGCACAACAGACTGACTAGGAAAGTCCCTACTTTGACAAGGAAAGATCCTAAAATTGCCTTTTCTATATTGAAGTTTCAGGCTCGAGCTTCGAAAATCAAGCCCCAGCTTATCTCTAGTAGGTGCCAAACATTCTATTCGAACGTTTCACCATCTAATCACGCCATACCATCGGCGTTGGTATCACTACGCCAATAAACGTTGATTGACATTGTTGTTTGATTTAATCTGCGTAGTGTTCGATTTATATAAAATAAACATTCTATTGCCAATAAAAATTCCTTGTCCCAATAGATGAAAAAATGTGTAAATCAGCAGGTTAAGAAAATAAAAGAAGAAAATGCTATGCGATCTACCAAAATCAATCCCACGATCGACCTGTTGGCTGCCCTTCACCCTAGACTATCTTGTTTTAAATTAATTGTAATAAACTTGATGTTGCCATTTTATATTTACAAAATTTGATGTTGTATTTTATGGTTTACAAAACTTGTTTTTGCCATTCCAGTTATGTTAATTCTCATAGACAGTCATCATTTATTATTTTAAATGTCATTTTAGATTGTGTCAGAAACGCCAAATGGAATGTGGAGTATGAGCATTCCGAAAGAGTACGAAAATAAATTTTCAGAATCATTACCTATAAATTGGCTGCCGATTTTACAACAAAATGTGTCCACTAATATTGATATAGCCTTGTAAGTTATTTGTTTGCTTATAATGTTAAGTTTTATCACTTTAATGTACAAAGTTCAGAAAGAATCATCAAATTTCAAAATTATATGTTTTAAAAAATGACGCAGAATTATCATCCACTCTAATATTTTGGTAGCGTGGAAGCTGGCTGTGGTGGGAGAGGAGGAGAAATGTTGTGATGGAAAGGCGGATTTCTACATGCTGTGGAGATAGAACAACTTTAGCTTTTCAAAAGCAAATCTGACTTAACTTAAAAATTTTTTTGCTGATTAACTCCAAATTGCACAATAAGGTAGTCAATGGAGTTATTTTTTAATGGGTGTAATAATAAAATTAAAAAAATATCTAAACCTATTCGAAAAAAGCTTTTCGAAAATTTGCTGCACAAACTAACCTTAATATGGGCATAGGTGCCAATCCTTCCAATTTACTCGGAAGGTTTCCGATTTTTTATCGGTCTACCGCTCGGAAAACGATTTCGTCCGATTTTCAGAGATTTCATCTAAAATCCCCAGTGTTTTTTAAAATACTGATTTTTTTTAAAAAAATTAAATACCTATTTTTCTTGATGCATGTTTATTTAAATTTTTGCGCATATGTGCATATTTAATAATAAATATGCATAAATAAACTCAAATATCGGTAAAAAAGCTGGAAATATACGTTTGCCGTTGACGGTGCATGCTTGGCGTGGAATTTTACCTCCAGCTATGATGTAAAGTTACCTCCAGCTGTGATGTAAAACCTGTGCAATGAAATTGCGCATCTGTATTTGTAGTTGTTGGGGAAGGCAAGAAAGAATGCGTTATATCGATAAGGTTTTGGTCAAGCATGTGACTTCCTTTAGGGAAGCCATGTGTTAGACGTATCTGGTATTTCTTTGCTCTGGAAAGAAAGTTTTGTTTTTAGGTGTTTTTGAAAACAACGTTAACGATGTCGACCGTTAATAAAAGGTACTACCAAACGTTTAAAGCCAAATATATGAAGATGTTTAATTTTATTCAAAAATCAAGACTGGGGCCAAAATATGCTTTCTGCACGTGTTGCCGTAAATTAAACTTTTAAAATTAAATTAAATTTAAATTACTCACGGTGGTAAACGCGATATTACTTTGCATTCTGAGACTGTTAAACATAAGAAGACGTTCAAGGCTGTAGAGTCTAATCATAGTATCAAGCCTTCATTTTTTGCATTTAACGATACCTCCATGATTAAAGCTGAATGTTTATTTACATTGTTTTCGATCGAACATAATTTGCCAATGAATTACGTGGAGATGTTCTTTTGGAAAATGTTTCCTGACAGCAGTATTGCAAAACAATATGGATCTGCAAGGAACAAAACTTCTGCAATTATGAAAGAAATGTCTGCAAAGGAATCCTCATCACTTGTTGAAAATTTAAGGTGCTATCCATTTTCAATTGCAACTGATGGAAGCAACGATGTTGATTCAAAGCTGTATCCAATAGTGGTAACTTTCTTCGATCCTTTATGTGAAAAAATTGTGAATTGTCTTTTATCTATGCCATCTTTGAAAGAAGATACTACTGGGTTAAATATTGGAAATCTTCTGGTAAGTGCTTTACAATCTGAAAACTTTCCAATTTCTAATTGTGTTGCCTTTAGCTGTGATAATGCACCTGTTATGATAGGAAAAAAGCAGGTGTAGCAGCGGTGTTAAAGAATCATCACCAAAATATTGAAATTATGGGCTGTTCCTGCCACCTTATTAACTTAGCAGCTGAAAAGAGTGCTGCATGTTTGCCATTTAAAATCGATGAAATTTTGGTAGACATTTACTATTACTTACAAAAGAGTTCGAAAAGAAAAGATAGGTTGAAAATTCTTCAAGAATTTCATGAGACTGATATAAAAAAGGTACTAAAACACGTTAGCACTCGTTGGTTGTCTGTTGGAAAGTGCTTAGAGCGTATAATCCAGCAGTGGCAACCTTTGATCAGTTTTTTTAAGGAAGAGGCCATGAAAAGGAATCAGATCACCCCACTTTCTTTCTTTACTATTCCCTCTATCAAAGTTTTGGTTGAAAATGCAGATAAAGTGAAAGAACGTAACAGCAAAAAAGCATCACAGAAATTAAAAAGGAAAGCTCAAAATTATGTGGATATTTCTAAGAAACAAAAAACTGAAAACTCCATGTCTCGTGAAGAAAGGTTGTTTTATTTTCTGTCGGAAGATATCAATAAGGCTTTCTGTTTATTTTTATCTTATACTGTGCCTGTATTTAAAAAAGCAAATGCTCAATTTCAGTCTGCGGAACCGCATATTCATATACTAAAATCTCTTCTCTTAAAATTGTACGGAGAAATGCTAGTGAAATTTGTAAAATCAAACATGATAAAACCATGTAGTGATATTTTGAAAGTTCACTATCATTAGAGGGGTAATCAAAAAGATGATGTTGATATCTTAATTAGAAATGGGACACTGAAAGTAATCCAAGATTTTAACATCCATGATAAAAATGAATTTTATGAAAACGTCAGAAGCTATTTCATAGCAGCATGTGACTACATGCACAATAAATTTCCTTTTGTGTTAGAAATGTTACATCATGCAGAGGTCATACTAATATCAAATCACTTTAAATATTTCAATAATCACTGTAAATGTTGAATTTTGAAAATGCACATTTTGCTCTTTGGGGAAGCAGAAAGTAAAATAGAAGGAAAAGATGAAGTAAATTGTTTAAAAAGAAAATTCACAACTATGGGAATGTTCAAGTATTATGTGAGCAATATTTAGGCCATTTCAATCCCCACCTGCTAGGAAGCAAAAATTAACATTAGCTAACATATTAAAATAAGACCAATAGCAATCCCCTCCCCCAAGGTGCTTACGTAATATTTGAATGCTCCCTATGGTGAGAAATGTCTGGCTCATATTACTATTTTTACTTCATCTTTGTTGCTCCTCCAAGTGACTTGATCTCCAGTGGCCCGAAAATGTTCTAATTTTACAGTTTCTAGCTGTTTTTTCTGGGCAATTGTCTTCTATAAAGGCATATTATAGTTGTTGTGGCTCTGCAGTTGTAACATGCTGCTTAGTTTGCAGTGTGTCTGGATTTAATCTCAGACTCTGCCAAAAAAAAACAAAAAACAATCACTTATCAACTGCTCGCCATAGTTCATGGGGATTGGGGTTTCATAGGCCTTAAGAAGTGTTTAAATTCCTTGCAAAATCGTAGGTCTTGTCACAGCATGTCCCTTGCTGTCCTTGCAGCATGAGACTCAAACAAAAAAGTTAGTCTTAGTGTCAAGGTGCTATTTGGATTGATAGGCTTTATTCAGCTTTCTGGAGATCCAAGATGAAGGTGAATATGACCCTCTAAGGGAGAAATACATGATGTAACATTACCATTTATGTAACGAATATGGGGCTATAGGCATTATATTTACAGAACTAACCTTTGTTTCTATTATTTTTGTAGTTATGATGCACCCAAAGCTTACGTTCTACGATATATTAGTGGCAGTTGTGCTTCAGGCAATGTTACTCCTTCAAGTACATCTGTGAGTACTTTTTATATGCAATCATCACACACTGATGCCAAAGTTATGTTGTTGAAATTTTTCAGCTGAATTGTAGCTGATACTTTAGCAATTATTGCCAAAATTTTCTGCTAATTATAGCGGTCCCTTTTCGTAGTAAATTATCAACTTAATCTTTTTAATTTTTTTTAACTTAATCTAAATTATTTAAAAAAAATTGTAATGTTGTCTATTGTGTGTAGATGACACATTTTAGCGATCATGTCTTATATTTTTCTTATGTTTACTTATAGAATTGGATGTTGTAATTGTAGGGGAAGGATTTGTGCTCTTAAATATAGCTAACATTTAAGCAAAATGCTAATTTTTTAATTCTTGGTAGTAGCTAAAGTGGTTCGATTTGAAAAACCACATTTTTAATACTTTTAGCCACAGTGCTTATTTCTATGGCATAAACTGGTGTTTTTATAAGTAAAATGTGAAGATTTGATATAAACATGAATTTCAGAGCAAAGCATCAAGTCACTTTAATGAAGATTTCACAACAGCCTTAAATAAGATGTCATTGGAGCGAGTACCAAGCTTAACACCAAGTACCTCTTCTCTCGAACCATCTGAAAAGGAGTGCTGGGAAGTCCATGTAACATTTGTTTCGACCACTGTAAATATAGCATTTCGTCTTCACCATCAAATGGCAAGTATTTTTTGTAAACATTAAATACAGTAAAAGCCCTCTTAATGGGCACCCTGCTTTTAAAGTCGCATAAAAATTTCTGTGCAAGAAATTTTTTTACAATATTTTTTTTTTTTTGTTTGAAGTTTTCTATTGCGTGAGTGCTAATGATGTGTTTTACTGTATTAATACCAATGCTATAACATATTCTAATGTTGGATGATAAGTTCGATCCCTGACATTAAAATTTTTAGTCTGACGGTTATGCTAATATATGATATGCAGTGAAACCTATCTACAACAATATTATACAGACCGAGAAAAATTATCATTGTAGAGGGAGTTATTGTTATAGGGAGGGTTCATTATACAGTAAAACCTGTCTACAACACTATTATACGGACCGAGAAAAATTATCGTTGTAGAGGGATTTATCGTTATATCGGATATCGTTGTAGGGAGGTTTTACTGTATTTTGCATAGTGTTACGTTGACTTTTCTGAACAGTTGACTTTCAGATTATTTCGTTTTTGAAATTGAAACTAAATTTATATCATTCTCATTCTTACTATAAGTTTCAGTAAAAATTGTTATTTGTAAGAAAACATTGACACAGGGTTTTTTTTTTGTTTTTTTGTTTTTTTGACTCGTTATGTACTTTTGGTTTGGGTTTGCAATGAACCTAAAGTGAGAGAAAATGTTTGTTTTTTTGACTAAAATTTGACATTTTAACAATGACAAAATACATCACTATTTTCATTACTTTTGCTGTGAGTATCCTCACTATCACTGTTTTTGCTATAAATATTTACAACTGTTGTTTCTTTCTTCGCTCATTCGATCTCCTTTCATTTCCTTCACTGAATTTCCAACTTTCACCTTCTGCATCGTTCTTCTTTCTTAGCAAGTGTATTGTCAATCTCGGACCCATGCTTTAAATATCTGTTTATGAACAGAATTGACTGGCGCTGTGCAACCTCTAAATGTTAGTCAATTAAGATGAAACTTTCAGAGGTTGTATTTAATATCGAAAGGAACATTTTGAGAAGGTGGAACCAAAGAAAAGCACATTTTATTTTTTCCTATGTATAGGATTGTCACCCTAATACATGTGTGTGTGTGTGTATATATATATATATGGCCTGCAAAAGGGTTGCTGGTATCTAACTGGAAGGAGACCCACACGCTGAACGTATGTGACGATGTGTGGAACCGGCCAGGCCAGTAACCTAGTGTCCTACCCCGCCTTCAAGTGGTGCAGGCTGAGCTTTCTATTTATGTGGCAAATTAATATTTGCTACACGGATAGAAAGGCGGAAGGGGAGGGCTAATTCACCAACCCGTCTAGCCAGCGTGGTGAAATTATGGCTAATTCCTCCATTATGTTGACACACCAGAAACCATGGCCCCTAGTCTCCAGGTGCTGGAGTGCTCCTGATCAAGGCAGCGGTCAGTGTGGCATGAAAGCAGGGGGTGCTAAGAATCACTGGAATGGCCCAGGCTGCCGTTTGTTATTGACCTTGGCTACGTTTAATGGACGATCCCTTGCTTCTGAAGCAAAACTTCAGGAATTGGAAGAAGAACTTGACAAGATCAAATGGGACATTGTAGGACTCAGTGAAGTTAGAAGAAAAGGTGAAGAGTTGGTGGAACTTAAAAGTGGACATTTGTTTTATTATAGAGGAACGGAAACTGGAAGAACAAGTGGTGTTGGCTTCTTAATCAACAAAAGAATTAAAGACTACCTTCTTGAAGTCGAAAGCACGTCAGATCGAGCAGCGAGGCTCGTTGTTCAACTAACCCAGCGATACCAACTTCAAATAGTACAGGTATATGCACCAACATCAAGCCATACCGACGAAGAGGTTGAAGAATTTTATGAAGAAATCAAAGAGTTACACACCAAAGGGAAACAACATATCAAGCTCATCATGGGGGATTTCAATGCAAGAATTGGACAACAGGAACAAGGAGAGACATCGGTTGGTAAATACGGATATGGGGAAAGGAATGAACGTGGCGATCAACTCATCGAATTTGCAGAAGCTGAAAATCTTAGCATCATGAATTCATTTTTTAAGAAGAAACCGCAAAGAAAATGGACATGGAAACACCCAAATGGGGGAACTAGTGAAATTGACTATATCCTGGCAAACAAGAAATCAATTATTGAAGATTGCAGCGTACTGAACAGATTTAATACTGGAAGTGATCATCGAATGGTGAGATGTAAAGTGCACTTAAATACTAAATTAGAACGACAGAAGC
>QLNU02014176.1:150675234-150729821 GCA_006491805.2 Dysdera silvatica
ACGAAGAGATATGAAGGTGGACAATCGAAATACCAGTTCCAGGATTGAGTACATAGAACTTTGTAAAACTCTGCGCAAAAGCATGAAAGAAGACATAAGAAAATTCAACTGTGAGCTAGTAAGGAAGGCCATTGAAAATAACAAGAGCCTTAGGGTTGTTAAAGGAAGTTTATCTGTTGGGAAGAAACACATCATTGCATTAAAAGGAGAGGATGGCACCGTAACAAGAAATAGGGAAGAAATACTTAGAAGAGTTGAAGAATTCTACAGAAAGCTGTATGAAAGTAACAGTGGATTAAACGAAGACATTGAAATAGTCGAAGGAACAGCTCCTAAAATCTTAAAAGAAGAAGTTTCATTTGCAATAAAAAGTATGAAGAAAGGAAGAGCCCCTGGTGATGATGGTATTACATTAGATATCCTAAAAGAAGCTGGAGAATATGTAGAAGACATACTTGCAAAATTCTTTACCAAATGTCTTAACAGCGGTAACATACCAAACCAATGGGATTCTGCAACAGTAATTCTTTTGCATAAAAAAGGTGATAAAGAGGATTTGAAAAATTACCGACCAATTAGCTTGTTACCTGCTATTTATAAAATCTTCACAAAAGTGCTAACACATCGCCTGCAGAAAAAATTAGATGCAGCTCAACCAAGAGAACAAGCTGGATTTCGAAGTGGATTCAGTACAGTGGACCATATTCAAGTATTAAGAGAATTAATTGAAAGAACACATGAATATGAACTTCCATTGTGTGTGGCATTTATTGACTATGAGAAGGCCTTTGACTCTATTAAAACATCAGCAGTCATCAACTCTTTAAGATCAACAGACATTGAGGATGTGTACATTGACATGGTGAAACGTGTGTATAAAAATGCAAGTGCAAAATTTCGGTTACATAAAGATACCAAAACTATCAAAATTGGTAAAGGTGTGAGGCAGGGAGATACCATTTCTCCAAAACTTTTTACTTCAGCTTTACAGATGATTTTTCAGCAGATAAATTGGAATAACAAGGGAATAAAAATAAATGGTGAATATTTAAATCATTTGCGGTTTGCTGATGACATTGTTATTTTTTCAACGAACCCATTAGAACTCCAAGACATGGTACAGGAGCTCTCAACTAGAAGTAAAGAAGTTGGACTCAAGATGAACCTACAAAAAACTAAGATCATGTTCAATAATTTCGTAGAGGAAACAAAAATACAAGTTGACAACATTGAGCTAGAAATTGCTGATTCATATATTTACCTTGGCCAGCTGATTTCAATGGATGGCAACATTATGAAAGAACTCAACAGACGTATTAAACTTGGCTGGAGTGCATTTGGAAGAAACAGTTTTATCCTGAAGGGGAAATTGCCTTTGTGTCTAAAAAGAAAGGTCTTCAACCAGTGTGTATTGCCAGTCCTCTCTTATGGATCAGAGACATGGAGTCTAACAGTTGGAGCAATACGAAAGTTACAGACAACGCAAAGGAGCATGGAGAGGTGCATGCTTGGAATAACTAGGAGAGATCGAAAAAGAAACACTTGGGTGAGAGAGCAAACTAGAGTAGAGGACATCATTGTTAAAGTAAAAGGGCTGAAATGGCGATGGGCTGGGCATATTGCAAGAAGAACTGATCAACGATGGACAACAGAAATTCTGAACTGGATTCCAAGAGACCACCGAAGACCTAGAAAACGTCCTCAAACTAGATGGGTGGATGAAATAAGAAAACAGGTTGGGGTGACGTGGAAGCGAATTGCTCAGGATAGACTTGTGTGGAAAGCATTTGGAGAGACCTTCATCCAGCAGTGGATAGATAATGGTTGAATATGATGATGATGATATATATATATAAAGATTTAAGGTATTAACTAAGATTCATGATGGGTTCTCCAACATGTGCAGAACTGTAATGAAAACTGTAATATTTCATTATAATAAAAAACAAATTCAAAATGTTTGTGCAGAAAGAGAAAAAAAGGTAATTTTTTCTTAATTTTTAGGACCAGTTCACCCAGATGTCTACTGAGATGTGGAATTTCTACCAAACACAACAAGTACCAATACAAAAACCTGTTATCGGTAAATTATTTGCTGCACATCAGCGAGTTGACGAGCAGGATTATTATTATCGAGTCAGAGTTGATGACATACATATGAAGACCAATGAAGTGAGTATATATTATCACAATTTCGTTTGTCATCAAGTCGGCTAATATATAGGGTAATTCCAAGTTATTGCCCATGTTCCCATGTTATATGACATTTAAATCAGATGCGACGAAGTAAAACTGCTTAAAAAGTACGCAAGTGCTACTCCCAAAAAGTTTTATTACTCATAGAGCCGCCCTGCAGTAACGTGTTCGTCTAGTACACTGTTAACCCGGGTTCGACTCCCAACGGTGCAAAGAACGCTTACTCAGAGATCTCATATAGATCGCACTGCTCACTGTAGTCCAGAGTTTGGTTCCCCAAGCCGTAAGAGGTTTGGATTCCTCAGAAAACAGGTGGTCCCGGTGCAGCATGACCATTATAGTCCTTGAGCCGTAAAACCACAAACTCATAGAGTCAGTATTGTAGAGTGCTGAACAATTTCGGTATACTTACCTTTCATGGGGATATAAGATTTTCCAGTGATGTAATCAACTTCAAATAATCTCCTGTATTTCTGGTGTAACTGTTTCTATTCGGCAATAATTCTTGTCTTCAGTTCATCGATGGAGATCACAGAGATTGTGCAAACAATGCCTTCTATGTATGCCTTCAGGAAGAAATCGGGTAGCGTAGTGTGGATGCAGAAAGTCCCCTATTCTGACTGCCAGACAAAATTGGCCACCAGTCAATAGTTGGTGGGGAGGGAGGTGGATAAAAAAGCACGTTTTTCAGCTGGAAGGAAATGGAGAAGGTGACAACAGTATTTTTTTATGGCAAAAATTTGGAAATTTACAATTCGATGATAAAAGGACCCTAAGTGTATTAGGATAATGCTACGTATAACTGTGATTTATAAAACTTGCCAGACAATTTTATCACTGTCAAGACAGTTGGAAACTTCATGCATCATATGTGGCATAGTAACCTGTGAGCTCATAGAATCAGTCCACCATGCTCAACCATATGATCTAGAAGATTGCCCGTGAAGAATTTCATGTACACAGATACCAAATAAAACTTTCTTAGTCACACTTCCCCGTTCGTTTTGTTACTCCTTGTTTGAAAATCGTGGGCCACAGAAACCCAAAAAATAACTCAGAACCACTTTATACTTCATATTGGTTTGCTGCATACGAAGATAGAAAAGTTTTTTTTTTATGCCTGCCGTTACTTTTATTCTATTTTCTGATGCTTCCTTACTTAGTCAGGCTCCAGCTAAATAGTGAATAAATAAAAAACTTTTAACAGGGGCAGGAACATGTCGTAATAGGCTAAGGACATAACCGTGTAGACTACAACATGGGATATTCCGAAGTGGTTGTCTTCATTGATATGGACAGTGACTACAAAGGTACTTGGACAATCTAACAGGAAACAGTACAGTCTTGCCAAGGAGAAGTGTACCAAGCTGGTATTTTTTAGCTAAAGCTAGTGATTTGTTTCATTTACCAAAGGACTAATGATATAAAAAAAATTGCCCAAAAATTCTAGATGACAAAGGTCTTTAAACTACAACCATTTTCTGATTAACCTTAATCGATTTCTCCTTTAATGTGTACTTAACATCCACTGAAACTGTTTTCTAAGACCCTGTGGGCAGTGGTAACATGTTTGCCTGCCTTGCAAATTTTCCTGGGTTTGATTCCCAGCTGTGCAAAAAAAAAAAAAAAAACGCTTGCCAATTAATTGCTCGCTGTAGTCTAGAGGTTGGTTCTGTGGGCCTTAAGAGGTTCAGGTTCCTTGGAAAACTGTAGGTTTTCCAACTGTAGATTTGCCTGGTGCAGCATGGTCTTTGCTGTCGTTTCATTATAAAGCTTGCTCACCCAAACAAACAAAACATTTTTTTTTTAAAAAATGTGGAAATGTAAGAAAACGGATTGAAATATTGAGTCTGAAAAAGCTGAGTTATTGAGAAACATTGAGATGTTCTTAAGAGATTTCCCTTATATGAATTAGAAAGGTTGTGGGCAGCAAAATCAATGAAATTCAGTTTTGCATTCACGTATTGGAAATCGTAGATCGGTGAAAGAATTTCAAAATTGTTGATATATTGTGAGAAGAAATTTAAGGTTATTCATTAAAATCATATTGATCAATTTCTCCCCCCCCCTCTCCTCATGACTTCTCCTTTAATGTAGGGAAGGGGCTTCCATTTGATATCGTATCAAAATGGGACCGTCATAATTGATTTCGGTATATTTTAGTGATCTAAGCTTCAAAGTGGTAATCGAATCGTTTTTGGTTTAAACACTAACCAATCAATTTCCATGGCACCTATAAGTAAGAAAAAAAAGCAAAAAATAGCTGTAATTTACACTAGACGCCATGGATACATTGAAAACAAGTTTCACCGAAATATCCACAGTTGTTGCGGTGCTGAAATGTCATTGTATAAATCGGATTATGCAAATTTCCATTACATAAGTGGGATCATGAAAATTTTCATGTCCTCTATTTAAAAATCTGTTTCCAATATGCAAAAAATATGTTCATTAAATCCAGCTTTGATCTAAAAATAATTTATAATTTTTTATAGGTTTCTTGTTATTTTGTGGATATTGGAGATAATTCCAAATTGAGCATTAATAAACTTTTCGATCTCGATGCCAATTTCGAAACGCTTCCATCCTTGGTATGTATAAAAAGTTCAATTATTTATTTATTACTTTTTTTTTTTCAATATGGAATTTTTGAACTCCATGTAATGAAATTGATCCCAAATTTAAAATTACCTGGACTAATTAGGACTAGGAAAGGTCTGCGTAACAAATTTAATGATTAAATGAGGGTAATTGTTGCATTGTTTGCTTGTGTTAAAAAGAGTAGGCAGACGGTTATTTAAGCCACCACATTGCAAAGTGATACAGTTGTCAAGGATTGAGGTCGAACTGATTGTATGGATGATCTGGATCAGTGGTTCTCAACTTCTCTCGACTTTTTTTTTTTATTATTATTTTTTTATATTTCAGTATATCATTCTTCACTTTTAGGATGTTTTTGGCTAGAAAAGTGCATTCAGAATCAGTATCATGGTTTGAGTTTACGAACTTGGATGTATACTTTCACCCTAATTGAGAAATCTTTGTCTGGATAGTTAAACTTCTACCGCATTTTCCTTTTAACATTGAGCATTTTATATGATTACTCTTTTCCTGACATTTTAAACCATGATTGTCCTATTTCATTCACGTTAGCTCTAAGACAATGGTTTCCAACCTGGGATCACGAACTTGTCTCTAGGGGGTTTGTAAAGTAAGTACCTTTTTAAAATAAAACAAAACACAGACAATATTTTTAACAACTTTATTTTTATATGAAAGCCTGGACCTTAATCTACTTTTCAACATAAATTTCCATTTCTATTAAGGCACTTATCGTATCATATGACCAGCTTCTGAATTCCATCCTCATGGAAATCTGCTGTCTGGTTTTTAACCATTTCTGTACTGACGTTTTGACATCGTCCTCGTAGTGCTGACTTGTAAGGTACATTTTTAAGTGCAAGTACAAATGGTAGTCATTGGGTGCTAGGTCAGGGCTATACGGAGGATGATCAAGTTGTTCCCAGCCATATGATGTGATGAGATCTTGAGTGCAATTCGTTACGTGTGGTTGAGTATTGTCGTGAAACAAAACGATCCCTCTACTGAACATGTGATGCCTTTTGTTTGGGATTGCACGACGCAGTTTCTTTAAGATCTCGCAATAACTGCCTGCATTGATGATGTTACCCTGAGGCAAAAAATCCACAAGCAAAACACCCCGCCTATCACAAAACACAGTGCAGGTGATTTTTTGGGCTGAAGTTGTTTGCTTGAACTTCACTTTCTTGGGTGATGTAGAATACCTCCATTCTAAGGTCTGTTGTTTTGATTCCAATGTAATGTGAGCAACCCATGTTTTGTCTCCAGTGACAATTTGGCTTAAAAACTTATACCCTTTGATACAATACCTCTGGAGGAAAATCAAAGCACTGGGTAAACGATTGGTTTTGTGCAACTCAGTCAGCATTTTTGGAACCCAGCATGAGCAGAACTTCTAATTCTGTAAGCGTTCTGTCATAATTTCATACAGAACATTTCTCGAAACGTGAGGAAAGACATCAGATAATGATGAAATCATATGGCATCTGTTTTCTGGAATTTTTCCATTAACTTTCTGCACCAAGTCAGCAGTAATGATGAACAGTTGCCCATTTTGTTCTGCATCGTGCATGTTTGTACGGCCATCTTTAAATGCTCTTCACCATTTTATCACTCCATCGCTCATAGCGTTTTTTCCATACACTTCACTAATCTGCCAATGAATTTCACTAGCTTTCATGTTTCTTAAATTTAAGAAATGACTAACAGTGCACATTCCACAATTGGTGGCTTTTCAATGGACTGAGCCATTTAAACGGTAGTTATAGATAAACGCTAATGCAAGCGAAAGCTTCCGTAATGGCATTTGTTGATAGGATAATTAACAGATAAAGGTACTTTCTGAGCATGCATAGAACGGCGACCTCAAAGCTCCATCAACAGTATTTTAAAATGGTACTTATTTTACAAACTCGCCTCATATTTTTAGTTGCAATTATTTTTATAAGGAATTTCATACCAAATGTTTCCAACGCTTTTATATTTCAACATCTCTGCATTGCAATATTCTATCAATGGTTGTTATCTATAATATGCATGTATATAATAAACATAATAGAAATAGTAAATATAATATAGGTAGTAAATATAATATGGATAATAAATAAATATGTTTTCTTTACTCTGTTAAAAATGCTTTAAGTACGCAAATGTGGCGGCGGCAGACAGGGCAGGGTTGCAGATCTTTTAATTACTACAAAAGTGGTCACAGGTTACTTGGCTATACTATAAAAGTAGGTCACGGCTTGAAGGAGGTTAGGAACCACTGCACTAAGACAATATATACACCATAGAATCGGAAGTTGTGAGTCATATTTTAGGGCATATCTTATTTATTTTGTTATTTATTACTGTTGAAGAAATGACACTAGCATATGACGTGCAGTGTCTCGTTATTCTGTAAAGTTTCACATAACAAGCAATCTGACCCTCACGAAAGAACTTTTTGTTTACTTTAATCATGGGTGAGTAATCCTTCCCTTGTTGAATGATCTCACTAAGTTAACTGTAGTTTAAGAGGACAGGAAAATTTTGTCAGTCAAGCAAAATGGATTCTTGCATCGAATCTAATTGTACTCTTCACGTTTAAAGTACATTCCATTTCAAGATAATGTAGAACACATAATAAAATTGAAAATGATAAATTTGAATGGAAAATGAAAAGTAAAAGATGTAATAGTAGAATTCAATGAAGTGTAAAGACAAAACGAAAACATAATAAAAATAAAAGGGTTTGTTTCATAAAATTCTTATTCACACATTCGAAAGGCCACATGGAATGGTCTAGAAGGCTTCAGATGCTCTACTCCTGTATTAGATCATCAGCTCTCGAGTGTGTTGTGACATATACACTAAAGAGCCAAAACATTATGGTCACCCCTACAGTGTGTGAATAGGCTTGTCTGGATGACCCGGAAAGTACATGGGCAGGTGGGAAGAGTATTTAATGGTTGTCGGTGATTCTGAGGCATAATTCTCTCGATCATGCTTGTGTGTGTGTGTATGTGTGGTGGGTAAAGCTGCTGAGATACGTGAATTTCATAGAGGGCAGATTATATTGGACCGATGGCTCGGAATGAGTATCACCAAAACTTCACAACTCATCGGGTGTGTGTGCGAGTTGCTGTTGTTAAGACCTACGCAAAGTGGATTAATGATGATGACACCAATAGTAGACAGCAAGGCATTGGATGTCCACATGTCATCAACAAAACTGGACAAGACTGTCCTGCTTAGTAAAGCAAAATCAGCGACATCCAGTGACTCAACTTGCAATGCAGGTCCAAGTAGAGAAGTGTTTGGAAGCACACAGTTCAACAGACTGTGTTTCGTACAGGACCCTTCAGCAAATGGCCCTCTCGTGTGCCTTTTTGAACCAATTGTCATTGCCGTTTATGCCTACAGTGAGCCTGGAAACATCGTGACTGACTGGGCCATGGAAGGATGGAACAGAGTTGCCTGGTCAGATGAATCATGTTTTCTGCTTCATCACGTCAGTAGTTGTATCAGAGTATGCCTTCTTCTAGGCAAGCAGTTCCTCAACACATGTACCACTGATCATAAACTGGCCAGTGGTGATGGTATTATGGTTTGGGGGATGTTCTCATTGGTGTCTCTGGAACCGTTGATTATGATAGAACACACCGTGAAAGCTGTTAACATCCCAACAACATTGCAGATCAGTTGTACCTTTACTTGGCATCTGTCGCCAACACCTTAAATGGAGTCTTCCATTAGCATAGCACAATGCCCCTTATCACAAGGTCAGAATTGTGCTACAATGATTCGAGGAGCATGCAAATGAATTTCAGTTGATGTCCTAGCCGTCTAACCCATTAGATTTTGATCCCATAGAACACATTTGGAATGTCATGCAATGGCATCTTGGAACTCAAAATCCACATCCTGGAATTGTGTGACTGCCACTTGCACCTCTGGTAGCATCTGTCTCCAGCCATCTACCAAACACTTGGGGGGCACACATATGCCAAGGCAGCTGTTTTGCATGCCAAAGGTAGAGTAACACTCTATTAGGTAGGTGGTCATAATATTTTGGCTCTGCAATGTATGTCTACCTATGAAAATTGTATGGAAACAATCAACCTATGCCATTCGTTGTTTCATCATTATTTTGATAGTCTTTTTCCACAGTCTTGTCACCTAATAGTATATATATTTTCTTAGTTTAATATTTCTCGAGTGTGGTCATATTAGGGTTGCCATTCATCTGGAAAACCTGGAATTCTCGAGGGATTTTAAATCATTTCTAAAAGTCAGAAAAAAAACGTGGTTTTTCGGCCAAACTTGGGGAAAAGCCAGGGGAAAACCTTCGTAGCTTCTGTTTTTAATAGCTAAATTTCCCACAAATGTGAAGCTGTTTCCCCGCAACGTAAGTGCACTGGAAAGTTTTGCTTGTAGTTGGCCATGAAATTTTTTTCAATGTTAGTGGGAACCCTGTCATACTCGTTCGCCTAAATTGGTAACTATTTAGCATAACAACATCGGGGATGCTTCGGAGCGGTGCTATGACAAGTTCCAGTATTCTTGGCAGTGGCTGGCTGTGCGACATTATATATATACATAAAGAATATAATTTTCGAGTAGTTATAGTGATACGATGAAATTAGTTTTATCTAATGATTATTTCATATTTCGATAGAGAATGAAAATGTTATCTTGTTTTTTAGGCAATTAACATGAGCCTCTATGGGTTAGAAGAATACTCATCACTCATAAAATTCAGCAACTTGGTTGATAAATTATTAGATAAATCACTGATTGCTGAAATAAAAAGCAGGTATGTACTAAACTATATAAGAAAAAAGAAATATGATTTTCAAAGGCATTAGAACAGCTACACTTGTTTTAAATTTAAACTTTTAATAATAACAGTACATTTGACTCTATACATCATAGAGTTTTACAGGATATTCTGCCATGTCTGTTTAATAAACAGATGTAGCAGAATAGCCCACAAAGCTCTATGATGTATATTAATAGACGCTGTGAATGTACATTTGACTCTGACTTTAAAATGCTCTTTGTTTTTAGTATAGGGGGTGGAGAGATAGCAGGCCCAAATTGCGAGATGCAAATAGTGATATTAATGCTATCCAAAAGATCTTGCAATGGGGAAATGATATCTGAAATATAATGTAAAGGGTGCATGAGCAAAACAAAGGTTGAGAACCTCATTGCCTTGGTATATTTTAATTAGCTGCAAGTGCAGGGTTCCTACACACCCGGAGAACCTGAAATTGCCCTTAAAGGACAGTGGAGAATGAAGTTTTAGTCAAACTTGGAAAAAGTCGGCAAAATTTTTCGTAACTTCTATTTTGAATAACTATGTCTCTCATGAACTTGAAACTAGTTTGGGATTGATCGAGATTTTTTTTTCTTCAATGTGAGTGGTGGAACCTTGCAAATGTCATTCTTTTAATGTCTCAGTTCAACTTGCCACTAGGCAAGGCTTTCGATAGGTAGACGTTGCTGAGCTATATGTTATGTTGAAGCATTAATCTATATACTTGTATCGCTGTGCTTTTCATAACTTTGACCATGTACGTTTTTTGAGCAATGTTGTCAAATAACAGTACAAAACTACTTTTACTAATTTCAGGACTGAAACCCACGCGACGGCAGTTCTCTATGACACATCTGGAGATGAAGACGTGAATTTGAATGATCTGTTAAGAGAAATGACCATCGATGAAATTTTCGGAATGAGCTTACCTGAAGTAAGATGGTTTTAGGCACTCCGTAATTCAGTATAAGGGCAGAATGATAAAAAAAATTCTTATCGTACCGGTGCCAAAACTGGTTATTCTTAATTTAAGTTCAATTCCAATGTTATATTAAAACACATGCTATTTTCCTGCCCATTGTAGTCTGTGGGTTGGCTTTCCAGGCAACTGTAGTTTGTTTGTTTGTTTTTGGAAAACCGTAAATCCCGGATTTATCGAAAAACCATGTCCAGAGGAGGATGGGATCCAGTGGTGTACTGGTAACCCCCGCAACTCCCACAAGGCGGGGGCCCTAAGGAAGAAAGGGGGGCCCCCCTTTTATTTTCCATCGCCATTTTATTTTCCATAAAATTTATAAGTATAAAAAATTTTTTTTAGTTAATAAGGATTTTTTTTAATCTTTAGGTAAAAAATAAAATAAAATGAACGGTTTCCAACTGTGGCAAACTCATTGCGTGTATTTACTTTAACTGTGCCTTTAAAACTAAACGTCTGAAAATCATAAAATCTAGAAGAGTTTTGAAGCTATAGTATACGCTTTGCGTCAGAACCCTACCTCATGAAACGGTGACTAATAGACATGTGTTCTGTTTAAAATATTGGAATGCGTCGCCGGTTGATTTCTTACGGAAGGTGCAACACTATGATATATATTATATCTCTCTATATTTTTTTTTCATATATCTCTATTTTTTTTTTTTCATATATCTCTATATATTTTTTTTCATATATGCGTATACAAATTAATTTTCATAAAAGGGGGGCCCCAAGGTTTTCCGTTATGCCACTGACTGGATCTGGTTTTGCAGCTTCTGTTAAACTATAAGCACCGTGTCAAATAGCGCAGTAATCATAGAACAAGAATTAAAACGATTTATGGTTAAGTAATCTGTCTCGTAGGAGATTCATCATGTGCCTTGAACTCCCTTACTGTAGAAAATGGGTTACACAGTGACATGGATATAACACATTTGTCTGCCTTGTGGAAAATCGGGGGTTAAACCAGGATTGGCAAGGTTTTGGACACTACAGTAAAATCCATGGTATTTACCGTGATTTTTACTGTCCTGTCCAAAACCTCCTTATGCTGAACTGTGTAAAAATAAACACTAATATAAATTAATATAAATAACCATATGTAAAAACATTAAAATTGAAAGTGAATTATGTACACACAGTTATATTAATTGATTTTATATTACCAAGTCCAACATATGGATGCAGAATGTATCGTGTTATTGTTAGATTTTTCATATATACAGTCATATAATAATAATCTATATGCTGATTGATGACAGTGTTGCGTGGAACTATTGAATTTTCCTTCCAGATTTATCGTATATAATTGTCTTGAGTTTAATACCCTTAAATAATCTAAAGGGTGTGTCTAAATTTCAACGACTTTAAAAACTATTAATTATGTTGGGTCGTTGTTTTTTATGTATACAAGACAACCATAGTCGTTCTGCACAAAATATTAATTATTAATTAAAAATCTCTTTTGAAGGAATATGCCAATGATCTGAAATAGTGGTTGTTATTTTATGATAATATAAAGCGAAATATAAACAATTAAACCCTACTTGAATCAATGAAATACGAACAGACAAAAATCTATTCAATAAGATTATTTTTATTATGAAATTTTTAATGCAATGAACAAATTTCTTATTATATAAGATAAACATAGTTTCAATCATCCAAGGATACTTTTGTTAAATAAATAAAATTATAAACAAAATTTCTAAAGCAAATATTTCACAGTTACACAATATTACCTTCCAATTTTATTAAATTTCCAACTGAATTTTAGTATATAGGATAGAACACCTACACTTAGGGGATATTTTTATAAAAACTAGGGCATTTCCAAATTTATCAATTCCTCCCTTACAAAATTATCAACTTAACAACTTTCGGTCTGAGTTTAAGCTGGGATTTTTACTTCTTCCCAGGAGTTTTTAATATTACTTTAAAACATAATAAATCATTATGCCGAAGGCACTGTGTATTAATTTAAATTAAAGAAAATTGAAGGAAAGGAAATTATTTTACTTGCATATTAAGGCGTCCTTGTCTTGACCAATTTTTGGGAAAGGTCGTTACACCATCTTTAGTAAGGGACTTTCAGGCACCACATACTCACTAGCATGTGTGTCTGGTTTATTAAATGGGCCAATTTTAGGGGAACATAAAAAAGTCAAAAACGTTGATTCTGAGATAGAACGTAATAAATTTATAAGTTAAGTAGAAAAGTATCTTTAATTATGGAAAGAGAGTATAGGAATTTTTACGCGATAAAAGATAAAACCGACGTAAATTCTGTTATAAGGGATGTTTCCTTAACGCAAGTATTGAATTGGATATTAGGAAAAAAGCCCCTTCAGCGATAATGTAGTCTCTTCAGCTGGACTTACTTTTCGTTTAATGCTTCACCAAATGTCAATGATAGATAAGTTTCTTGCACTTTAGAACAGGTTTATGAGGTGTTGAATACTGATTGTTCAAGGAAGTCTTCGATCTTTGATATAAGGGTAGCTGTTTGAGGCCAGTGATCCATCCAGTTTTTTATTACAATCTTCTTAAATTTTTAATACACTTTAATCTGAAATTTAAAACAAATTCGGCAAAAGCGAGAAAAATAATAACAAAACTAATACATTTCTATGCAGATTAATATTTATAATCATGAGTGTGTGTGTGTGTGTCTGGTTTATGATTGGGCCGCCTGTGTATTATTTTATTTTTTATTTAATTTTTATAAGTTTCGACCAACAACCCACTCTGTTACATTTAAAGAAACAGAATTTGCATTAAGTTGAATGTTGGGTTTATTTTAAAAAATTTACATTTGTACTATAAAAAGTGAAAAGTAATATGAAAATGAAACAAAAAACAAAAAAAAACTGCAAACACTACAGAAATAAGTATGTAGTACAAGAGAAATATTAATAATCAACTACAATCGGCCCTCTTAACATCCGATAACACATAACCAGTTTAGCTGCTGTGTTTGTGCCTAGACGATTTCTGAGTTTTGAATGTATTACTCTAAAGTTGGAAAATATTCTTTCAATCAATGCAGAACTTGCAGGCCATGAAAGTAAGAAAACAATGTTTTGTACAGTCTTCCGAAAACCCTTCTATTTCTAGAATTTTTCCTGCTGCTGTCCACAATGTGACTGGACAGATACTTCTTTCAAATGCAGTGAAGTAGGAGGAAAAGGCACAACTTCAGCTTCATATGCAATCAAAAGGTGAATGCTGTTGGGATATTTGTTTACTAACCATGAACGTGCAACTTCTTTTTGATTGGTAGACAGCTCCTTCTCCCTTATATTTCGGATTTAGCAAATAAGCCAGGAAATGAAAAGGTTTCATGGCAAGAACCATTAGTTTTGTAACATCTTGAATAGGGGGCTGTAAGACTCTTCTTCGACAACATGAACCATGTATGACGAGCTGTGAGGGCCAGCAATGTCTTTTTGCAAATAGTCCAGTGAAACAGCAACTGGTTTCAGTTGTTGCAATGTATCTTTAGCCTGTTTATATAAGTTAAACTCATTTATAAGAGTGGTTATGTCTTTGTCATTTTCATGTTCCTCAACTATTTTTTGATATGCTGCTTTATTGTACAGAAAGATTTCACTACAAGTCAGTTGACTCTTCCACCTTGTATCTCCTGGCAACTGATGCTTCAGTGAATTAGGAATTACCTTAAGCAATGCACTAAGTATATGGTGGTTGCAGAAAAACTTTTTAACCCTCACAGTGTTCTTTAGTACTGAAACTGATGTTATGTCCTTGTAGGTTTAAATAATGAACACTGCATCCATACATCACCAAGCTATTGCCTTTCTCACACAGAAGTTCCTTTGCTCTCTCTCTCTCCATAACTCTAGCATTATCAGTGACCACAGCCTTTACATCGTAATTATATTCATTCTTTGCCTTTGCAATATCTAATTGTAGAACATCTCTATGGTATTGTGCATTTTCTGTATGTGCAACTGGTTTCACTACATCCAAAAAATAAGATTTCCTCTCACTCTGAATGCAAGTTGCAATAACTGAATCGTTGTATATGTTACTCCACCCATCTTCGACCAGAGTGATTTGTTTGCCTTTGATAAGTGTCTTGGTTCCATTTGTAATTTCTGCAGACACTATGTCCAAAAGTTCTTCTTCTAATGTTTTACGACTTGGTGGACTATATTCTGGGCGCAGAGCTGAAACTAATTCTTTGAAATTATGATGTTTTACTGCAGTAAAGGCAATATTATTTGAACAAAAAAATTGGCAATGAGTAAATTCAAATTTTCTGCAGTTCTGTGACGTTTTTAAAATATGTGAATCTAAACACTGTTGAGTTTTTATCTTTTTTTGGTGATACCATAAATACACTTTCTTTCTGTTCTTGCAGTTCTAGGTTTGATGAAGGATGATCTACAGTTTCTTGAGAATCTGTATTACTTACAGTTTCATCTTTATATGTCTTTTTGGCTTTGTAAGATAAAACATGTTTTTTCAATCTATCTACTTTTCCAAGTTGAACATTTCCACGATATTTGCATTTAGCGTACTAACTATTACTTCCTAATTTTCCCACTTTTTGTGCTTGGAGAAAATGCTGCCATGCGCTATCTGATGATCTACCGCCCTTGTTCATTTTCAGTTCAAACTTTAATTCAGTTTTCGCACTAAAATAATATTTTCTTCTTGAGTTTCAGGCACTGTAAATATCAAATGACTGCAACAGAACAAGACACAATATGAGCTGATAGGAGTAAGAAAACAACTGATAAGCATGTAAACCAGTTCCCCCTTAAAGCTACACCCGTAGCTTTTGCCTAAACAGCAGGTGCAAGACCCTGCCTGCTGCCAACTACCTATTTTTACATACAATTGTTTTAATTAAAGAAGAATTTTCAGATTATTTTCTGTAATTTTTAAGAACAGCCGTATTTTTGTTTATTGCCTACTTATTTTATTTATAAAACTAAGGTATGTCAGATAATCTTTAATGAATGAAATATTTGAGTAAAAATGTTTATATAAATAACAAATAAAGAGATAGAAATGTTTATATAAACAACAACAATTAAAGACATAGAAATGATTATATAAACAATAATTAAAGAAGAATTTCTGTTTAAAACAAAACCATCAATGTTATATTCTTTAAATGTTATTCAATAGTAGGAACATCATTCAGTATCATAAATGAAACTTTATTTTCTGTCCTAAGGGTGGCGAGTGTGGTAACGCGTTCTCCTATTGCGCCGCTAATCCGGGTTCGACTCCCAGCAGTGCAAAAAGAACGCTTACTCAGAGATCTCATAAAAGATCGCACTGCTCACTGTAGTCCGGGGTTTGGTTCCCTAGGCCTTAAGAGGTTCGGATTCCTCGGAAAACAGTAGGTCCCGGCGCAGCATGACCACTGTAGTCTTTGAGCCGTAAAACCAAAAAGAAAGCGAAAGTTTATTTTCTAAACTGAATATTTTTTCCATTATAGTTTTAAATTACCTTTTTTTTCTTATTGAAAACACAACTTTCTAATTTGATTTTGAAATTTTTATGGTGTATATTTATTGGTTTCAAACACAAAATATTTAGCTTCTTGCGACAGCCACCTAATAGCAATGTTTAAAATTGAAAACAAACTAACACATTCTCTCTTTCTGTACTATATGTGTAAAACAAAAGTTTTTGCGTTAGTCTATTATTTTATTTTAGGAAAGTCTACTGGTTTTCGTATATTTTTTATATTTTCACAGTTTTAGGTTTTCGATACTTTAATACACTTTTGGATGGTAAAAACTAGTTTTGTGCACATCCTGTCCCAAACCAGTGTAAGACGTCCAAAACCCAAACCGTGGTTTAAAACTCACTGGTGCTCATTGGGTATGTGCCATCTCGGGTTGATTGAGCCCTGGCTGATGGACTGGGCACTTCAGGGATAATGCATTTGTCTTGTATTCTGTTAACACAGTTCCAGCTCCTAATGATGCCCCTCCCGTCCCCCCCAGAAAAAGGTTCGCTAACATTCACTGTAGTCCGAGGCTTTGTCCTTTAAGCTTTGAAATGTTTGGATTTTTCAGAAAATTGTTGGTCCCAGTGCAACAAGACCATCTGCTCTTGCACTGTAAAAAGCTAACAAAAACATACATGCCTGGTGGGGTGGGATGAATTGTGTCTGTCGAAAAATATAAACAGTGTGGCTGTCTTTAGTAGCCCAGTTGCCAGAGCACCCAAACTCACGCAGCAATACATGGTAAGTTTCCTTTAATTTTTCAAATGACTAACTGTCACTGTCTTGTTTCAGATGGGGTGTACTACTTTGTGCTTTTTGACTAGCGCTTTGATCAATGGAGAAATGTATATTAGGTTAAATGACCCATCTCATAGTCTGTTGGAAACCGAGATGGACAAGTGCATACAAAAATTTGAGGTATTTTATCCATTTAAGTTTTTTACGCAGCATATTGTCTTCATAGTTGGCCATTATCTATAACTAGGGCAATCATTTTATTGTGATGTCAGTTTCCATGAATTGCGGAGTTTTTACAATAATTTTGCAAATTTTAGATTTCTCTTTCCTATTATTGCCCAATTTCCATTATTATTTTTTTATTAATTTTAATTTTTTAAGTAATTTTCACATTTAAATAACCTTAAGATCGTCATCACCAGAAACTCTTTTCAGTGAAATTTGGTCAAAAAATGTATTTAAACTACGTGTGTGCAAGATGTTTTGTCCACCATAATAAAATTTTTATCACTGAGGGCTTGTGACTGTATGTAGACACATGCAGGGAAGAATTTCTATGACCATGTTCATAGGAAGTACTTGGTATATTTTTCGTGTAATTACAGAGATAATTTCCTACTTGAAGCCTACTCGTATTGCATTAGCAAATTATATAAATAAGCCACAGTTGATACGTTAACAAACAGTATAAATAGCTACAGCTAAACTCACAAGGGAAGTGTCTTAAGTGCCAGTTGCATCCTGAATCGGGATCTATATCATATGAAAGGTTAATATGACTAATGAGAGAAATTGAAAAAATTAGTCTACAAAACTCAATTTTCGAATTTTTAAAATTTCGATAATTACACTGAAATGTAATTTTCTTGTGTTACTTGTAAGCTGTAGGAGTAGTAGTAAAATGGCAGGTATTTTTTTTTTTTTTAAACCAATGAAATTTTGTGGTGAATGTTAACTCAAAAATAATTCATGTCATATACACCGTACGTTTAGCAGAGTTCTAGTGAAGCCTAAGTTGGCATGTTATAACATCAGATGAAGTTAGTTACTACTAACAAATTTTATTTCGCACAATAATACATTTAGTCAAAATAAAAACTGATATCAATTAGTGGCATAGATGCAGGGGATGCAATGGATCCCCTCTTGGGGCGTCAAAATCAAAAATCAATACTTAAAATTATACAGTTATAAAAACTTGGTGGTATAGAACTTAAAGTAAAATAAAAAAAAAGTAACCCCTTCCTCTCTTTCTTCCCATAAAAAATTTATACGTCGCTTTTCAAAAATGTAATATAGAGTTTACTATTCTACTGTGGAAAAAAAAAAAGCCACAAATATCAAATAATGTTTTCTATTTACGTTTACAGAAGAAAAATTGAGGTAGGAGTTTCATAATGTTCAAATACCATATCTCATGAAAATTATGAAAAACGCAAAAATGTATAAAACACAAATTTTGATCGTGGTGGGTACAATCTAAAAAAGAAAAATCTCTGCGTTTACTAAATCGACGGTCAAAGTACGAATTCGAGGTTTTTGCGAATGGAAAAAAAGTTCATTTAAAATTCAATATTACTGTAAAAGTGAAATGAACGTATTACTCATATGCAGAAAAATACGCTCTATTTTATTACACGACCCAAAAATAGAGAGAGAAAAATGGGAGAAAAACGACAAGTGTTGGAATTGAACACCTAACTCTGTAAAAGAAAGAGCATGTACAGAGAAGGCAAATAAGATCTTGGACACCAGTGGGGCTCTGTTCCTAGCCCATGGGCACTTCAGTTTTCCCTGGTGGACGGGGTGAAAGTGGGCTTTAGTAGGCAAAGGAATATCGTAAGGAGATCGTGTTTAGTGTCGTTTTCATTCTTTTGAGAAGACGAATTGAGTGAACTTAACAGAAGTATTAAATGAAGAGATTAAAAAAAAAAGAAGAGTAGTGCGAATACTGGACTTACAGGGAAAAAAGAAATGTGTTAAGAAAAAGCCTTGAATAAGACTTGAGACCGTGGTGTTGGTAGGTGGGCGATTTAGCTAATGGGCCAAGTTTACACTTTTCCTTTTTACATAAGTAAGAGCAATGGTGAACTTTCTCATCGTGTCAAAGAATGCCAAATTAAAAATGAATTCTCCTATTTTACTACTTCTCGCATAGCTTGGAAGTAACGCAAGAAAGTTACATTTCAGTTCAATTATCGAAATCTTAAAAATTCATGAAATTGAGTGTTGCAGACTAATTTTTTCGATTCCTCTCGTTTCTCATATAAACCTTTCTCATGACCCAGGTCCCGATACAAGGCGTGACTAGCAATTAAGGCATTTCTCTTATCAGTTATAACAACATTCAGTGGACTGCGGAAATTTTGACTCTATAATTTATAAATAATTGGACAATATTCACATATATATCTTACATTACCTAAATATCATTACTAGAGAAGGAGAGTACATATGTACTCTTATTTTTTTTCATCGAAAGCGATGGTTGAGTTCATTTCGCTTTCAAGCAGAGGAATGAGTATGATAAGCATGAAGAGTAAATAGAAATAGAGGAAAAGGTTTCGAGGTTACCAGAAGAAGCAAAAGGTCATCCAGCGTTAATGACAAAATTCAACGAGGGAGGGAGGGAGGGAGGGGATGAAAACCTTCACGAGTTCGAAGAAGACATAAGGAGAACTGAAAAACAGAGAAAAAAAATTTGGAGAAATATACAGGGGAAGTATAAAATCACTTCATATTAGAATGCAGAATGATAACTAATTTTGACAAGATATCCAAGTTTTTCGGAAATTTTATGATATCACCACCCAGGCATAATAATGTTATTCCTATATTTCAAGGGAACTTCGAATTTTTGGTGTAATTGTATAATAAGTTCTTGTTACAAAATCGAGACTATTATAGCCGAGTTTGACCTTAAGTATGTATAATAGTAATGTATAATAAATGTAAGTAATGAATAATGTATTGTGATGTAGAGCGTAATATTTTTAATCTTTTTACAGGATGCGCCACCCATAACTCCAAGTGAACTATCTAGTATTGCCATTTACGTTACGAAGTACGATAATGGACTTTGGTATCGAACAGTCTTTTGTTCTATGTCTCACGTTGATACCGAAGAAGTGAGTAACATGCAAGATATCCAGACTTGCATCACGTAATTCCTTACATCACACACTTTTTAAATCCTGTTTACTTTGTAATTGACATTAAAAAAGCATTAAAAAATGACACTTTAAACTCAAGAACAAACACCATTATTGTAATCACTCCATACTGGAAACAATACCAGTGGAATCATATTGTAAACATCCTATGGATATCGCTTCATATACATTCTGTTAAAGTCATAATGGACTGCCATGCTTGTTTGGCATACCTTGCTCATCTAAAGAATGTGTCCTTTGTTACATATCCTATTGTTGTTTAGAGGTACCACATTTGATTCTTGTGTCGTTAACTCATGTTCGATTCCAATGGTTTTGCAGAATGTGTGCCATTTTTTCTGCCCACCATGGTCTAGAGTTTGGTTCCCCAAGCAACAGGTTCCGATTACTTGGGAAATCATAGGTCCCAGTGTAGCTGTCTTTATGCCATAAAACGCAAACAAACATGGCGCCAAATGGCATCTAAGAGCCTGGGCGTTAAGGGAATTGGCTACTCTTTCACATTCATCATGCCATACTCATGGTTCCCACTGTCCATGAATTTCTTTTGCCAGGTCGGGCCCTTGAAAAGTACTTGAAAACTGCCAAAAATGTGGTTGGTCTTTGAAAAGTCCTTGAATTTTTAAAAAAAAAAATTTTTTTCAAGTTTTGGCCAAAGAAAAAAAGAGGATATTTCTTCTTATTTCCGAAACAAAGCTGGTAGTGCTTTGGACACACCCACTTCCTCCCCCACCCACTGAGCATGGCTAATACAAGGGATGCAAAAAGGGTTGTTTTTGCTCGCAGTATGCCAAGTTGAAAAGGAGCAACATAATTCAACACTGATTTCAATATTACATTTAAAATGTCTTGCATTTTTAATTTTTATGTACATTGCGATTGACAATGTGAGGTCTTTGAAAAACGTCATTTGGTCCTTGAAAAGTCCTTGAATTTCATCAGGACAAAAGAGTGGGAACCATGATACTGTGGGATAGTGGTAATATGCTAGTCTACTGTGCTGAAGATCTGGAGACCCTGCATTAGTAACACGTTCACCTAGCATCCTGTTAATCCAGATTTGATTTTGAAAAAAAAAAAAAAAGGAAAAAGAATACCTTATTGCTCACTGTAGTCCGGAGGTTGGTTCCCTAGATCTTACGAGGTTCAGATATCTTGGTAAAATGGAGGTCCACTGCCATACGGTGGTGCAGTAGCAACATGTTCACCAATCATGCCATCAACAGTGTTCAATTTGCAATGGTATTGCATCATACTTGCCTTTTTTTCTGCCCACCATATAGTCCAGGATATGATTCCCTTAGCCACAGAGGTTTAAATTTTTCGGGAAATTGTTGGTCCCAGCTCAATATGACCTTTACTGTCCTTGCTCTGCAAAAACTCAAACAAATTGGAAATTTAGGTTTGAATCCCATGCTGATTGCTTGCCGTATTCTCTACCGATCCGTATTTTAGGGTTTGGTTCCATATCGGTTTGGACTCCTCAGAGAATTATGGGTCCTGGCACAGCACCTTGTTTGGCGCAGAACAAATCTTGCTGTCGTTGTGCTATAAAAATACGAAATTCTGCCTTTGCACCATAAAAATACAACCAACTAACTAATTGTGGCACATCACAATTTTGGTTATTTTGCACCGTAAAACACTTAACAATTTTTTTTTGACTGGCCAAGTTGTTTAAATTGCACTTTATATTCTTCATTTGTCCAAACAGCAATATTTTGATGGCTTTTGTAGGCAAATGCTGTATTAAACCTTTATTTATTTATTTAGGTTGAACTATTCTATGTCGATTATGGGAATAGTGCTTTCGTTCCCTGGAAAAATGTAAAATCACTAGAAAACGTATCTCCCTTTTTAGCGTCGCTGCCACACCAGGTACTTATTTACAATTTCTCATAGTTTACTTTCTTATGCAAGGATATGTTTTAATGTGTTTCTTTTTATTACAAATATCATGAATTTAAAAATTCATGACGTCTGAAATCCGGACCTCCCGAAAATTTTAATTTTTAAAAATTTTGGGCTTCCGTAGGTAAGAGCACATGCGTGCACATGATTGCTACAGACATCCAATGACAACATGAATGCCATTTTAAAACGCTTCATGCTCATTTTGATTAATGAAGTATTTTGTATTCATTAAAGAAAGCAGGGAAAAGGGGAGACTTTGTATTTTTTGATGAGTGAAATGAAAATGAATTAAATAAAAGACCACTTAAAAATAATCAGTGATAATGCTGGGAATTTTGTATTCAACATAGTAATATGGCGTGTAAACACGCTTTTAGCATTAAAAAATAATTAACATGATGGTATTTGTCACTTTCAGTTGAAGTATGAAAATATGATCATTGACATACTATACAAAATCGAAATAAAAGTAAAATTTACAATGTATTTATTGCATACAATACCAGGTTATATGCAATAAATACGTTGTAAGTGGTATTTTTGTGTGTATTTTCAGTCGAAAACCTGGAAAATGATTGATGGTGAAAAATTACTTTTCGTGAAATATTTCAAGCAAAATTTTGATGTTACATTTTTGTTAAAAGCAAAATCCGCCATCACTGTTAACCTTAAGCCTCATTTACACTTGTCACTTTCGATGTTCATCTTGGATGAATCATCCGAAGTGTACATCCTAGATTAAGATGAAAGAAGTTGACCCCCTACTAACTTTTGATGGAAGAGTCGTTCCTCGATCTGAACTGATGAGTCATCCAGAGTAAAGGCACAGTGGAAAATGTAAATGAACAGAGTGTTCATTTCCATCAAATTCACTATTCAGTATCACATCCGCCGGTCGAATCCCTATCGTAGTGAGAAAATTCTGTTTTTTGATCATTATTGAACTATTTTTGTGGTTATTTTATGACAATGCCATTCAAGTGGCAAGACAGGTGCATGGCATTGTCTCTTGAAACATACCAGCAGTACAAGCAGTGCCTTATTTATAAATGGGCAGGTTGGGCACTTGCTCAGAGTGCAAAAATTTCTAGGAGCACAAAAGATAGTGGATTTTTTTTTTTTTAAATTGCAATTCATTTACCATAGAATTCTGTCCATCAACTCTGCCCGAGAAGGTTCCCTTCACCTTTTTTTTTAAATTTGAAAAATTGTGTGCAACCACCCCCTGGCTTCACGAAAATTTTCTTTGCATTTCAGGAGCGGATGCTAGACAACAGTTTAGAGAGCAGGATTGATAATAAATGAGGGAAAACAGTCTGGAAAGGTATATTTAACAAAGGAAAGGATGAGAAATTCAGCTTGTTATAGTAATTTCATCGTTAAATGTAGTTAGTCGTAAATGATTTCCACTGTATGTATATATATATATACATACAGAATAAAATATAGTGCAGCAGAGGGAGGGTCGTAAAAGTGTAGTTACAATAATATAGCAAAAATTATTAAAATGTACGAGCCAATATTTTATCAAGGCCCATAAACAGATGCTAGTAGGGACCTCTCCTTCTACGTTAAGGCATGTCCATATTTATAAATGGGCAGGTTGGGCAAGTGGATAGGGCACCAAATTTTTAGGGATGCAAAAAGTGGAGTACTTCGTTTTTCTTTTAATTATGATCTATCTACCGTAAAATTGCATTGATCCACACACCCCAAGAAATTGCCCCTTCACATATTTTTTCCTCATTTGAAATTCTGAAACAAGTCAGTCTAACGACTCAGCCCCTATTAAATATCGAAAAGAAATTTTAAAAAATTCGTCATCAAATAAACTATATTTATAAAGATATCGTTATTGCATCTAATAATAATGTACACCAGGTCCTCTCAAATGCAATTTTTCTTTTCATTTGAGGGGACGGAATGACAGAATTTTATTTATTTCTGTTAGTATAAAGGAAGGTGGGGGGGCATGGGCATAACTAGCTTTGAAGTCTAAGGGGGCTAATGTTTTTTCTAGTTTAACCCCCTTCCCAGTTACACCAATGGAGAAGGGTGCTAAAAATCGTTGTGCCCAGGGTGCCTCATACTCTAAATCTGGCACTGAGTATGAGTGCTTGTGAAATACTAAGTGCAGCGATTACGGCAAATTAAACACATGGCAAAAGGTGTACTCCTCGATGTTCACTGATTTAAATATCCCTGTGTTAACCATAGCAGATATAAAAGCTAAACTAAAAACGATTTGAATATAATATGGAACAGAATAGTGCAGTGAAACCACAAAATTGGATGAAAATATGTAAATAAGGACGTTTCACTCTGGGTGATTCACTTTGGATGTACACCAGAAGTGATATAGTGTAAATCCCGCTTTTGCCCTTATTTCATTAGTACTCTCGGTCAATAAAAATTGAAAGTGTAAATTTTTAATAAATTATTTCTTTGACTTTTTGCTTTTACATTCTTTCAATATTTTCTGTGTATATATATAATGTTTAGAAACCGTTAAAGGTAAGTTGTTTATATTTATTACTATTTTATTAAGTTTTTACTATTTTAAAAGTAAATTTCACAATTATCCTTCCTAAGTGTTGGTTTTGCTTTATGTGCATTGTCACTTATAATAGCTTTTCCCATAAGGTGTTTGGACTGTGTCGTATGTACAGTGTCCACTTTTCTATTAACGATGGCAGCTATGCATTAATATATAGTCGGTCTTCAGAGATGGCCATTAAAGGAGGTTTTATGCATATTTCTTTCTGCTTCCAGGCTATACCTTGTACACTTCATGATTTACCACCACGAAATTTTTGCTGGACCGAGAATGCCATCAAAAAATTGTACGAACTCGCTCCTGAAGATCAGGAACTTATTGTAAAGGTAAAAAGTATTTTATTTGCTTTGTTGGTGTTTTATATTACAAATTCTCACCTAGTTTGGTACATAATGTCCCTTGCTGTCCTTGCGCCATAAAAACACAAACAAATTTATATTACAAAGTAGAATTAAAATTTTTGTTTCAGTTATACTGCTTGTAATTAATCCAAATCGTGAATATGTGTGAATGAGAGTGTTTTGGCTGGTTTGCAGCATGAAATATCTCACATTTATTTGCCGTCAAATTCTTCTTTTTGTTTAGAAATTTTAACTGCTTATGCACAAGGTGAATTCTTGGGCAAAGTCCCACATATCGAAGGTGCAGGAGTTCAGCAAGTTGCAGCAAAAATAGGAAATTCATCATTGTGTCATGAGGGTGATACTTTCAGAAATCTTACAAGGCACCTTGTTAAACCATTTTTTTTTCCCACATACTGTACCATGCTAATGACTCCCGTTTCTTCGATGTGTAGCTTATTCTGTTGAACGAGTGTAGGCTTTGGGTGCTACAAGGTTTCCTTCTGGCTCACTTCATGTGCAAAATGTGGTGCATGTCATGTGCCTGGTGCACTTTCTTTCTTTGTGACAGCATAAATTTAGCTGTGCTTGCACCATAAAGCTACTCAATGTGCGTATACAGATGGGGAAAATTAGTGACTGTGTGTTATTCTGTTTTCCCATTGACATATTGGCAAAGTCCATATTTGATTTGAGTTGGAGTTCATTTTGCTGAGATCACTAGAAGTATTGGCTTGGCTGCATAATCATAGGTGTTTGGGAACCTCTAGCGAATCAGAAACTGATGGTTATAATATTGGCCTTTAGAGTGAAATAATAATCTTGCTGATCTGTGCATTATAAATAAAAAATTATTTTAGTGTCTGGAGATTCACAATGTAAATGAACCTCATTCAATTGCTCTGATGCCTCTAACACATTGATTCCTTGAAACTAAAATGATGCTTAATATATTTTGTTAAAATACATAATAGGAAACATATGGCATGAACTTAATTTTTTGGGGGGGGCTTAAAATTTTTTAAAGCGTTCATTAACCAAAATAAAACATATCTTTTAAATGATGTTTTGACGACCGAACAATCCGTAATGCAATTAGATTTTATTTGCAATGGTTTGCACATAATCATTATCTCATATTCGTTTTAATCTTCGTTTGTATTTTTATTCCTAAATTCCGCAATAATTATAATGATCAGTCACAACAAACCAATTATAGTAATAGTTACGACAAATTAACCAACAATTATTATGGTGTGCTCTTTTCAGTTTCTTTTTATGAGTGTTGTTTACTTCTTTCTTTTCAGGTCCTTCATCCTGGAAGCGAAGTCTCAGTCGCCGAAGTGGAATTATTTAAACGCAATCGTGATGGAGATATAATATCTGTGAACCATACTGTATCACTGTCTGAAGACCTGTTTAGGTAAATAACCAAGCATCACTCACATGCCGAATTAACTGCTTATGCACATGTAGAATTAACTGCTTGTTTGCATGCAGAATTATTTGTTTTGCATAAAGGATGCTATATGTAAAAATGTGCTACATGTGTTGCATTTTCTGATTTTATTTTGAATAAAATAAAGTTTCGCTTTCTGTTTTACTTGGGTTAAGATTTCGTTACTCCTTCTCTGACATTGGTGCATGCTTTTGTCTAACTGCAATGTCATATACTAAATGCTTACTGTGCTGTATGGTGATTAATTGCTGATACTCTGCAATTTTTAGATCCAACAGGGTTCCCCTGCACCTGGAATTGCCAGGGAATCTGAAATCATTCCAAAAATTTAGGAAAAATTATATTTTTTTGCTAGAATACCTAGAAAAGTCAGGGAAAATTTATCTAATCCTCCTGTACGAACGTAAAACCATTTTTTCCACGAAGTTCAGTTAAAAATCTGTTTGTGAAGGGTCAAAAAAATTTGTCGTAAAATCCATAGATGCAAACTTGCATAAATTTTCCGTAGTTTGTACAGATTGTAAGTCCAGCTTACGGTTTTATGATTCATACCAAGAAAACTGCGGAAAACCTCATTCAAGATCCCCAAGTGCAATTTTTTACTGGCTCCTCAAAAAAATTTTTTTAAAACACACTTTGCAGATGGCTGGCACCTTCCATGTTTGGATGCAATGCTTCCGAATTCTTCACTCCCCTCCGTTGGTGTCTGTCCAGCATATATCACAAGGAACCAAACGCATCGTGATTCTCCATCACGTTGGGTAGAACAGCCGAGAGGGAGAATGAAATCGGTTATTTTGCACCTTTTGTGTACGTATTTACACGCAAAGTGTTTCTTGTTATGATTTACGTCTAGTTTTGTGTGGGAAAATTGCTTTGAATTTGGATTAAAACAACGAAATGAAATGCAGCCATGATTGTGGAACAGCTGTAGAAAAAAAAAAAAAAAAAATTCGGCAGACAAAACTTATCGTCAAGTGTAGTGCGATATTTATAGTAATGAATAGCTGTTTTACCAAGCATCAAAAGTTTTTAAATTTTTAGGTGGACCCACAGTTATGACACATTTTAAATAACTTTTTACTCGCAACATTTTATTAAAATGTTCAATGCCTACATTTTAGAAATGAATAGCTGTCATAATGTAAAATGTCACAGTTCTCACGATCCAATTTAAAAAACAGTTCTTGGACGTTGGCGAACTTGTAAAACTGCTTAAATCTTGTGAACATATAAGATAAGTGAAATGTCTGAAATTCACTATACTCATTGAGTGATCATCTGGTTCAGACTAGGTTGGTTAAAAAACGACTTTGAGCCAAATCTTAAGCATACCGCAATATGAATTTCTCGCCAAAAGTATGCCAACTCGCCATCTTTAAGTGGTCATAATTCCTCAAAAAATGAGCTTTGCAAAAAAACTAAATACATATTCGGAATTGGCGTTAAAAACTCTACAAAATAGTAATAGTTTTGACGAACATGATGAAAGGTTCCCTTGTGGGATGGTGCAACATACATTTCGGGATATTTCCCCCTTATGCTTTCGTTATCTACACACGCAGAGGCGTGCAGATTAATTTAAAAGTAAATTTACCTGTTCAATATGTTTAAATTTGTCATTTATGGTTCTATTCCATTAAAGAATGCTACCTGTTGCCTGTTTCTAGAACGTAAAAAAAATTAACGATTTGACTTAAACGATTTTAACGTTAATTAACGAGTGATGATTTCTTTCGATGCGTGATTTCGTTCTTTATGTGCCACCTACAACCAAAATTGTGAACTTTTTAAATGTGATGTAATTAACAACTGTTAATTTTTTTTTTTGTCAAAATAGAGAAATTTTGCCCTGATACACCACCTACTGGAGGGTACAAACTTAGCGGTCATTAGTCGCACTTTGCACCTACAAATTTCCATCCAAAGAAATAATACGTGTTTAGTGAAAAGTGTGCAAGTTTTGTTGACAAAAGCTAATTTGCGTATTTCAACAATTTTAGCTTCTCAAGAGAAGAACAGGGAAGAGGTTTCAAAATTACAGAAAAAGGAACGAAGAACTTGATGTTTATGAAGTTTTACTGTTTCAATGAAACATTTTACTTTTCATTTTTATCATGTGCATTCTCATTCATTTAATTAAACTATTTTATCAATTTATCAATTCTACAATATTATAATCAATACTACAATTTATCAATTTCCGTGTACAAAATATAAAATTGTGGTTACCTTCTATAAAATTGGTGCAAAAGCTTTTTTTCCCCAAAAACCGATAGCAAAACCCATTTTTCCTGCTATGATACTGATACAAAAGGTAATTTCTCCTGGCTATGAATGGTATTGGTGAGAGTGTGATCACTGTATAAGTACACATACAGAGCTGAGTCACGTTGTTTTGAATACTTGCATGTCGTTTCAAGGTGGGATAGATATATATGTTACTCTGTAACAATACAGGTGCTTTACTTATAAAAAACGTTTTTGCAGAAAATAAAAAAGCGCAGTTTTACTGAAAACTGCTGAAAATTCTTGACTTTTTTACTGATGACTACTTTCTCAGGTTGGCATTTCTGAAAATCATGTGGAACCTAGAAATGTCAGGAAATTTTTTCTCCGGGGAACCATGATCCAAGCTAGAATTGTATTTGATTCAAAGACTCGTTAGAAAAATGAAAAGTGATGCTGCTCGGTCTTGATGTAGTATCTATCACAGGGCTCTTCAATCCAAGGGGTGCAATTCAGTGGTTTTCAGTCCAAGGGCCAATTTTGCTTATTCTTGTAGGCCCATGGGCCGCACTACTGTATCAGCAATATTAGGACTGAACAAAGGTGGCTCAAAGGGTGTGCCGCCTCACTGAACAAGGGCAGACACGGGGGTTGGGGGGAGGTCAAATATGTCATGACCCCCAAAATATATTTTTTCACTGTAAAAAATTCCAACTTTCATGATAAATGAAGGGTGTTATTCCAAGACCATGGCAAATTCTGTCCGTGACTCCCCCCAAAATGAAAGCCTGCATTCACTATTGCTTTTAGGGGTAGTTTTTGGCACTGCTTATTTTTAACAATCCTGTCAATATTAAGTTTTATTTTTAATATTGCACCCTAGGAGTGTTTCCAAGGTAGGCGTCAGTTATTCTGGTCTTAACTTTTCATTTTATCAACTTCATTTTTGAAAACAGTTGTTTACAGATGCATTTTGCATACGAAGGGGTGGGGGTTGATGCAGGTCGCAATTCCCACTGCAACGAAATTTTGCATACATATGAACATACAGAGTTGTAGCTCTGTAAACCCCCCCCCCCCTTTATGAACTTTCGATGTCAGGCTATGCGCAGATGCAAGTTCTCCAAAACAGTAACATCTTCAGATCATGCAGTCAGATGGTTGGGAAAATGTTTTTATCAGCATATTTACAATAGAATTTGAAGTGTCCTAAGTTAAATTTTTTTAAGGGGAGTTATACCTGAAAAAATAGTAAATTTAGGGGGAAATTGTCAATTTGTTTCTTTGCATGCTGAAAAATAAAGCAAATCTTCATCTTTCTGAAGACAGTGTTGTTATTCCGACGCGATGAGGCTATCTTATTGAAAAATGCTTTTAAGTGTAGTCGTGTCACAGATTTAGACATGTAAATGATTAAGTTTAGTTTCGTTTTTCTCATAACCAGTTTTTGAGAAATTTTGCATTACGCAAAACATCCATTGCGATGCAATTTTCAGTGAAAAATTTTAACTTTTTCTGGAAATGTTCACTCAGTAATAATGAATAAAAGTTACTTATGCATATTTAATGAGGAATAATAATGCCATTCCTTATTAAAACATTAAAAAATGTAAGATATTATCTTAGATGTTTTTTTGGAGGCGTTCATGGTAATCGAATGAACAAAAATGGCAATTTATAAATAGCAGATAAGTTTTTATTTTTTAAACCAAAACTATTAAAAACAGAGTGCAATTTTTTAGTAATTTTTATAAGCATGGTTTCAATGATTATTTGGAAAAAATACGTTTTGTTTTTTTTTTGTTTTGTTTTAAAAATATACCACGTGGAACTTTTCAAATATAGCGCTTAAAAAAAAAAGTAAACACTATATACTAAAAAACCTATTAAGTTATAAAGGTTGAAACTGTTCGAAAAGTTTTATAGCTGTTGTTATGGGGGAAATATGTTGTTGATTAGATTTATTTATGATTTAGAAACATTAATATCATTTATGATTTAAAGTGAAATAGAATAATTAATGAAAATTAAATGAAGTATATTATAATTATAATTAATGAAATGTAAATGATTTATTATAGGTATTTTATAATTAGTTTGGTTAAATTTTTAGTTAGTTTACTTATTGATTTAATTTTTACTATTTGAGAACATTAAAACACAATTTCCATAACATTAAATATTAAATTTGTTTATCCAGAATAAATTTGTAAATTGGCCGTTGATAGTGGTTAGTAAACATTGGTTGACTTCTGCCTAAAATTTCAAATGCAAGACCGTAAAAATTAAGTGAATAACTAGGGTTATTTTTCTAAACGCGTTGTGTGTTAAACATAAACAAAATAAAAAAACACCAGGTTCTTTAAAACAGACATGAAACAATTATTCAATAATTACTGCCTTTTATTTTATATTATAAACACGATAATATATTTTCTAATTCCTTTAGAATATAACAGTGCCATTTATATAAGCATTTGGAGCTATTAACCATTCTACATACTATCAATTTTTCACTTATCTTTTAGTTACTCATTTTTTTTATGAGAATTGTGCTGGGGTATATAAACCACCAGGAAAAATTTGCACATTTTATTATAAGTTTAATGAAGGAGGAGGCACTTATAATTATCGATTAATAGAAGAGAAAGAAAGATAACTTTAACTTACATGTTACACCCTTAATGGCCCATGTTTGGAGTAGGTTGGGGTCCCCTGGTCTGAATTACATCTTCGTGTTTCAAAATTTCTCTCTCTCTCTGGCTGAGCGAGACTTGTAAGCGTTTTTAAATAAGCGCCATCTTGAAGACTTTTTTTTTTTTTTTTTGTATAAGGACTGCTAAAATCCTTATTCTCGCCAATATATTGCCAACTTTTGTACTTGTTTACTTCCTATTATGCCCATGATGAAGGTTTCTTTGGACGAAGGTGTCGCCTCTTGAATGGAGGTGTCTCCTCTTGAACGTTAATTAATCTGGCATAGTGTTGTAGACGCAGTGTACAAATAATTGGAGGTACAACTCCATCAGAAAAAATTAAATAACAGGCGGCAGAATATCGAAAAAACAAAAACACTTAACAACATCTAAGCATATATTTATATATAGTGAGAGAGAGAGAGTGTATGTGTTTTTTATTTAATTATCTATTTATCTGCTCCTGGGTGTTTAGATTTAATTAGTTATTTTAAAAAGAGAATTTTCAATTTTCACCCTAACAAATATTTTATGTATTCGGGGGAAAAAAAATTTATTGTCGCAAGACAAGAAATTTTTTTTTCACAGTATAAGCGGGATTACTAACTAAGTTAAGCCAAAAAAGATAGCAGAACGAATGAGAGTTGTTAAATGTTATGTGCCTCCTCCTGCTTAGTTAATTTAGCTTTTTCTATTTTGTTGTTGTTGTTTTCATTTATATCATGACAACAATGAAGTAATAAATTGACATGATCATGAATTCTTCATGAATTAACACTATTATCCTTATTATTTAGGATTAGTGTAAATTTTGAGGTTAACATAACCTGTTGACAATTTCCCAGTTTTAGTATATATACAATCTCTCTTAAAATACATTTTTATAATACACAAAGCAAATTAGTTATCATCTTGACTAATATTTTGTTCAAATAGTGAACAAGTTAGTCTCTTCAGTTTTTACCTTTTAGTACTGATAAAAAAAATTCTGTAGTATTTAGAGTTTAGTAGTTATTTAATTACCCTGTAGGTATTTTGTAAAAACATTTGTAACATTAGCAGATTTTAGTATTATTCTGCTAAATATTAAGCAATAGTATTGTTTTGATAGAAATTTGTGAGTTTGATCTGAATTTTGCCTGCAAAATATCAGACCAAGTATTTTGTTTGAATGACCACCATGAATTCAGCATGTTGTGTTTGCTAATGTTTGTGATATCATGGCAGTTTTGGTATTAAAGTTTGTGAAGCTTTTAGCCACTGCATGAACAATTTGGTCATGACCTAAAACGGTACCATACGTACCTCAAGCTGCCAGATGATTCTATCTTCTCTTGATCAGAGCTGAACAGTTGAGATCCAAGTGTAAATATGTAAAGGCAAGGATGTGTATATGTAAGTTTAAGCCAAAAAGGTGATTAATTTGCTTTTTAATGAAAACCAGCAGTACAATATGTAATCAGCTTAGAGGTTTCATAAGCTTTATCACAAAATGAAATTTCAGTGTTTGTGTGTGTGTTTTGAATTCACCCTGGTCATATGGTGTCTAAAAGGAAAAATATTTTAAATAAATCTGGTAACAATTATTTAAATTTGGCGAAGAACCTTCAAATCATAACAACATGTCATGAACCAGTCATCATTCTTCAAGGGAACTATGCCTAAGAGTTTGGAAGAATGAATTCTTGAAGTAAAAAAAATATTTATTTATACCCACAGAATAATTATGTGATGTATGAGAATATAAATTTTTATAATTATTTAATTGCTTGCTAAATAGCAATTACAATTGATTTTAAGCAAACGTGTAAGAGAAAATCAGCAAATTTGTTAAGTATGGAGATATATTTTACTTTAACAATGATGATTATTTATTTTATTGTCTTGTTGTTTACGTTCAGTTATTCCTCTAATAGGACTTTTGTTTACTGAACAAATGGTTAAAAAAAATGCTTTATTTCTGCTAAGATGAGATATTTATGTATCTCCATTATTTACACATATTCACAACAAATTACATTTCATGATCACACTGTATATGCCTATAGCATACAAGTGCCAAATAAAGACCAAGTTTTTTTAATTGCATATCAACCAAAAAGAAATACCCATCTGTATTTCTACGTTGAATTTGCCCATATAGATTAACCGAGCAATGTATATTTTTACACAATCCAAAAAAAATAGCATGTTTCAATTTATCAGGAGTGACCAATTGACTAATTTACAAAATGAGGTAGGTAACCTCTGTAACAAGAAAAAAAAATTTAATTTGTCTAACACATTTTAAGGGAAAATGTCATGTTTCTACATGTAAACAACTTTTTCGAACACCATAAATTAGCCATTTTGCTAAATTTTATTTGTTAAATAAACTTATGTTTGGTATACAACACACATTATCATTAGTTTATGCATACATTTATATTTGGTTATGAAGTTTATGTAAACTTTTCATATATTTTCAATTCAACACTTCTCTAAGTTGTTTTCGTGTTTTATTTTGCAAGGATTTGTTTACTTTCTCACTCCTGTTTATTTTTAATCTCACCTTTATATTTGCTCACTATAGATGTGACATTTTTTATTGAAATGCTGGACTAATTTGTGATAATTGAATGTAAATACCATAAAAATTGAAATTATTTTTAACGAGAACAGTAAACCTGAATAAAGTTTTCGTGAAATACCTGAGTTGATCATGGTGTGTTTACTCAAAATTTATTTGTACTTGACTTTTTGTTATTAAATTAAGTAACAGGTAGGCACTAAAATGAAAATAATATGAGTTTAGTTAATTGTTTTAAGTTTTTAGATGATTTTGAAGTTGTAATTTAGTGTTAAGGTTGGTAAATGACCAGTATGATACCAGTATCATATAGGTTTATGGTGGAATTAGGTTTTACAGGAACACATGAATTTTTGTGTGTGTTTTGTATGTTTTGGTTACTTTTGGACATTACAGCTTTTTATTTTGACAAGTTTGTGAGGCTTGGAAAACAGCTGAATGAAGGAAAAGTGTATCCTAAATGATGATTTCCTAAATTGCCAGTTAAGTTTTCTTTTCTTTAACCAGAGCTGGAATTAATCTGGCATAGTGTTGTAGACGCAGTGTATAAATAATTGGAGGTACAACCCCATCTGAAAAAATTAAATAACAGGCGGCAGAATATCGAAAAAACAAAAACACTTAACAACATCTAAGAATATATTTATATATAGTGATAGAGTATTTGTTTTTTTATTTAATTATCTATTTATCTGCTCCTGGGTGTTTAGATTTAATTAGTTATTTTAAAAAGAGAATTTTCAATTTTCACCCTAACGCTGTTAATATTGTGTGCAATTTTCAGAGAAATTGGTTAAGGATATAAGAAAATTCACTTTTCAGATATAACTCTCCTTAAAATCACTGTTGCACTGTAAGTCAATAAAACTACACATAAAGCCCATATACGCTGGGATAAACTAAATTAAAACACAATTAGGGGAAAACCTCATGTTACTTTAGTTCTCTAATATTTTAAGGTATTTATTACAAAATATGAAATGGCAAACAGATGAAATATCTTATATTTCAGACTCCGGATGTTATTTTGTGTGAAACAATTTGTGTTTTTCATGGGGGGGGGCTATGGCAGGCCGTACAAACATGTCGTGGTTAAAGACCCCTGATCTATCACCTTAGACGTCTTCGTTCTGTAAACAGGGTTCATACACGCTTTAAAAACTCCTTAATAATCATTTTCAAAAATTAAGGGCCCTTGATACTCCTTAATATTACATGGGACTCCTTAAGCTCCTTATTTTTTCCTTCACCGTAGCAAACAGGATTAACAAAATATGAAACTTCCATGACCCTTCGGATTGCTGTGACCTTGACCTATTTTATCGTGAAGCATAATGCACATGGTTTCAATCATCCAAACTGGCCAACCAATCCCCTTTCTCCTTCCCCCTCCTCGTTTCGTCCAGTTTTCCCCTAGTAGTCATGTGTTTGAAAGCTTCCAAAGAAAATATCGTCCGTAACAGCAGTAGCGTCAAAATGCCAGGTGGAAAATGTGTTTTCAACAAGTTGTGGATGGAATATGCCGAATATAAGGAATGACTCTTAATGTACAATGATGATTGTTATAAAGCAAAGTGCTACTTATGCAACAAGATATTCGATGTCTCAGGAATGAGAGAGCCTGCAGTAAAGATACATATAAAAGGTAAGTCTAATTTTTTCTTTTATAATTTTGCATCCGAACATGGTTTGACTCGATTATCAAATTGTGCACTTCGCACCAGTAGCGCACCCAGAAATTTCCCAAGGAGGGGCGCATTTCACGATTTCCCAAAAGTGACCTCATAATGCGTACATTTTTTATACAGTACGACATATTTTTCATTTTTACTTGAAGAATGTCAGCCCAAGGGGAGCCCAGGCTGATGAAAATAAGAAAATTATTTTGCTTTATGGGCAGATTTTAATAGCGTAAAATGACCCATGGTTGATGACCACTGATTTTTTACTATGCTGTTTCTCAACCCCTCCCTCAAAAATTACACTAAATAAAATGGGTCTTAGGTCCCCCCCCCCCCCAAAAGTCTGAATCTTTCCGCCTATTTACTGGCCCCGATTTGCAACAAAATTTTAACGGTGCACAAAAAATCAAACGAATTTTTTTTTTCCAAATTGTTGTAAATTTCTAAGTTTCAAAACTTCTTTATGCTTTAGCTTATGAGAGCTTATGCTTTAGCTTGAGATGGAAAGAGGCCGTCCATTAATTACATATGTATAGTTTTCAAGTAGTACTTTTTAACCCCCTCATATGTGCAAAAATTTTCTCAATTTTCAGTACTTCTGCTTTTGGAATTTTAAATAATACTGCAGAAGTTTGCAGTGTACATATATACAAATTAATAACTCCTTCCCCCCCGCCTTATGTACAAGTGTGTACACATTCCCCTCTAAACTATACGTAATTAATGATTGGTCCAAAATGGTAAATTAGCAACTTTTAAGCAAATCTATATTTTACACACATTAAAGTCCATATAAATTTGTTTCAATTATTTATACCTTTTTTTCTTTTTTTTTAAAGGGCAAAAGCATGTATCGCTTTTGAAAGCTGGAAAATCCAATCTAACACAGTTTTTTGAAAGTAAAAAATCACCGGTTACCGGTCCAACAAGTTCCAGCTGCTCAGCTGTCACAGAGAATGCAGTTCTATATTATGTGTCCAACAATGAAGTATTAGATGCCGAAATCAAATGGACTATGAAAGTAGTGAATAGTCATTATTCTGAAAACTCTTGTACCAAAACTTCTACTTTGTTCGCAAGTATGTTTCCTTATAGTTCTATTGCAAAGCAATTTTCATGTGGTGCCAGGAAGTATGTATACCTTATATGCTTTTGTTTGTCACCATATTTTAAATCAGCTGTATTTAGATGTGTTAATGAACTAGATTTCCATAGCATTCTGTTTGATGAAAGTCTGAACACTACAGTTCAAAAGAAACAGATGGATATTTATGTTCGATTTTGGGATGATAAGGAAGATATTGTAAGAACATGCTAATATAGTTCAGTTTTTTTATGGGATATTCGACCGCAGAAGTCACATTATCTGCTATTTGTAGCAAAACTAATAAACTGAACTTTTCCAAGGTTGTTAATTTGTTAATGGATGGTTCATCAGTTAATTGGAAGGTATTTTCTTTATTACAAGATGTGTTAATAAAAGACCATAACAGTTTTACTAGTTAATGTGGGTAGCTGTCTTCACGCATTACATAATTGTTTCAAACATAGCTGGGCTGCTACTGAATGGGATATAGAAAGTTTTCTCCCATCCCTATATTAGTTGGTTAAAGATTCGTCAGCAAGAAGAGAGGACTATTTGCAACTGTCAGAGTCCGGGAAGTTGCCATATAAGTTTTGTAAGCATAGGTGGTTTGAGAATCTGACTTATCCTGCTGTAGAAAGGGCAATTGAAATAATTGAAAAACTAAAGTGTTATAAATTATCTGTTGAGAAAAAAATGGTATCCAAACCAAAGAACAAATCATATTCGATTGTGTTAGAAGCATTAAAAGATATCCTATTGCCAATAAAATTGAACTTTTTTCTTGCTGCAGCAAAAGTACCACACCATTTCTTGATGTTTATCAAACCCATTCTCCCATGTTACCTTTTTTTAGCAAATGATTTGGAAACACTTGTCGTGAAATGTTTAAACACTTTTTTTGTAATGAAAACGGAAAATGTGCGGGAATTGAAGTCCATGTTTATATTAGCAAATTTTGACTTTACTGATATGAAAACTTATTCTTCTATAGATAAAATTTGTACCGGATTCGTTGGAGATAAGTTGTCAAAAAATAATCTCTAAGAAAAAAGTCTCGGAAAGACAAGTGATTGAATTAAAGCATGAGTGCCAATCATTTATTTTTACAATGATTAAAAATCTTGTTGAAAAATCGCCATTTCAGTACAAAATTGTGAGAAGTATGTCCTGTATTGATCCACGCTTGATGTTTTCAGAAAGTAGCAATTGTTATAAAAAGATGACACACATCCTTTCAATTTTGTCCGACTGTAAAACAGTGAGAGAAGAAGATTGTGATTCGATACTTTCTGAATTTCTTGATTTTCTAACTACCACTGCTGCAAAATGTCCAGACTTTGAAGCATTTAGCCCATACAAAACATGTGTCGATAAGCTTTTATATGGCCAAATCAAAGATACCAATAAAATATAAATTATGGGAGGTTGTGAAATTGTTACTTGTCATATCTCATGGACAAGCTACCATTAAAAGGGTTTTCTCTATCAACAGGCATATTGAAGTCGAGAATCTTCATGAGGAATCCTACATCGTCAGAAGATTTGTGATGGATGAAATTAGATGCTGTGGGGGGTTTAGAGAAGGTTCCGATAACAAAGGAATTAAGAATTTCTGCTTGTGGAGCATATCAAAAGTATCATCATTATCTTGATGAGCAGTGTGTAAAAAGGAATGCAGAACTACCTGATAAAAAGAGAAAAAGCGTAAATGAAGTAGAGGTTTTAAAAACCAAGATAGCACATTTGCAACAGTCTGTAGAAAGTCATCTGCAGATATATTATCAGAAAAGGCAGAAAAAACATTGAATCTGAACCTTGTTACACAGTCAAACAGTTTTAGGCAAACTGCCGAAGAAAAAAAATCCTCAGAAATAGCGAACATTGATGCTAAAATTAAAAAGATGCTTAGTAAACTGAAGAAGTAAACCCTTTTTTTGTAAGTTGGTGCTTCCATTTCTTGTAGAACTTAGAGGTAAGGAAGGAAGAATTTATACTTCATTAACTAGTTCGGTGTTTATTACTTACAAAAAAACTATGTAATAACATAATGTCATTGCATTCAGTAAAAATAGTTTGAAGTTTAATTTTTAGAAATTGAATGCACTTTGCACATGGCCATCCATTTTAAGATTTTTTTTCAGATATGGAAAAACTATCAGTATTTAATCTAAAATAATATGTTGTAACAGAAATTGTACACATATACATAACATTTTTTACACTTATTTTAGACTAAATTATGAAGTCTAATTGGGCAGGCCTATAACTTTCAGTTTCATTTTCTTGCAGAGTTTTCCAATTTTGATGACGACTGTTATCATTAGCCAGAATTCTGTGTGATTCTTTGCCATATTGCAATTGTACTTTATGCAGGAAGGCAGGGTGGGATGAGACAATGTTTCACACTGCAGTATCCAATTGATATGTGTACGTTGTTGGTATGATGACAATGCAGTGAGTGTGCAGACTGTGGTCGCCGTCACACTCGATCGGTAACGCGTTCTCCTAGTGCGCCGCTAATCCGGGTTCGACTCCCAGCAGTGCAAAGAACGCTTACTCAGAGATCTCATAAAGATCGCACTGCTCACTGTAGTCCGGGGTTTGGTTCCCTAGGCCTTAAGAGGTTCAGATTCCTCGGAAAATCATAGGTCCAGATGTTCAAATTCCTCGGAAAACAGTTGGTCCTGACGCAGCATTAGCTCTGAATATCTATCCTAATTTTCTCAAGTTTATTTGATATCTATCAAGACATTACAAGAAACTTTACCTGGCCCCCTACTATAGCTTGTTTGGATCAAAGTTCTCCAGTCCCAATTCACGGGAAACTATGTATCATACATTAATATGATACACATGGAATATTATATAGCAATAGGTGATACATGGTGACATAAAGGTAGCATAATTTTTCTACATTGCTGAAAATCAAGCTTGAATCCTACTGGCACAGTTGCCCACAGGTCCATATTAACATATGGGCTTTAGGGGGCCCAGGGGACTCCAGAGACGTATTCTCGACGATCCTTTTTTAAAGACGTATTCTTGTAGACGATCCTTTTGAACTATTTTACTGGGGGCCTCACAATACCAGTAGCTCAGGGGCCTCAAAAACTTTAATCCGCCACTGGTTACCCATCATACTATTAACCTGGCTTCCAACAGTTTAAAAAAAAAAAGGAACTTTACAGACTAACTATACACCGTAGTCCAGTGGTGAATGCTTTAGGCTAGTAGTTCCCAACCTGTGATATATGTGTATCCCTTGGAGTATGCGGCAAACCAGTTGGGCGTATGTGAAAATAATATTGTTAATGATGGAAAACAACAAATAAGGGGTTAACGTGAAAACACAAAAGCAAATTCATAGAGTTTTGGTTTACAAAGAGACACTTATAGGAAAGTCCAATAGACTACTCAAGAAACGAAAAGCACATTCATTGAAGGAGGTAATCAATCTGTAAAAGTCGTTAATTAAGGCCAATTCAACAAACTCCAGACTATTCAAATCTTTATGGACAGTCTGTGTACTGCATTACATTTACTTACATTACATTTACTTTTGCATACAGAGGTGAGGTGGAGTCAACAAGGAAAGGTACTCGCAAAAGGGTTCAGCTCCATAAAACCTGTTCAAGGATTGCATTGAAATTATTAAGAGCCATATTTGAAGACATACATATATCAAGATGAATAATAATTATGGACTTAGGCATGCATGGTAGCACCTTGTCTGGTGCAGAACGACCCTTGCACCATAAAAATACGACCGAGTTATGGACTTCCATTGTATTTATGTGATTAAAAATAATTTAATGCTGTTTTTATTCTCTTTGATGTTAGATACCCATTATAAAAAATTTAAATAAATCGTAAAGTGTAAAGTCAAATATAAATGCCATTTGTTTAAGCTAACTCTTGAACACTACTACCTGATAAAAACAAATTTTTTGTGTGGAAGGATTGGTGGGGTTTATGAATAGAAGGGTACTCATAAATAAAAAGCCAAATCAAGGAGTATGGAAGAGAAGAAAAGCTTGTGAACTCTTGCTCTAGGTCTTAAAAAAGTTACACTGAAAAAAAAATAGATAAAAAAGAGGAAGAAAGAAATCTTAACCACCAACGAACTACTTATCATAGTTCAGGGGTTGAAACCCTAGACCAGTGGTTCCCAATCTTTTTCAAGCCGCGACCCACTTTTATAGTAGCCAAGTAATCCGCGACCCCCTTTTATAGTAACCAAAAGATCCGCCGCCGCCACATTTGCATAATAAAAGCATTTTTAACAGAGTAAAGAAAACACATTAAATACAAAATTATATTATGTATATAATTTTGTGTTTAATGTGTAATTGTTTTAAATTAATGTGTTTTGTATTTAATGTATAATAACATAACAGGTATTAATATGTATGATAGTAAAGTTCGCAACTATTAGTAGATATAGCCATGTTGAAATATAAAAGCATTGGAAATGTTTGGTATGAAATTCCTTATTAAAATAGTTGCGATGACCTTCCAGAAACCTGTTCATGACCCCCTTTATGGTCATGACCCCCAGGTTGAGGACCACTGCCCTAGTACTTAAAAGGTATAGCTTTCTCAGTAAAATATGGGACCACTACCCTACAATGGCACAGTGGAGATGCATTTGTCTACCATTCCATAAACCTAGGTTTAACTCCCAATGTTATCATGGAATGTGTGCCATTTTCTTGCCCACCATAGTGTGGGGTTTGGTTCCCTTAGCACCAAAAGTTTGGATTCCTTGGAAAACTGGGTCCCAGAACAGCATGATGTTTTCTGTTCTTGTACTGTAAAAATACAAATTGAATCCTGCTGGTTATTGGTTATGCTGTTTTTTCTATTGATCCTTATTCCCGGGTTCAAGGCCAGAATGGCCCTTGCTGTCCTTGTGCCATAAAAATGCAACCAACCAATCCTAGGATACAACACAGAAGCTTTACACTCGCAGGGAGAGGAATGTCAGGTCACCTGCATCTTAATGATTAGGGCACTCGGTGGACAGCCAAGAGATGTGGGATTGTGCCCCACCAGGTTTCTAAAAATTCACTTCTTCAGCGAGTTGTTGTATCATAGTTTGCTTAATCCGTAGTTAGGGAGCATTCAAGTGTTATGTATGCAATATTTTGACGATTTTCACCCTCCAATTAAATAAAAATTAACATCGACTGTCTAACATAGATAGAAAATTAGACCAATGGCAACCCCCCCCCCCTACCCAAGGTGCTTATGTAATACTTGAAATCTCCCTTAAGGGTGCAATAAAAAAATTGTTTTTATAACTAATCCTAGGTTTAATTTTGCATGTGTCGTGGGTATGTATTTCTCTATAAACAGTTTGATCTGAGCTATCCTTGTGCCATGATACAATAATATAGTATATATAAAATGTTATAATGGCGTGATACATATAGAATGTTATAATATGTGAATTGTGTGTTATAATTGGTTTAATCTGAATACAATTACATATTAAAATGATTCCAATTAACTTGCTAAAGAAAGGTGAATGCCAGTAAACCAAGTCTTAAGAGGTATGCTGTGTGTTTGAAATGCACATATGCATGCTAGAATACTCTTATTCTGTTACAAGAAATTCTTAGTACGTTATTACAAGAAACTTAGTATTCTATGGAATATTCAAACAGTTGACATATTTTCTAAAGTACTAAAGTTTTTTCGATTCCTATAGGGCAGGGGTTTTCAGTCCGCAGGCCACATTTGGCCCTCCGACATGTTTTTTGTGGCCCGCTGGCTCATGAAAAAATACGAATTGTTTCACAAAAAGAATACACTCCTTACTCCCTGTGAGTCTTAAGTCTATGTATTGTATTTTATTCTGTTCACATTTTCACACTTCGTAATAAATATCTTAAAACGTTAAAGAACTAAAGTAATACGCGGTCTTCCCTCAATCGTGTTTTACTTTAATTTTCTTGCGTATATCGATATTAAAGATAGTTTTATTGATTTGCAGTGCAACAGTGATTTTAAAATAAAATTCAACTTACGACTCACTGAATTCTATTCTAAATAAATCGATAAGAACATCTTCCCAACCATCCGACTGCATGCTCCGAAAACGATATCACTATTCGTGAGAACTTACGTCTGCAAAAAGCTCTTTTCAAAAATGAAGTTAGTAAAATCAAAAATTAGGACCAGTATAACCGTTCCACCTCAAAAACACTCTTAGGGTTGCAACGTCAAAAATAAGATATGACAGGCTTGTTAAAAATAAACAGTGCTATAAATCTCACTAAAAGGTTTGATTTCGCTTTATATATTAATAACTAAAAGTATTGTAAATTTTTTTTGCTTCCATGTGTATTTTACGTTGTAATATATATATATTCAGTTACAGCGGTGGATCTAGAAAATATTTTTTGGGGGTGGGGGGCAAACCAATACAAAGATCTAAAAAAATAAAAAGGCAACAAAAGCGAATCCAAGGGGATCACCCTTTAGGGGGCGTTCAAGTATTATGTAAGCTTACGTAATACTTGAACAATCCCTTATGTGCACCCCCTCCCCCATTGGATCTGCCTTTGTATAGTATTAGTCTCAATATTTCTGGTACAGCAGTGTGGCCTGCGAGCAACAAGAATAAGCAAAATTGGCCCTTGGACTGAAAAAGGTTGAAGATCCCTGCTGTAGGGGATCTGACACATTTCTAGATACATGTCAGATCCCCTGCTGTAGGGGATCTGACATGTATCTAGAAAGCCTATATTTGTCAGTGAATTTGAAATTATCATTAAAAGTCAGCGGAAAAATTATATTTTTTCTGGTTAAATCTTTTGCGAACAGTCATTTTTCCCCCGCAGTTGGTCTGGTTTTTTTTTTTTCTCCAATGCATGTGGAAATCCTGTTCAAACACATTAATATATATATATATGTATTACATTTACTTCCCTACATTATTATGGAAATTTATCATTAAACAATAAACAAACCTTTACTGCAAAATATTTTTGCTAATAATATAGTGAAATCTGTCTAGCGTATATTCTAGTATAGGGATCGGTAACCTTTTTGGAATACTGTGATAAAGGAACACTGCAGATTCATTCCGTGTACCAGTGAAACCACTCAAATTGTGTCGTATGTCACTTAATCGAATTATGACTGTTTGTTATCCACATACTAACACAATTTAAATCAATCTTTTGGATCTAATGCTTTTAAAGGCTTGCTTCTTTTGAAAATGCGTGATTAGTTAGCTTTTTATTGTGCAAGGACAGCAAGAGTCATTCAGCTTCAAACAAGACGTTTCTTGAAAATGTTCTTGTATATTTGACATGCGATTTATTGCAGTTTAACAATACAAAGTACGAACATGATCCTTTTACTTTATTAAGCTATACTTTCTAGTTTGAGGGATTGGAAAACAATGAATATGAATTTTTTGTTTGTTTTTTCATAGCAGACATTTTGGCAATATTAATTACTCATAGCACTAACCTTATTATGAGCTGACATCAACGATAATGAAGTAGTTGAGACAGGGGCAGAAAATGAAGTTTTGGATGGAAATAGAATTGGAGATCGTTCATGGTTCAAGAAATTGAATCAATTTGACTGCAAATTTACGGCTTTGTACATTTTCCCCACAAATATATAACAACACTCCTATTTAAATAAAAGGTATGAAAACATAAGTGGATTTATTTAAAAGCGAATAAAATACTTTTTGATTTTAACAATAATACTCAGCGTCGTCTTCTTTTTTTTTTTAAAATTGGCCTGTGTGCTATAAGTTGCGAACCCCTGTTCTAGGGAATAGGTACAGGTGCACCATTACAAACAGTTTATAGACATGGTTGAACCTGATGTATTCTGTATCTATCGGGACCGAAGAACGTATCGTTATAGGCAGACTACATTATATTTGATTTTCAAGATCAGAATAATGCATTATTTATACCATATTTCAATATCTACATCTTACATACAGTGAGTAAAAGTGAAACTTGCACAAAATTTTCCCATTAATAATAATTTATTTAAAACTTAGCAGGTTAGATGATGAGATAATTTTCCCCACTCCTCAATGAAGCCTTCCTCAAATCATCTTCGTTTGATATGTTGTGTGTTTTCGTATAACAATTTCTAAATAGCTCCACAGACTTTCAGTTCCATTTAAATCTGGGAACTGAGGCATTTTTTGGACGATTGTATAAGAGCCAAAGTTTAGTATTTACAGCTTTGGGTTTTAGATCATTATCCCGATAATATATAAAATCGTTTGCAATTCTGTGTGCTAACTTTCAAAATTTCTTTTCAGTGTATCAATATTTGTATACTGGTTCATTATACCGTCAGTGAATTCCAAATTTTCTGCTCCAGCAGTTGTCATACACCCCCACAATGTAATGTTTCCACCACGATTCTTTACTGTGGGATGTAAGTTTTGAGGCTTCAACTCCTCATTAGTTTTCTCCATACCTTTATTTTCCCATCTAAGCAAAATAAGTTAAATTTGCTTTTGTCGGTGTGTATGATATTTTTCCAGAATGAGAAACTGTCCAAAATATGTTTTTTAGCGAAGTTCAATCATTTCTGTCTATTGACTTTACCAATGAATAACTTATTTCTAGCTACTTACCCATGGAATCCAGGTTTATTAAGAATATTTTTGATTGCTTTGGGTTAGCACTCTTATTTAAATGTTTCTCGGCTTCTGAAGCAAGCTTAGAGGCACTCGTTATGGGATTTCGTCTCACTTTTCTAACAAGCCATTGTTCGTTGTAATAAAAATTTTATTTTTGCTCACCTTCGCCTTATTTAGAAGTCTTCATGCTTATATTGGTTTATTACTCCATACACAATTGTAAATGGCCTATTAACAATTTTAGCAATTTCAGGGAGTGATTTTTCAACTTTATGATGCCAGATAATTAACTTTCTCTCATCTTCAAATGACTGTCTTCTTTGGTATCCCATTTATAAAATTGGACAATATTTATTTTCAAAATCATGAATTAAACTGATACAAGATGAACGAATAAACAACTTGACACAACTTTAAAGTAAACGTGTTTTATTTGCGTGCTTAAAATAAATTTAAAGAGCAGTGTACAAGTTTCAATTTGGTACCGTTATCATACTTTGGTTCGCATTTCATCTTGCTATGGCTCAAAATTACTCAAAATGTGAACATTTTTTGTGGTGTATTAGATTTAGAAATCCTTCAGTAATCGATCTGCTTAAAGAACTTAAATTTTGTTGCTTATTTCTTTAGATCCATCGTGGTATATGTACGTTCAACTCCACAGATGTATAAGTTTCATTTTTACTCACTGTAGTTAATTGTAAAATTTGTTTATATGTATTGCCTGCTTGTTCTGTTTCCTGTGGTGTCGCTTTGCCTTTGTGATGTGTGTATGGCATGCATGTTAACATGTTCTAAAGTGTGTCTAAGAAGTTTAGTGATATGAGTTATTTAGCTTTTAAGAAAAGATCGCAATATAAGTAAAATATTAAATACATTCATTTTAGTATTCAATACATGCTGCTTGTATATATAAATTCAAAACCTTTGACGTTTATCTAATAAATTAATTAAAATCAAAATTGAAAAAACATCTTGAAAGTTTAATCACAGTTCGATTTTTGCTCTTAAAGGATCAAAAATGTATTTTAAATGTATAACTTTTTCTTAATAACTCCGTAAAATACTTTTCACTGAGGAAACGGAATTTTGAAGAATTACTGTGTTGATTGTATACCATGCTTTCTCTGTAGAACTTTTTAACTCTTCTACAGAGAAATACTACTTACCATCAACATAAAATGTACGGCTTAAGATCCCCCATACATTCACAATACGGTTACCGTTAGGATTGCACACTGGCTAATCTAAAATTGCAATACTAAAACCACGGTTTTATTGAATTCAATGTACATCTTTTTCGTCGTCGATCATTGCTTATAGAGATCGAACATGGCCTTTCAGAATGAAATTTTGTTTTCCAATTGTAACAGTTGGCTAAACTGTATGAATACTATGCTTGGATCTACTTGATTGTACTGCAGTTTCTGATACAGTTTTTCCATTAGACTTCAATCTCCACACCGAAGCTGTATTTTCCTTATTCAACTGTTTTGCTTTTGGCACCCTGTTATACATTTCAGAAGAAAGGATAATCTGTATACTAGCTCTTCATGATGTTAGTTCCTTCATTTAAGCCTGTATTTAATAAAATTTGTATTATACTTAAACTGTGACTAAACTTTTAAGACAGGTATTTTTCATAATTTTCCTTTTAATTAATTTATTAAATAAATAAATATTAGAGGTTTTGAATTTATATATATGCATTTTGCATGTGTTGTGTAATAAAATGGATGTATTTAATATTTTGTTTATGTTGTAATTTTTTCTTAAAAACTAAATAACTTTCGTGACTAAACTTTTGAGACATTTTATACCAGCGGTCGCCAACCTTTCGGACCTCATGAACCACTAAATTCATAATTTTAAATCCCGCGGACCACATTTCGTGAATTTAGTGCAATATAAAGGTGGAAATTGTCATTCAGAATATGAGAATTTCTTAGAATATTATTTTTGTTTTATTATTAATAAAACATTAAAAATGCAAATAATGTCCAGCTTTTTCTTCAGACCAACGAGTGGCAACCGCTGTTCTATACATTACCATGAACTGCCCATATTAGTGTGAATGCTATGAATTATTTTCATTTTGTTAGTCAAATAGCAATGAATGGAGCTGTTCCTTCTCATGTGGCTATCAAGCCAGATACTCTGACCTTACATTCCAGCAGTTCGGAAACTTCTGCATGCGACATTCCACTACAAGCCTATGGAAATAATAGCATTGCATCACCGTAAGTAATTCTATTATGTGTGTGTATATATAATATATCTGCTTTAATAATATAACATGGAAGTGAATTGCTCAATTGTCATGATGAAACACCAGAGTTCTGCAGAACACACTTTGAGAAGCATTGTCGTAGATAACAGAGGTGTGGATCTACAAGCAAACTGTATGATACAGCTAGCGCTCAAAGTCTAGTGGAGGACTGTGTATCTCTTGTCCCAAAACTCCACACGTAGCTTTCATTTGTAACTTTCATTTTCCTTATGAGAATTTTTTTTATTTTATTTTTTAAAGGGTAGGTGTGCTAAGACGCACTTAGCCCTTTCCTCAAGCTATTCCAATGCTGGCCTCATAGATGACAAAAAAAAATTAGATGAATATATCAGGGTTCCTACATAATTTGAAGAGTATGGTATTGTCAGAGAATTTGAAATGGTCCCTAAAAGTCAAGGAAAAACGAATTTTTTTTGTCAAACCTAGAAAAGTCAAGGGAAAACTTCCCTAACCTATTCTGAATAGCTAAATTTCACGCGAGTGTGAAGCTGTTTTCCTCGAAACCAAAGTTCAATTCAAAGTTTTGTTTGCGATCAGGGATTAATCTGTCGCTAACCTTTTTGCCTAAAGGCAGCCATAACCAAAATTTGGCTAGAAAAGCTGCTGAGCAATTCGCTGAAAAGCTCTAACTAAAATTGGAAAGGTGGTGATGGCGAGGTCACCCGATTGCATGGAACGGTATGGTCAGGGAAAAGGTCATCATGCCACCTTCCTCATCAGAGGTGAAACATACCCTTACTGGTAACATGGAGCTGCTTAAAAACTCCCAGAAGTATTGTGCACGTAGGAAACAAAATGTGTAATAAGGGTACCTTTCATCCAGTCCCAGTTGTCTGTAACCCCAAGTAACACTTTGCAAAAACATACTCTGCTGCTGCAGAAAATTTATGATGCAAGTGCACCATTATGTCTATAGTATGTGAATTTGAATTGTCAATTCAGTGCATAATGTAGTTTATGAACGGAGATTTAGTGAAATAAATATAAAAACATATATATATTCATAATAGACTCCATGTCTCCAATGTAAGTCATTTAATGAACATGCCAATCAATGGACTAAAGAGAAAGGAATTTGATTTTAAGGCTGCATATCTTGCCTGGTGTATGCATCAGCATCAAGCAATCAAGTCAATATATAAAAATAATTAAGTGCCATTGTGCGGAGTTGATTATTTCGAACTAAACTTACTTGTAAATTTGAAAGCACCTTTTCTGATTCAGCTATAACTTTTAGTTGCAAGTTAGCCGAAAAGCTACAAAAATATTTTTGGCAGGTTACTCCTTATTTGCGATCAGTTAAGGCATTTTTTTTTCCATGGGAGTGGGGGGGCGCTATGAGTCATGACACCTGATGTTTTTGCTCTCTAAAGACACAAATATGCTTGCAATATTTTACATTGATCCAGCTTACACTAAAGTATTTTATGGATTTCTTTATTGCCATTTAATAATATTAATTAGTGAATTTGGTAGGTTAATGATTTTCATTTATAAATTTTGTTTTAGGTCAGTGTTATGGGCACCCACACCTGATGCAGGCAATGATCCCATAGACAGTACCGAAGGGTGTCCACCATCTCCAGAAATTCCAGAAATTGGCCAGTTGTTTGATGTATATATTACGTATGTCGCCAGTCCCTCCAATTTCATGGTATGAATAGTAATAATTCCAAATCAACTGAAATCTCATTAAGGTGGGTTTCCACATGCAACGCTTATTACCGGCAGTCGATGACCTCAAATACTGGCACTAGCATGGTCATAACATTCGACTTTAAACTATTGCATCTATGCAAGATGGCATCAAATGTACATTTTCATGAAGAGGTTATCACACTGTACCTAAATTGCATCAATAGAGCTCATTGGTGCCCATGTAGGTTTTCTAAGGTGGAGCTAGATTGCTTTCAAAACACGACACTTTATATTTTTTTTTTCTTATAAATGTTAGCCTAAAAAAATGAATATTTTATGGAACAATAAGGGCAGCTCAATTCTCCGTGTAGTCTGTAGGCACTGCTCATCATAAAGTTTCCGAAAACATTTAAAAATCTGTGTATGATGGAATGTTGCGATTCCGCACATATGAATGTTGTTCATTTATTCCCAGGAATTGTATTATTAGTTCAGGTGACCATTTTTTTTATCAGTTTTGACATTGAAAAAAAGTAAACATAGGATACATGAATAAAATGTAAAAATAATGATAATTGATTAGTTTAGCCATATAAAAGGTCAATACAGAATATATAAATAAAATGTAAAAATGTATGAGTAAAAAGACAAACAAGTTCCGGGAAGACTTTTTTTTAAAAAAAAACAAACAAACAATAAGCTGGAGATCAGAGCCAACATGTACCATGTTCGTGTAAATTACCGGAGATGGTGAAAAGGAAGAGATGGGTAAGTCAGCTGTTGGCTGGAAATTCAACTTCTTTGTGCTTTAACTGCCCATTAAATTCTGTTGACAGTTGACTATCGGTAGTAGATTTTGCTCATTTCTACAGGCTAGTTGACTAATACCACTCACCATGGGGTTGATTGTCTCTACTAATCATTTGCATGTGGCGACGTACCTTTAATTAACTAATAATAACATCCATTAATTTGAAAATTTTTCTTGAAGGATATAATTATAAAGAAAATTCTAAGTTAATACATTATTTTGAATTTTTTCCTATTTAATAGAAACTTTTTTTTTGGATGGAAAAGAAATGCAATTGATGATCATTTTATTTAGCAGTCATATTTTGCTATTTAGTAATATAAATATACACAGTTGAACTTCACTATAATGATATTCAAAAGAACATCAAAATTTTGACACTATAACCAATTATTATTTACAAATAATTTATAATATAATTATGAAGAATAATTGATTGTTTTCAAATAATCAAAGGAGCGTTGGAATTTTGATGGAGTAGCACTGTTATCACTACAACCAAGATTGTTCTAACGGAGTTTGACTATGTGTATATATGTATTTCAAGCACATAAGTAAGGGGGGTCAGCGAAGTCAATAAGTTGAGGGGGTTCAGTCAGTTCCCCCATTAGTTAATGTAATGGCCAAAGTTAAGAAAGTCAAGTACATAAAACGAAAATCAAATTACTGTAAAAATAAATTGAAAAAATTAGAAAACTTTAATTTCCCGCATGATGAACAGAATAATTTGGAATGGGACAGAACGCAGCACCTAAATCTGCTGTAGATGTTTAGGAGGCTTACGACGAATGCAGTGGGTTTTTCTTCCCTAATCTGCTGTGGGTGTTTTGGAGGCTTACGACGAATGCAGTGGGGTTTTTTTCCCCTAACGTTAAGAAATTGATTGGAATTTTGGCTGTGATCCCAGTAACAACTGCAAAACCCGTACGGGCTTTTTCATCTTTAAAACAAATTGAAATATACCTAAGGAACAGAACCGGCCAACAGAGACTGACGGACCTTACTCTGGTGGCAGGTCATAGAGACACCATCATGTCTTCAACGGAGATAATTGATACATTCGTTTCTCGCCGGAAAAGGCTCAATTTGATTTTATAGTTTTTTTAATAAATTTACTTTAAAATTTTTATTTTCGAATCCCATCCTATTACTACATAGCTATGTTTGAATTATGTATATTAGGAAAGCATTTTAATTTTGTTTTGCCTATACTGGGGTGAGGGGGAATAAGATACCTAAACAAATCAGTTGCAACTCTAAACCCACCCCATAAGAAATCTATACCTATGTGCTTGATGTATTTACGTTTATGCCTCCTCTTGTGTTATAGCCAGGTTGACTGTTATTTCTAGTTCCTCTTTGGTTAAGAGCCGAAACCTTCAAAAGTATAGACTCATTATATTCTTAGTCGAACTCAAGCAATTTAGACTGAAGGCAATATACAGCACACATCACAAAACATTTATTTCTAAGTTAAGATATGAAGATATAAAATATTTTGATGGCTATGCACTTTCATTCTTACCGGTGGCATGAGCTTGAGTGTTTATCAACAGGAAGTTGGAAGAGTCTATTTTTTAGAGAGGTGTTCCTCTCATTGGGTAGCCACATGTTATTGCTATAGACATGGCACCTCAGTATTTTTCTAAATTAAAATTGTGTGTAAAGTGTTTACTTTATTTTAACAGGTTCAGTCATTGAGGACCTCGGATGCCTTGTCCACTCTTATTAATGACATGAAGGACTTCTATCAAGCTGAAGTATGTTTGCTGTTTCTATATATATATACACACATATATAATGTGTGTGTGTGAAGTTTTATAAAGATGGAGAATTATCTCCCTGCTAACCACAATTGCCATTTCCTAGTGGTTAGTTGGTTCAAGTCCCTGTGGTTGTGCAGTGGTAACGTGGTTAGCTATTGCGTGGTTAACTGGGGTTTGATTCCCAAATATGCCAAAAAAGAATGCTTACCAACTAATTTCTTACTGTAATCTGGGGTTGGTTGAGTAGGCCTTAAAAGATTCGGATTCCTTGGAAAACTGTAGGTTCCGGTGCAGCATGACCCTTGCGCCATAAAATTCAAACAAGCAAGCATTATTGTTGATTCAATATGACTTTTATTATCTTTGTGCCATGTTAATTTCACTAATTAACTAGTTTCTTGGTGATTAGAGCTAAAGCTTTTCAGCTAAGGGAACTGTATTCGAATGCAGTAAAAGTGTACATTAACATAAAAGTCAATGTCATTTGCTTTGAAATATCTTATTAAGCTATCTTTTACATCTTGGATGTGAAGATGATTCCGTTGTTTAATCTCAAGATGTTAGAACAAATGGTTTGTTAATTGGTGAACCTTTTTTTTTTCCTAAGTTGCATACTGGGAAATTCTTGGTTTTGCGTATTGTATCTGAAATCTTATTTATATATATGATTCGCAAGTTAACTTGCATAGGCTGCAAATTAATTTGTATTATCTACAAGCTTATTTGAAATATATATAAGTTAATTTACAAATTTGTTTGTATAATTTGCAGGAAAACTTGTGTGAAATGCATCACTGTTTGCTGAAACCTGAAAAATATTACGCTGCACTTCATAGCGATGAACTTTGGTACAGAGTCAAAGTAAAAAACATCGATGAAGGAGAACAAGTATTGGTAAGAGTATATATATAATAGGTAAACATTCTAATTAGAATGGTAAAAGCATTGAAAAAGAGTTTGTAGAAAAACCTCGTTTGTAATTAATAGGAATTTTAACATCCAGTCTATAGATGATAATGCGCTTACAGCTAAAAATAATTAACATTAGAAAATATGTGAGTAAAATAAGTATATGAAAATTGTACATGGGGAAGAGAATTTTCAGAGCAAGTATTATATTATGAACTATTGTAAGTAAGAAAAAAAAAATCATATTGCTGAAAAAAATTGGTGATATTATTACAAAGAAGTGTATAAAGGTATTATTTACCGTTATACTAATAGATGAAGATAAAACTGAGTAGAATCAAATAAACAAATTCCACATAAATACCTTAAAGTAAATCAAAATGACAATTTATAACATATTGACATATCATAATAACATACAATATTTTCATAGAATACATAAACATACATATTATAATACATTAAACAAATTACGATGGACTTGACGAATCTAAATTCAAATACAACGTATATTATATATAAAAGATAACAATATTTTTATAAAATATATTAGCAAAATATACGACGACCCTTGCAAACTCTTCATCAGGGGAGACGTTTACTAAAGGTCTGAATAGTGGGTTGTTTCTGATAGTCGGCATTTGCCAATGTGACTGTTCAGTCTCCCAACAACCCATCAATTCAGACTTTTAGTAGACGTCTCCCCTGATGAAGACTTTGCTAGGGTCATTGTATATTTTGTAAAAATATTGTTATCTTTTATATATAATATACGTTGCATTTGTATGGAGGTTCGTTGTAATTTTTTTAATGTATATATGTTTATGTATTCTATAAAAAATATTGTATGTCATTATGATATGTCAATATGTTATAAATTGTCATTTTGAGTTACGTTAAGGTATTTATGTGTGGGATTTGTTTATTTGATGCCAATCAGTTTTATCTTCATCTATTAGTATATCAGTAAATAAAACATTTATACGCTGCTTTTTAATAACATCACCAATTCTTTCAGCAACATAATTATACTTTCTTACTTAACAATAGTTCGTAATATGTTACTTGCTTTGAAAATTCTCTTCCTCATATACAATTTTCATGTACTTCCTTATTTTACTCATATATATATACACACACACACATACAATTAGGTCACAATTAGCATAAGTAAGACACATCGTCAAGTTTTTATAGTATCTATTAAAAAGTAAAAAAAAAAACCTGGCTTTGCACAGAATGACCCTTGTGCCATAAAAATACAATCAACCAACTAACCAATCAAAAAGTCGAAAAAATGGTAGTTTAAATTAATTTGATTCTTATCTATCGTAGTTCAGCAACTTTATTTGGTTTAAAGAAACGTTCTGTGTATTTAAGTTTGAGAAAATACTACATCTGGAAATTTTTTTGCTGCTAGTCTGGAAAAGTTAGGGAAGTTTGAAACAAAATTTGGATAAGAAACTAGGGAAACTCTTCTTTTCCTACTGGGTTTTCTGGTTGAGATGGGCGAGTACCGTTCTTGTCTGATGAATAAGGTTTACCTCGATTTGTCAAGTCGTGGAGATAGTGGTAATTTATTTACTATACTATGCGAGTAATCCAAGTTTGATTTTGACATCCAACCTTTGCCCCTTCTTTTTTCTCTTCTCTACGAACCCAGGGTTTGATACTCTGGGTAAAAGATCACATTCCTCAGAAAATTGCAGGCCTTGGTGTAGTATGATCGTACTAGTATTTGCTCCATAAAACATAGCAACAATTACGGATATACAGTCAAACCCTGTTATAGTAAACCCAGCTTATAATGAACAAGGGTTTTTTTTGTTTTTTTTTTCCGGTCCCGTCCAATTTCCTATACTTATAATGTCATTGGATAATCAACCCCAGGATATAGCAAACCAAAAGTTCGGTCCCTTTAGGTTTGTTATAGCGGGGTTCCACTGTATATATATAATATATATATATATAATAAGTAAAGATAACATTCTAAGCATAATTAAGGTAATAACTTTGTCT
>QLNU02014176.1:150729921-150756465 GCA_006491805.2 Dysdera silvatica
AAAAGGGGTTCACAAACATTATGTTTGAACTTTTTAAATCCAATCTGCGAGAAACAAACCTTACGTTTCACCTTTATTTTCTTCCATTTTCACATCGTATGCACATTATACAAATTTTTAAATTTTGTGGTATTATTTTTTATAAATAGAGAAAGTGCACTTGAAGTTTAATTTATCTAAAATGTAAATTCTGCTTGCTTTCACAAAAAGCATGTATCTTGTTTCAAAACTTTATGTATCAAAAAGCAAACAATTTTTGAAATGATAATAAAAGCATCGCCAATTCTTATAAATATTTCACCAAACCGCTGAATCTTGGCCAATTTTGAAAACGTCATAATTAAACAATATATGAATTTCAGAAAAGGACTTAAGTATGGCAATTAGAGGTCTAGTAAATCTGAACTTGCAGTGCATGTCTCACTTTAATTAGGAGTCCCACTGAGTAGTCTCTTTGTCAGTATTATTTTATATTCATAACCGAATATCCTGCGCTCATTATATCTCCAGTGCTGTATATTCACAATATTATTTGGCATTCATGTATTTAGATTTTTAAACTCGTTGTTATTATATTAAATTATTATGTTTTCAGTATTAAATATTCACTATGAATCAAGGTTTTTCTCAGTTGGAAAACCTTAGAACCAGGAATTGTCAGAAAATTTGGAATCATCCTTCTTAAAAGTCCTTTAAAAATAAAATCAGATTTTTCGTCACTAAACCTGGAAAAGTCTTGGAAAATCTTCTTAATATGCTCGAATAGTTAAATTTCACTAGAACATTAAGCTGTTGTTGTCGAAACCCAAGTTCAATTCAAGATTTTGTTTATTTTTTGTCAGAAAAATCAGAGAAAAACCTGGAAAGTTGAGTATTTTTTCCCCCCAAGATGGGTGGGGGAACCATGTGAATTGATATTTACATGTTGGGTATACACCAATATTCAGTATTTATTATGATGCAACACTTAATATCACTCTATATTTGTTCGTAGGTGTAAGGCCCATATATACTGACTGGCTTGCTGAGCAGTGTTTTGAAGTGAAACAACTCATGAATGAAAAGCAATTGGTTGGAATTGTCAAGGATAAGACGCTGGAGCAGGGAGAATGGACATTGTCAATGACTCTGGTGGACACAACATTGCCCAACAAGGATGTGTATCTGCATGAATTATTAGTAGAAAGGGGACTAGCAGCGACAGCATCCTAGTTCTGAATAATTAATAGACATGTCGTTTGCTCAGATGTCTATAATTATTTTTTTTATACTGTAGTTACTTCAGCTATTAGATGTTTATGGAACGTGTTATAGTCATTGAACTGTTTACGGTGCTGTTGATTGTAGGAGGAGTATCCTTTACAATTTTAAAGTGTACTGAAGTACCCGTTGTTTTAGTTCAAATACATATTTCTTTTTGTGATATCTGTATGGAGCTGGTGAAATGTTCCATTTCAAATTGGATTTTTTATTGTTTAGAATTAAAGAAGGTTTTATTGCAAGGTTTTTTTTTTCACATTATCTGTCAGATTTGTAAGCAATTTGTTATTTTATCACAAAATTTTAAGCAATTTAAAATATTGTTTTGTAAAGTGATTTAACCAAATTTCGAAATTTGTTTTTTGTTTTAAAAAAAAAGAAAAAAATTGTCACTTTTAAGAGGTTTTAATTTTGTTTACTAACGTCTGTTATGTTTACAAAAATGTTGTTTTTTGATAAATAACCTATTATGTATTTTACTAAAATTGAAATAATTTTATGTGCACAGTATGATGTTGATTATCAAAACTAAAATTACCGAACCTGTTTCCGCTGATCGAGAGTTTGTATAAGCTAAAACGAAAAAGTATCTTTTAAAATATGAGGAAAAAATTTCAGCAAAAGCAAATGTCTTTAAAGAAACATAATTTTTTTATATCTAATTTATGCATTAATCAAGTGATTACAATTTATTAGAATACTGATCTTACCCAGCACTAAAATAGAAAGTACCAATTGAAAAAAAAAAAAATATTGCGGACAAAGGTTAAATAAACACTGGTAAAGTAGCAAACCAAATACATCTCTCAGGCTTTGGTATCACTACCGATCCTTCTCTAATAGACTACATTATTCCTGACGAAGCCCGAAATCTTGGGTGGTCTTTCATATGAAAATTAAAATATCGATATTATTTTTGTGATAGCAATGACGAATGCCTTCTCGGCTCCAAGCATGATTCCAGCAATTGACATGCTACTGTCATCATGCTCTCTTGTGGCTTAGTGGTAATGAATTCAGCGATCATACTGATAATCCAGGTTCGTTTCCATTACCGAGTGCTTACCGCCAATCCCTAGTCAGCGGTTTGATTACTATGTAAAATGGATTTGATTACCTATATAAAATAGGTTTCAATTCCTTTAAAAACTATGGGTTGTGGCACATTGTGGCCTTGGCTGTTTAAACACCATGAAATACGATCTATTGTATCATAAGGTAGTATTCATATATTGCAGGTCTCAGACTAATGTAACTTTCGAATAAACTTATTACTTACTCTCCGTCTTCATTAGTTAGTGTAGTATATAAAGCTTATTTATGTAAAAGGCTTCATTAATTGATTATATGTTTCATCATAACCTACAGAAGGCAGGAAAAAAACATATAGGGGTGCTTACCTTTTATAGCAACCTTGGTTAGAAACAAACAGTCTACCGGTATACAGAAGCAATTCAATCACTGACTACTACACACAATTTATTTAATTTTTACACACACAGAAGCAATTTAGTACAAATTTGTATTTATTTTATTTAATATAATCTGTAAGGAATTTTTGTGAAAAATACAATATATATAAATATACCGAATATTCATGTTTAGTAAACACTTTCTGGTGGCCAGAGTTCAGCAATTGCTGTTAATAATGCATCCAATACAAAATACATTTATCTTGGAAAAAAAGCCAATCCATCTTTTTCTGTTGATTGCAGATTGAAAATAGTGAGTATTTTAAATGTTTAACAGTGAAAAACTGCTGTATTTTAAAAGAGAAAAATTTCACTTTTCGCCACGGTGGAAACATGTCAATTCTCCTTTCTCACCAAGGCTGCTTTAAAAGTGAAGTACACTGCTTAGTATAGTACAATGAAATATAAGGAAAAAGTTAACAGTGCAGGGGTAAAAGTATTGTGATGTAGAGAAATAGGATGATAATTTTGGGAGGAGTACCATGATATATGGAAAATGATACAATAAGCTTCAAAATCTTAAAACAGCCAACAGACCACAAAGTTTTTTATAAGTTAAACATATTCTTGTATATTGCATTTAATAAAAAATGCATTCTTTGGTGAAATAATTTTTCTCAACTTTTTGAAAGTGGCATCTGGCAATCATTTCCTGGAGTAGAAATTAATGTTAATTCATGTGCTGCATAAACAGTATTCTTCTTCCTATATCTTAACTTATCCATTAACCAAAATGCCTTTTTCATTATCGAAAACTTGTTTTTCATGAAAATCTGACATCTTAAAAAGCACCTTGCAGCTATAGATTGTTTTGTATTCCATATACGCTATATTATCAAAAGTATTTGGACACCATAATGTTTTGGGGAAAGTATATTTGTTGCGATAATTAGGAATTGGTTCTTTACTTGTATGACAGTGATAACTCCCCAAGCCATACTTCCAACCAATTTGTGCTGTCTCAATAGAAATGTCTTGCCATTTATCCTGCAAAACTGCTATCCGAGATTAGAATGGGTGTATGATTATGTGCGTGTCGTATCCGTCACCTTTAATTCATCCCAGGGGGTATTCTACTGGCTTAAGATCGGAATTCTGAGCTACACTTTTCAATATCAATGCTACACTTTTCAATATCGGCCAGACTGGTTTCTTGAAAACGAGGTGGAATTTGTTGGACTTCCCCTCCTAAGTCCAACGAATTCCACCTCGTTTTCAAGAAACCAGTCTGGCCGATATTGAAAAGTGTAGCATAGAAATCAATTGTGTTAGAGGACACAAATGTCATTTTTATAATCCTGCCACAGTGTTGGTTGCACCAATTTGTCCAGAATGTCAAAATGCACTCGGTAAGTAATTCGTGATCTGTCATGCAAGAACTAACGAACCAATTTCTTAAACATGAAAGCAACAACCTTCCAGTCTGCCACAATCCATGAAAGATCTGGAATGCACCAATTGGAATAATGATTGGCATTAAAAATATCGATTGGTGGCTCATGCATATCAGCTTTATTATAAGAACCTAGCTAGAGCAACTCTCTAAGGATGGTTGTGCTTGAGTCACCATGAGTATTTCCTACATAAGCAGCAATAGGAGCCAAAGTGGAAAACGTGATTTTCAATAGTTCTTATCATGCCTCTATCAGGATTCTCCGGCTTGTGCAGACTTCTTTCTTTCCTTTTTTTTTTTATAATAATAGTTGCACCATCCCTTGTTCACCTCTTCACAACGTCATTTACAAAACACTTCAGCTTCATATATACGTTTTCCTCCTCATTTAAAATGCACTTTCTATTCCTATTTTCTTTTTTCATTTATGCCACTCACTTTCTATATATATATATATATTTTTTACGTGTCCTGAATACTTTTGCCAATGTAGTGTATAAAATAGAAAGATAAACTGACTGATTGATGATTATCGTATAAGGAAATATTAACCTGTAGTCTCCTAAAATTTCTAAACTAGTTGTAGAGTTGAAAAAATATTGATGACATATTCAACTCAGATGTAAATTTTTCGTTTCTAGTGTGGATACTTTTCTTGCTTCCTAAACTGTCGGTAACTGAAGCTGTAACTGTTTTGCTTTGTTCAAATGTTTTTGTTGTTGTTGTGTTTAAAGGTGCTGTTGCTCTCTTTCTAACTAGTCTCCAAGTTTGGAAGATAACTTGTAAATCACATTCACTATTCTATGTTACTGGTGTAGTATTCAAAACCATCAGTGTTGTTCATTTTACTATTTTTTTTTTTAATGTTTTTCATGAACATCAAACGCTTTTGCATAAAGTGACATTTTTGGAGCGGTCTGTGTTTGCAATAATGTAATAAAAGAAATACTGTCGCTCTTCTTTTGCCATTAATTGCTGTGAAGTGGAATTTTACATTATTTTAATTTTGCTTTTTGCTTTCTTTCTCTTTGTAGTTGTACAAGGAGAAAATATTCGTTTGTTCAGTTGTTTTTTTTTAATTCAGCCAATTGTAACTATGAAGTTTAAGGAATAAAGATTTTTCTTTTCTTATTTGTTTGTTAGTGCTTATTAAATGGTGTCTTTTAATAGTACAGTGTTGCCATCACCACAGATAATCCACTGGTTTTGTTAAAAAAAAATGTATGTACATTATTCTAAATGTGACGATTCACACTGACGTTATTACCCTACACATTTTCTTCATATTAAGTAGATATACGGTGAAACTTCTTTATATCGAAATTTTTTTGAATCCCTGTGTGGTCCTTACATGGAAAATCTGCTTTTATATATCAAATTTTTTTAAGACATGGGGATTTTTTGTTCATTAAATATTAATATATACGCAATTCTGCGTCCCATGCATGTGTTATTTTCTTAAAAATCTCGGATGTTATCCAAGCTTTTTTGTTGTTTTCGTATATCACAGGAAGCGTCTTCACATTTTTAAAGCACCTGGGTATTTTTGATTTTCCAATTACAACAAGTTTCTTTTTTATACTGCCGGTCATATTTGCAGCAACTAACAGTTATTCGATCTTTAGAAAACTTTCCGCCAGAACATTTTTCTCCTTTAAACCGAAGCATAAGACTGGGGGCAAGCTTGAAAAAAGTCCGATTTCATCAGCGTTAAATATCTCGTCATCCCTGCATCATTCATGAACTTTTGGCCAAACAGTGCTAAGCCAATTATCGCTGATACCAGAAGGTACTTCTGCTGACTCTCCACTGATTTTCCCGAAGACGATATCGTGTCTCTTACGGAAACGCTGAATCCAGGACAACGACGGTGCGGTATTTTTTCCGAAGAGTTCAGCAAATTGCTTAGCCTTTCCTTATAGCAGCGGGCCGTTAATGGGAACAGTAAAGCTCCGTTGTGTTTTGAACCATTTCACAAGAGCTTAATGGATGCCCGTGTGTTTGGGCTTCCGAAGTTTTTTGCAACGAAACAAATCATTTTCAAAAGGTACCAGAATTTTTACCAGATTCTTCAAAATTGTCGAAATGGTTGAATGGAATATCGAAAGTTCCGTACCTATTGTTTCACTACTCTCGCCAGCATCTAATCAGAATATTATATTAGATTTTTCTTCCGTGGTTAGAACTTTTCGTTTCGTCATATCGTAATAAAATTTTGCTCTAAGATTTGGGATGCTTCTCAGCTATAAGTTAACGTCTTAATAGTGGTTAGTTCTAAGTGATGTGAATATGTACAAAGCGCATCTTCATTTGTCGGGTGTGGCTCGTTGCCGTTTCCTCGCCGCCCCCTTTTCTTTTCCGAAACGCCAATATAGTCCTGGGAAACCAATCTCCCAACATTCGCCGCTTTAGTATGTGTAGATAGTTTTGCTTTATGAGTTTATTAACGGTCGCAAGAGGGACAAACTGGCGCGACAACTTCATATCGTTTTGATTGCTACGCGAAAGGAAAAGAATGTGTTGTAATTGATAATTCGTGGAAGCAAGAGTTCTCACGTTTGCAAAGGACACACACACATACCTACTATATGCATTTAGTGTTCGTGGTTTGAAGAAAAACGAAATTGAGGTTAACTTGGATCGAACAGGACGTTTGATATCCCTTTCGTTTGAACGAAACAGTGTGATCCCAACATTGTTTCGAATCCACGTTGTTCCGATAAATGATTGTCAAGTCGCGTCGTTATATCCGGTACGGATTTGGGACAAAATCGCCATCGTTATAGCGGGCTTCGTCGTTATACGATGTCGTTATAACCGATTTATTTAGTTAAGAACAGAATAGGAAACCAAACTTCTTGCAAAAATTCCGTCGTTATATGCGGTCGGTATACCCTCGACCTTCCACTGGATTCAGGTCCCACCGAAAGCAGAAATATTTATTTTCTTTCGAACGTTTCACCATCTAATCACGCCATGCCATCGGCGCTGGTATCACTACGCCAATAAACGTTGATTTATATTATTGTTTGATTACTTGAAATTGCCATGAATCCGAAATTTTGCTGTAATAATTGTCTAAAAAACAGGTCTTTCTTATCTGGAGATGACCCGTTTTCAAAATGAACATAGGTTTTTCAAGATAAACTATAATACTTTTTAATGAATAATGTTTATTTTTACAAATTAAATGTTTAAGACATTTGCATAAACAAAACGTGAACATAAACAGGAAAAAGGAGGAATTTAAAATATGGCAAACAAACAAATAATAAATTAATTTTCTTCAGCAACTACTCTAGTAGACGTGGTGGTCCAGTCGTAATCGCCTGATAAAAATTCTGATGAAGATCTAAGATGTATTGATGTATTTTTTTTTTATATCCATAATTTTCTTTTTGCTTATTGGAATTTTTCCTTGGTAGGCGGGATTGCTTGCTGGGTCTGAGATGAATACTTACGTATCTATAGATAATTTTTTTAATAGGCAAAACTGTTCTTTTATAGTGGTGTCAATGAATAGTTTGGATCTAACCACTCCAGGTTCTTGACTGGTGAAAACAAACTCGTAGAAGTTATTTACAGTAAAATAGGATTTTTGCTCCTTGGGAACCGCTTTTCCGTGACTTCTACTAGAGAAGGCTTTCTTTTTAAAGTAGGCTGGCCACCAGTTTTTAAAATCAGCAACATCCTGATGTGCTACATGTTCCCCTTTGAATTTTTTAGTATTTGAGGAGGATACGATGAGATCTTCGTATTGTTGAGGTGTATAAATCCGGCCCTGATGGTGAATTTTCCTTTTAACCGTTGCAAAATCTCGGTCATAATTGTTAAAAGAATGACCACGTCGAGGGAAATAAATTGAAACTTGTTCGAACCTGTCAATGTCAGCGCAAGTAAAAAGTATGTCACTGTACTCTTGCGTTTTGCCCGGGGCAACCGTCACAGAAAAGATGAAACTGTCTCACATCATTTGAAGTGTGTTTTGTGATAAAATCGTTCAAGAAAGAGCAGACTTCATCAGGGACCTTGTGGAATTTCCCTTCTTGGTATGAATAAAATGTAGCTATTTCGGTCGTCAAATTATGTATACAAAACTCGCTGACCCAAAGCTGACGGTAATAGAATATTTCTTGTACTGGCAAACAAGGAAGTAGGAGATTCTGCATATAATCAAAACATAATGCGGCTACTTTATCCTTACATAACAACCTTATTGACTCAAATTTTTTGAAAATTTTTGAAGCTCTTCTTTTATGAACTATATGTTCTGTTACTGCCGCTCTTTTGCCATTTTCATTAAAATGACAATGTTTTATTTTGGTACTGAGCTCTTCGCATCTAGAGCATACATCGATTTGTGATAAAGAAGAAAGATAGATGTTTAAAGATAAATTAAAATTTTCATGAAAATACTTTGGAAAAAAATTGTATTTCAGAATGTTCAAGCATTCAGGATGTTGTTTTATGAATCCTTCATACATAATCTTCATATTTAGCTCCGCGAGCAGATATTTTTTGAATGTCGATGCGTAACGGACTTGTTTGACGGGAATGCCATCGATGAATTCGTGAATTTTTTTTTTTTTGACAATTTTCTCCTGACATCATACCTGAATGAGAGCCGACCGATTTTCCACTCTTGTCTAAGGAAGTGATATTTTGTCTCTTCAAAGAGCAAGACCGGCCAACTCGTTTTAGTGACTCCAAAAAAAAGACTGAAACCCGACGCGACATGCAATATGTCGATTGTTAAATTCAGTGTGATATACAAACACGTTTGATTTGATTCTCCGTGCCATAGACCTACTTTTTGTCCGAAAAACTGTTTCGGACATTCGCTTCTTACAATTTTTCGATTGGTATACGTCGATTAGTCCTTGCAAGAAAATGTCTTGGTCGTCTTTGGTCTTAAATATATTCATTTTTTCGATCATTGCCAGTTTCATTTCTGTAGACAGTCCAGAAACACTGTCGGGGGCACTTAAAAAGCAAAATACTCGTTATGGGTGAGCAGAAAATAATATGAGATGCTAATTTAATGGATTTTCGATACCAATATAATAGATAAGAAACTACGAATTTATTCCTACTTACTTGCAGTCGTCTCCAGATTTTCGGCGCTGCACTTCTTTCTAGCATAATTTACATGTGCTTGCCCATGCAATTTGCCCTCACGAATCGCAACCTGTTTGTATTTATGGCCGTTGATCACACCTTTATTGCATTTTTTCGCTGTGGAGCAAGATGTACTGGATAAACTTTCACTGTCTGACATGATTACGTCAATAAATCGCACTAAATCACCTAAATCAAACTATACAGAAACAGCTCATTAGCTTGTGGGCTCCCACAATAGAAACACCATGTTCACTTCGCAGGCTTTCTTAACTGTTGCCACTTAGAAACGCAAGGAAAGAAAACTTAGGTCAATTTCTAAAATTGGCAAAATGCCAAGTTGTTTCCTTTTATGTGATGTTTTCTATATATACATAATTTCGACTTCCGTATCTGGCAACATATATTGTATAATTATATTCTCAATTTTTATATTTGGCAACAGTTTTTTTTGTTTTCCGAATTCTTAAAACTTGAGTCTTCTTCAACTTACCGTTGTAGTGTGCACACATCATTCTCGGAGCCTCTTCTAAATAGGAGTACTTATTTACTCCAATGTTGTATTTGAAATAATTCATGTATTGGCGTGTATTGATGAATTGAGTTAAAGGTTTAAATTATCAATAAATATTATTTTAAATCGATGGTGCTGCTGCAATTCTTCCATGATTATTTCTTCAAGCTGACAACACGTGGGAGAAAATTAAACTAACGATCCTTTGCACATAAACAAAGGGTTTCTTTCAACCACTCAATCTGATGTAAACATGCACAGTATCATCAAAGTAGAGTTCTCGAAATTATTGGGGGCCAAAGCACATTTTATATAGTTTTATATATTGGAGTATATGTAAAATCGCAATTTATTTCTGATTAGTAGATGGTCTCGGTCCCCACGGGTCCATGTAACTCTACGTCTATGAACAGTATTGCGCAATCCCATTTGAGGAGAGGTGATGACATCCATTGTGAAAAGGGGTCATCTCCCAAAGATGACTCCTTTTCAACATGAACGCTGGTCATGGCCTTAGATTGAACTGCCTTAGAAAAATAAATTTGATCCGTTCTCACATGGAATCGAAGTATGGAAGTTATAGGGATGCAAAACCGCAAAAAAATAAAAAAATGGAGTTGACCCCTTTTCAAAATGACCAATTCAATTAATCGTTAATTAATTGATTATTACTCTTTAACAAATCGCCACCTTGTAAAAGCTTCCACCAACTAACTACTACTTCTTCTAATTATTTATAAAGCAAGCTTTTTTCTTTATCCTGTTTATTGCTATAACGCAGACGTATTTTTAAAAACAGGCTCAGCGGAAAATTACTACTTTAATTAATACAGTTTAATTAATTACAGGCCTTTCAAATGCCTTTTTTTTTTAATTTCCAAATGAAAGTGTTATCCAAAGAATGTAAAAATTCCAACTTCATTAATGCAAGAGAATTTAAAAATTAAGAAATTCTTGTTTTTATATTAAGAAATAAACTACGAACTATCTCTACATTTAAGAAGAATTTTTTTGTTGTTGTATTCTGCATTCTTTTCATTTTTCCATCATTATAATTTTTTGCTAACCGTTTTAATAATGGCTTCTCGAAAAGACGGCTTTGCTACTTTTCGTCGTCTTAGCACGCAAAATTTGCATTTTAACTTGATTGCGCTAATGAATTTACTGCCCGGCACCCATTATAAATGCGTTCAAGAACTTTAAGGTTAATTTTGCTCAATTCCAGTTTGAGAACTACTCGTTTGGCTACTTTTGAACTGTTTAATTAGTTTGGTTGCCAACGGTGGCGCCGACTTCGTGGGTTCGAGACACTTTTTGCACCCTCAATAATTTTGTTGTGGGTTCCTCGAACCCATAATATTTTTGCTCGTGGGGAAAATACGCGTACGGAAATAGAAGCACAAAGTTTTTGGTCATCAATTTTTCAAGATTTGTATACCCTTTTGTCTGGGTATAAAATTCTTCATTTTGTCTGGGTTCATAGAAAATACAAAAGTTTAGTCTCCAGCTTGCCGCAAGGTTTGATGAGTCGCCATTTGCCGCGAGGTATGTGGGTTGCCAACTGCTGCGCCGTGGTGTGTGTGAACAGCTGACCGGGTGGCGTACATCGTGCGGCATAGTTTGACTGTTATCTCAGAAGGTATTTTTCATAGCTTCGAATGCAGGTAGACGAGAGAGAGAGAGAGGAGATGCACATTAAACATAGTATTTATTTGGAGGTTGAGGAGCGTACACTGGCCACGGCATGATGCCGGGCGTTCGTTAGGTTGCGTAAGTTACATATTGAGGATCGGTATCATGGCTAACAGCGACCTTCTTTTCAGGTCGAAATCTAAGGAGCAAGAGTGTGTTGATCGGTCCGAAACTTTACTTCGAATGATTTTTGTGGACCGTGATTGGACAATTGAATACTGACGCAATAGTTTATATAAATTTCTATTGGTCAGTTTGACCCCACAGAGGGGAGAACTTGCTGTGAGTTATGTTAACGTTGAGCTGTCTTTCTTGACAGTTTTTGCCCATTAAATGAAAATATATGGGAGAGGGTTCGAAGTTGGATAATGCCTGTATCCTTCGTTTTTGGTGGAAATTCCAAGGAGTTGGTTGTACGTGTGACTCATTGCCAAATGTCCATGAGAATGGAATTTTGGCGCGAAACAGAGTTAGAATGAGCCTATGAAGGAATCATCACAAGCTCTACATACAAAGACGAGAACTTTTAGCAGTCATAGTCATAAAGGTGAAAATATGCAGTCCAGTAAGTTGACCCTCTCCATCTTTGTTTCAGTCAACCTCTTTTTAAAGAGAGACGGAGGTGGGGGCTGCTAGACACATCTGAGTATTTTGGAAGCAATCGTAAAACTATAAAGGGTGTATACATTTAGGAGAACATGAAATAATTATCTAGAGAAAAAATATTTCTATATAATCAACTATAATTTGCTTCATTTTAACATTTCAGGTGTCTTATTGTACCAGATAATCTGATAATGAAATTTAAATTATACTTGAATCCTTTGAAATGTGTGCCGGTTATTCGATTTAAAAATTTCAGAACCCCCAACAATTTTTCCAAGTCGGCGCCAGTGGTTGCCGAAACGTTTGCCAGATGGTTTTGTCATCCGTTTATGAATTAACGCTGTTTTAGGATTACAGTGAAATGTCCGTTATAGAACTACTGCATGTTACTATATATTACTGTCTATATCTGTTATAGGATAAATATTCGTATTAGGATTACAATGATTATCTGTCGGTAACGATATTATAGGGGACCGGAAAAAGGTATCAAATTTGATACAAGTTTGATATAAGATCGATTTTTTTTTAATTTATTAAACGTAGGTATAATATAAATAAGAATACAAAGTATAGGCATTGTGAATAATTAGCCTAGAGGAAGACCGAGAAAGAAGTCGACATAGCGACTTCACTAGCCCGGCCATCCAAACAGAAAATAAATATATAAATCAAATAATAATCAAAAGACAATTAAATGTAAAGTAAAGCAATTTGATACATTGTATTGTTGACGGGACCGGGGGCAAACATTGTTATAGAGCAGGGTTTTCCAACATAGCCCGCAACATATATACGTATATATAACATATATACGCCAACATACGGTTATATTTTGAAAAAAAAAATCCCAAAACGATTTTTTTTTCAGAATTAAGGAAAAACCGCGGGGGGACTTCCTTCCATATCGTAGGTGAACAAAGAAATATCCAGAAGAAATTCTGAAGGGTTTTTTTTTAATTATTATTACGGAATTCCCTGGCCCGTAAGATCTGTGAAATTTTTTTAAGCGGCCCGCTGTCTAAAAATGTTGGACAACCCTGTTATAGAGATATTATATTTATAAGCAGATTTCGCTGGATTTGGTTGCATTCATCGGCGTAGAGCTTTAAGGACCCGTGGGGTCCGAGACCCTAAGTAGTAGTAAAAGATAAAAATACTGCCCTCGTGATAAGATCTGATTGACAAAGATGTTGAAGTAACGCATAGCTTTCGCGGCTCTGGGCTGCCCAAAAAAGATGGACTTTAGACATTTGTCTAGAGTCCATCTTTTACGCGAGAATCCGGCCTGTGTGTGCATGTTCCTGCAGTAATTCTGTTACAAATACTCGTATATCGTCAGAGCGCGCTTGTTAGTGGCCATGAGACACGGGCATTTCTCATCGTGTGCGGAAACGAACAATAATACATAGAAATACACTCTATAACAAAAAAATCGACGCATCAAGAAGGAGTTGTCCGATTGCGATAAAAATTGGTGGATGTGAAGAACATACATAGAAAAAGAAACGATTAAAATTTCAGAACAATTGAATGATTTATTGCAGAGTTTGACCGTTACAAAGGGAGGAAGTCAATAAGGCGTTGGTCCACCTCTGGCCTGGATGCAAGCTGTCACCCGGCGTGGCATAGACTGATAAAGATCCCGGATGGTGTCCTGCGGAATTTCTTGCCAAATTGTCTCCAACTGTCGGGCTAAATCGTCAACATTCCGGGATGGTTGCAATCGCCTTCCCATAGCGTCCATATGGTACAAATTTTTAGAAAACTATTTTCATATAATTTACGCTTGTAGAAATATTTGCAGTCTGAAAAAAATAACCTTTCCAAATTCATTGGTTATTATGAAGATACGCGAGGAGTTATACAGAGTTTAAAGGAAAATTCTAAAAAGTGTGCTCTGTTATTTTTAAAGACGTTGAAAATTTTTGTGAAAATTCTGAAATCCCCATATCAATACCAAGAACTGTAAAATATCAAACTACACGAATTAACGTCAATTACCTTTCCTGGGACATATTATAGGAGAGCTGCTTTTGTACCCTTTATAGATCATTTCCTAATACAGCTTGATGAAGGATTTGTACAGCATAAAAATACATTAGCTTTTTTTCGACTCCTATTGCCGAGCAAAACATCTCAAGACCAAGACTCTATCAAGTTAAACACCGAAGCAGTGAAGACGCCATTCAGAAGATATTTGTCATATCACATGCGAAAATTTATATGGCGAATTAAAAATATAGCCAGCAAACTCGAACAGCAAACTCAGAAATATTCAGATAATGCCTTGGAAGCTTTCCATGAATATAATGAAATTATATTTCTAAGTATACGAAAACTTCTGCAGATAATGATTATTACACTTCCCGTCACAACGTGTAGCGCAGAGAGGAGATCATTCTCCATCTTACGATATTCAAAAAATTATTTAAGAAGTTAAATAGGTGAGGACAGATTAAATGGACTGTCTGTGTTATGTATCCACAAAGATATTGAAGAAAACCCTGAAGAGGTTTTAAATAAAATGGTTAAGAAGACTTGATATTAAACTTTGAATATTGTATACTTATGTATACGTATTGTATACGTATGTATATTTATAGAAGTGATCAGCACTGTTCTTATTTAATACAAGTGATGTTAAATAAATCAATCTATTAGGCAATAAATTGATTTACACGAAAACCTCTCTTGACGACCACCTCCCTTAAATATTTTTTTCTGGAAACAGATTTGCTTCCTCTCCCATAGACCCAATGCTAAATTTACCTCCATTCAGAGACCACTTCTTTGGGTGACCGTTTTTTCATGGAACTGGCAATGGTCGCCTTGGGGAGGGTTGACTGTATTTCTATATCTTGTCATTTGACATATGTAACAAGATGCGATGAGGTTTAATCCGTCCCCGTCCCCCCCAGAACGGATTCCTGGCTGCGCCACTGACAACAGTTGCGAGAAATTGCTGGTACCGTGAAAATAGAATTCATGAAGAGTAGCGAATTCTTATAAGGAATTCAGGGCCGACCTAGGACAAAAACTCAAATCGTATGAATTTATCGAAAAAGTTAATCAAATTTATAACTTTGGCTGCCCTGGCTTCCTGGAATAATTTATATAAGCCTTGAATGACTTCAAAAACATTCTTGAACGTACAGTATTATGAAGACTTTATACACGCGCAATTCTTTATTATGAATAAGGAAGCGTTTAAAATGCGGAGGCGTTCGAAACTAGTAATCAACGTAGCACCATCACAATTATCTGCATGGAAGGTCACATCCTCACAGTGAGCTAATGTTAGGAGTCAAAATTCCGTTCCTACTACGTAACGTAGATTTGGTACATAGAACGAAAGTATATATATATAAATTAACTTATATATAATAAATTAACTAATATATAATATAACTTAGCCGGTAACAAAACATAGCAAATCAATGTAGGTGAGTTAGTATTAAAAATTAATTAATTATTAATTAATTAAAAACAAGCAAGTAAAAGAAAACCGACTAAGGTCGATATTTAAATTTAACGGGTTTCAGTTAACATTGAATCAGGTACTGTTTTGCATTTTTCAATAAATTTACATTTTACAATCGAGTTCATACCCATGCTCGTTAAAACCTAATTTATATCCATCCTGCTCGTTATAACCGAATTTATATCTATGCGATCAATGGCTATTATTGTTTTATTTACAGAAAACCTTTTTTATTGCGGAGACAGATATCCCCTCCACCTATCTTGCCAGTACAACGCAGAACTAACAGAACTAACGCGTACTAACAGAAACACACCATGCTGGGGGTCTTCCTTCAAAAGTCCCCTCCATAATACAATTTTTATTGTTTTTCTTGTTCGAAAACTGAAGGTCTTTTGTGATTGGCATTTTATCTTTATCATCATTGCTAATTAAATTTCTCATTGATCCTACATCATTATGGATTGGATAATGACTTTAATAATTAGAATTAAATTAGAAATTATTAAAAACTATAAAACTATAAAATTATTCATGTAAATTGTTAATTATTCATTAATTTTTATCATTATATATATATATACATACATATACATACACTGAAGTGCCAGAAAAACTGGCACAGGCGTGCGTATGCAAATAACGGAGCTTTGCAACCAATCAGCGTAACGCGATGCGGTCGGCAGCGCCTATATAAGAAAATAGATGTCTGGAAATGCTGTTAGATCGGTTCTTGCCGCTACAATGGCAGGTTATCAAGATTTAAGTGATTTTGAACGTGGCGTTATAGTCGGCACAAGAGAGATGGGACATAGCATCTCCGAGATAGCGACAAAATTTGGATTTTCGCGTACGACCATTTCACGGGTATACCGTGAATATCAGGAATCCGGTAAAACATCAAATCTCCGACAGCGGTGCGGCCGGAAAAAGACCTTGAAAGAACGGGACCTTCGACGACTGACGAGAATCGTTAAACGAGATAGACGTGCAACACTTCTTCAAATTGCCGCGGATTTCAATGCTGGGGCATCAACAAGTGTCAGCGTGCGAACTGTTCAACGAACCATCATTGATATGGGCTTTCGGAGCCGAAGGCCCACTTGTTTACCATTGTTGACTGCACGGCACAAAGCTTTACGCCTCGTCTGGGTCCGCCAACACCGCCATTGGACTGTTGATGACTGGAAACACGTTGCCTGGTCTGACGAGTCTCGTTTCCAATTGCATCAGGCGGATGGACGTGTACGGGTATGGAGACAACCTCATGAATCCATGGACCCTACATGTCAACAGGGGACTGTTCAAGCTGGTGGAACATCTGTGATGGTATGGGGCGTGTGCAGTTGGCGTGATATGGGACCCCTGATACGTATAGAGACAACGCTGACAGGTGACAGGTACGTAAGCATCATGTCCGATCACCTACACCCATTCATGTCCATTGTGCATTCCGACGGACTTGGACAATTTCAGCATGATAATGCGACGAGAGTTGCTACCGAGTGGCTCCAGGAACACTCTTCTGACTTTAGACACTTCCATTGGCCACCTAAATCGCCAGACATAAACATTATCGAGCATATCTGGGATGCCTTGCAACGTGCTGTTCAGAAGAGATCTTCACCACTTTGAACTCCTATGGATTTGTGGACTGCCCTGCAGGATTCCTGGTGTGAATTGTCTCCAGGATACCTTCAGACATTAGTCGAGTCCATGCCATGTCGTGTTGCGGCACTTCTGCGTGCGTAGTGGGGAGGGATATACGATATTACATTTCAATCAGTTAAATACATTTTGAAACATGTATTTTGAAGTACGTCAGATAAGTTTAAGGAAATATAACGAACATAAGCATTTGTTGAATATAATAAGTAAATTTATGACAAAATGTTAAATACACCTATTAAAATTTATTTGCCTTGGAAAAAAAATCATTTATGAGTTCAGTGCAGTGAATCACTGTATGATTTATTATCAAAGTCTTTTTTAAGCATTACTCATTTGAACCGGCGAATCCGAAGCAATTGCTACTTATTTTTTAATGGAATGGAAAATTTCACTTAACTCTTTTCCTGTTTATCCTTAGCTTCCTGTTGTGAGAAACGTAGTGAAGGCCAAAGTTCAATTTTGTTCGTCGAAGTTCGTATATTTTTTTTCAGTGGTTCTGGTCTGATGGAATGAATGATGAATATCTGAGGCCATATCTGAGGGTGACCGCTAAGCAAGGGTTTGAAATACATTATTGTAAATCAGTTTCTGCCGGGGAACGTTTATTTGACCGTAAAAGCCGGGTGACCGTATCTAAGAGGTGTCTGTTAAGAGGGTTTCGCTGTATACATACAGTGGCGGATTCACGGGAGGGAAATTATGAAAATTCCCCCTCCCCCGAATCCATAAAAATACGGTGGAAATCATCCATAAAGAGCGCCGATTATAACTACACGGTACGTTCACAAAAAAGTTTGATTTCCTGTTTTATTTTTTTAAAATCTCTATTTAAATCCGTGGTCAAAAAAAAAAAAAAATTGTTCGTTAAAAGCGGTTAAATTGTATTGCTCTTTGTCATTTTACCAAACAAAATCACACTTTCCTCGCTATGTTCGAAAATTCGCTAAATGCGAGCTCGGTATCATTGGGTCTTACTATATTTTACATCTCCCCAAAATGCCTTTCTCTGACAATTAACCTCCCCGACTAATAACGATTTTCAAGTGACGGAGAAAATCCGCCGTTAAACAAGAATGGATAATAATCCGAATGCATGTAATTTTATGAAGTATATGAGGGAACCACAAAATACCGTTGTAGAACCGTAATAACCGAAATTTATGAATTTTATAAAATTTTAAATTTATGAAAGTATTTGAGCGGTAATGATCGTTTATTAGAGCGACGTTATTGGGAGAATTTACTTTAATATTTTAAACTTATCAATAAAAGCCCATAGTCAGTAAACCAGTGTGTTTCAAACTTTTTAAGACGGTATGGTAGTTGGGGAAAATAAAGGGAAGACAAGTACGTGTATATTTATACATGAATATAATAAAAAATCTCGAATAAGAGGTTAAATTTATATAGCTACTACCCATAATGCCATGCTACAAAAATGATACATTTTCATATATAGGCTATATTACTTTTCTATTCATTGTAGAACAGCAACATGAAAACCAGAAGGCTGATTATATCATACGTTTCAACGTTCTTTCAGTGTGCGTTGTCTTAAGAAAAGGCAGTGGTTAAAAATAGTTTATGCGAATAAATATTTCATTGTTTATTATATAAATATGTCAATATCATCGCGAAGATTATAAGAAGGAAGTCTCTGTATCTTTTGCAGAAATAGATTAGCTTGGCTGTTGATGACGGCGTGTACGCGAACCGAGATTTCAATTCGGGAGAAGAGAGAAATGTGGCCCGCCGCTGGGGTTGTCGACTTTGTATGCCTGGCTGCAAGCCAAGGATGACTCCCCCATCTTTTTATTTTTTGCTGACTCTTGATTGCTTGCATTGTATTACTGAGATTTCTTTGGCTGCTCAGCTGTGCCTGGCGAGGGTCGTGACGTCACACAATGTGCCGATATGATACGTTATGCGTGCCGCGAACACTTCCACCTCCATTATCGTTCTCTTCAGTAACTAAAAATGAATAATACATAATTTTATTTTCAAATTTAAGTGCGCATCCGTCATCATTTCTACAGAAAGCTTTGTAGATGACAACAAGCAACTAAAACAAAGGAGAGACGACAAGCACCGCAGCCATTTTTTTTTCATCAGTGCCACAATGTCAGCTACGGTAACATGTCCATGCCGGTTTTTACATATATATATGAAAATGTACGCCTGTGGCACAGGGAAGAGGGTTCAGGAAGCCCAAGTCCCTCCCATTTGGTATCAAGTCATTATTTTTTTTAATGTTACACTAAATCACATGATCTTTCTTAAAGCTGCATGTGAATCTCACAGGGTCGGATTGGCCATGGGAGTCACCGGATAAATGCCCGGTGGGCCATCATGGAGCTCTGCTTTTGATCCGTCGTATCAAGTTATTTTTTTTTCAACGAGTCCAAGCAACTTAGGAAAAAGTGAGAAATAAAATAAAATATATTCACTTTAATTCTAGAGTTCCACTTTTTCTTCAAAAGTTTCAACACTTTGTTATTTTACAACATTTACTGTAATTGTTGTAAATACATTTTCCACATATTCTTTGAAAAAATGGCAACAGCCGTTAATCAGATGAATAATAAAAAGGCATAAGATCGCCTACACAAAGGATTTGTATCAATGGCCATTTGGAATGTCCGAAGTTTATATCGAGCTGGAGCCCTAGAAAATTTGAAAGGTGAACTAAAGAAACATAAAATAGACCTTATGGCCCTACAAGAAATCAGGTGGAGAGGTACAACCGTAATGGATTCTGGAGACACAAGTTTTTGAGGTGGAGGACGAACCAATACATTTGGCACAGGATTTATAGTTGCCAAAAAAATAAAACTGTCTATTCTTGGATTTGAGGCCATCAATGAAAAAACGTGTTCTCTACGTCTAAAATCCAAATTCTTCTATACCACTTTTGTGTGTGTACACGCACTGGCAGAAGATGAAGCTAAAGAAAATTTCTATGCGACACTTGACCATGCCTACGATAAGATCCCAATGTACGATGTGAAAATCGTTCTGGTTGGAACGCAAGCTGGGAAAAGAAGAACAGTTTAGACCAGCACTTGGGCGTCATATTTTGCATGACAATAGTAATAATAATGGGCTACTGGGCTACTGCTTAGTAATTTTGCTTCTAGCAAAAACATGATTATAAGTAGTATCCATTTTTATCATACAAGCATCCACAAAGCTACATGGGCATTACCGGATGGTATCACTAAAAGTCGCAAAAATGCTAAAATGGGAAAATAATTTGTAGCAAAATGCTAAAAAATATTAGTTGCTTTCGTTGCTCGAAAAATCGTATCAATGAAATTATTTATATCAACGATGCTTAACAGGTGCTGTTAAGAATTTTGAAGAGGAAACGAAAAGGAACAAGAAAAGATCGCTGAAGTGCAAAACGGATATTCTGGAATCGGGGAATCCTGTTTTCAGAGAATAAACTGTGGTTAAAAATGCCTGTCGCATTTTCGCGATGGGTAATACACACACACACACAAACTCACTCACTCACTAAATATATTCCGAAAACCGCGCCGTAAAGAATCAACGACATTTGCGTTTTTTCCCTAAAGAAAAATTGTGACACCTGCTGGATGGAACCTCTACACCTCTGTTTCCTTATACCTCTTAATAGTACAACTAACTTGTTAATTATCATGTGTTGTACTAGCATTTTTTTAATCAAAATTTCTGATTACACATGCTGGCTCTCAGATATCCTTTTGGCTAGCATTTTGATAAACAGATAATTTCACAAGTTTTATCCAGGTGTGTATCGCAATTTTCTCAAATGAAGCCCATGAAAAGCTCTAAATATCGTTACACTTCTTATGGATTAACTCGTTAAAACGACGCTCAGTCTGTTCTTATGTTACTAGAAAGAGTCCACGTCCCACTACCAAAGTTATACAACAACTGAACTCTTTAGAACAAGCATAATTCAGAAATATGAAAATTTACCCTCTCTCTTGTCAACATCACCGCATTCTGGAGGAGAATCTCGGAACAAGCTTCGGCTTTATATTCTCTTCCATTTCTAACCTCAAAACTTAAAATAATTTAATATAGATCTTCTCTTACATTTCTATAATTTTTATACTGCTCAAGCTATGTATCACGAAATATTGTATATCGGGTTGAATAAAATTATTATCATTAATGAACAATCAATGCAGATAAAACTAAATATATGATTAATTCAAGGGATAAAAGAAGGTTTCAGAATATGAATGGCTTGGAAAGAAAAAGAATAGGTAGTAGTTTTGAGAGAGTGCATTAATTCAAATATTTAGGAGCTGTGATAACAGACGATTGCAAAACAAGTGCAGAGATTAAAGCAAGAATATCAGCTGGTAAGTAGTAGGTGTTACTTCACATTCGAGAAAGTACGAAGTTCGAAGAATGTCTCACGAAAACGAAAGCTTACCATTTATAAGACAATAATAAGACCTATAGTTTAAACGGAGCAGAGACATGGACAATAACAGCTAGAGACAAAGAATTGCTGAGAATATGGGAGAGAAAAGTACTCCGGAAAATATTCGGGGGCAGTTAATGAAAATGGCGCATGGAGAATTAGGAAACACAGGGAAATATGCCATTTATGTGGAGACCCTGAGCTGGTGACAGAAATAAGGAAAAGAATTCTTAGGTGGCTCGGACATGTAGAAAGGATGGAAGAATCTAGGATGGCTAAGAAAATCATGAAAACCAATCCAATAGGAAGAAGAAAAATGGGACGTCCTGGGGGAAATGACTTGATGAAGTGGAAGAAGATCTGCGAAGGATGAAAATGTGAGAGTGGCAAAGAAAGGCCTTGGGTAGAGGAGAATGGGCGACGATCGTTAAAGAAGACCAGATCCTGCAGGGACCGTAGCGCAGAAAAAGAAGGAGGGGATGCCGCCTTCACAGTGACGGCGAAGGACCAACGTTGCGGTGCGTTTCCATTTCGGATTTCGATCGAACCTACTGCACAGCGGAACGCGCGCGAACAGGTATTACGAGCAATCTGGGCATGCGTCAGTTCGACGCTGGGGAACGTAACCGTTTTACTATGAAGGCAGATTAATGGGATGTAGCATAAGTAAATTTTATGTGATAGCAAAGAAGTCTGGACGGAAAATACCAGTACCTTATCCTGTTTCGGTGTGTTTGCTGTTTGTCTGCTAACTCTGCTATTATTTTTGCAATATTCATACAGAATTATTATTGTAGTGTTACTGATGATCCTTCACGATGTATCCAAATATATCATTCATGATATATATATAAATATTGGATACCACTCCTCCCCCCATAAAATTGAATAGAATTCTTTGGATTCATACTGATTAAGATTAACCCACAAAATCTTCGAAGTTAAAGTGGGCCGCCGTAATTAAAAATGCCAGGGCTTCTTTTTCTCCCAAGTCCACCCCTGGAATCTCACCATAATGTTTTAATTGCTTCGCCCCTGGTGGACGTTCCTTTTCTTGGCAAACGATATATAACCATATACAGCAGTATACACTATAATATATGTCAGTATACACAGAAACTATATACAGCAGTGGTTCCCAACCTTTTTCAAGCCGCGATCTACTTTTATAGTAATCAAAAGATCCGCCCCCCCAAACAATTATTTATGACCCCCAAAACACAATAAATACAAAATTATATTATACATACTGTATATATATATATATATATTACATTATGTGCGTTATATTAATTATATTGCATTAATTGTGTAGAATGGTCTTATTACATTTATTGCATTTTTAATATATTATGTACAATGGAATCCATTTTAGAATTGACCCCCCTTAACAATAAAATTGCCCCCCCCGTGGGACGTTTGGAAACACTTATATATACAGGGTCAGCAAAATTAAAGTTCCTATACTTCTTTTCTTTTATAGATACGAGTAGCTAATATTATACAAATTAGCATAGCTATTCCTACAGCACCACCTATTGTCAATTTTTTTTTTTAAATAAACGGTGAGCATATCATTTGAAGTATTTATTGTCTAAATTTCTTTCCTTTTTGGAGTCTTAGAACGCGCTTCAGAGTCCTCTAAATAGAAGATAATTTTGTATAACCCTATAACCTATATATCAATTTTTTTGAAAGTTGAAGTATTATCCAGTAATGAACGTATTTCACAATTTTGTAAATAGAAATTCTGCATAGTAATGGAACAGATCGAAATTAACAATATCTCGACCGGTGTCTATTACACCTTATTTTGCCATTTAACTACGCTTTGATTATTTATGAGACTTGCAATTTTAAATAATAGAAATTCAGGAGAACACCTGTTGTCCGACTTCCGCTTAATCGAGGTGGATTATTGCGCTTATTTTTTAATAAGCATGTTCGATGTTCCGCCAGAAATGCTTACATGTTTGTGTACTAGTGTACATCAATACGGTTAATATCTTAATTAGCACTAAAATGCGCTTTATGATGTTTAGCACTATCAAGGCACTAGTTTAATAATATATAATTAAGCGTGTTTTTGAGTAAATGTTGCAATTTCTTTACACCTTCACACTAAAAACTAAATTTTCGGATTATCAGAAACAGAATCCGCCCCCACCCATTTCGGATGATCGGGGTGTTCTACCCTATTAAAGAAAAATGTATTTACTAGTGGAAGCTATTTCCTCTTCCCCACGTAATTGACATAAAGAAAATTATCCCATACGTTGCAGTGCAGAGAATGCATAGAATATTCGCTAAGTTTTTTTGTTCCTGTTTTTCTCTCTAGACAGTGACTCAAATCGAAATGCTAACCCACCCTTTTTTTTTTTTTTGAAAAAAAAATAGTCTAATGTCGATCGATTACTTTTTCACAGAAGTTGTTAGACTAATTCCACTTGGAAGAGTTGATTAATCAAAATAGGGTAAGGGTAGCAATGCGGGACCTTTTTTTTATCAAGTTCGTATAGAACCTGCCATTGCTATTATATTTGACAAAAAAAAAAAATCCATAGCGTAGCCTCCACAATTCCCCCGCAAAAAAAATCGATCTGCTTTGATTGACAGTTTCGTCAGAGCTCATCTTCTCATCGCTGAACTGTAAGTCTTACATTTCGACAGGGCCGTAGCCAGACTGGGGCTATAGGGGCTGAGCACCCCCCGCTGAAAATGCAATCAGCCCTCCACGCTGGAAAATATTTTTTCTCAAAAATCAAATATTGTAGAATTTTATTTAATTTTTTTTTGTTTTTGTACGAAATTGTACATGACAATGGAAATTGTTCTTTAACGTTAAAAATGTATTCAAAATAGCTCTCTACTGTAGATCTTGTGTATGTAATTTTTTTTATATACGTTTGAGTCTTCATATACTTTATAATAAGGATTGGGGAAATTATAGAGAGGTATACTAAAATTTATTTCTTAATGCAAAAATTACATTAAGAAATTTATTTATTAACGTTAAATATATTATTCTGCTTACATATTTAGTGTTATTAAATACATTAATAAAATATATCAAAACATTTACGAATTTTGTTCCCTCTCTAGTCCCCTCTTTATCATCCCCCTTTAATTTGAGTCCCCTTTAACATTCAAACCCCCCCCCTCCGTAACATGCGTCCAGCTACGAGCCTGTATTTCGAAGTCAGTTCTTATGAACGCCATTTCTGTGTGTCGTATGATTTTGCGAGCTGTTTTTTCTCGAGGCAGTCATAAGACGTAAAATTTTAATCAATCCAAAGATTAAAGACAGATTTTAGCATAGATAGAAAGGACCGATATCTAGCACCCGCTTTTTTGATGGGGCCTGGTGGGGTGAAAATCAAACGTCACTTCAAATACAAGTGAAAAAATGCCCTGCGGTGGCGCAGTGTGGTAACGCGTTCTCCTATTGCGCGGCTAATCCGGGTTCGACTCCCAGCAGTGCAAAAAGAACGCTTACTCAGAGATCTCATAAAGATCGCACTGCTCACTGTAGTCCGGGGTTTGGTTCCCTAGGCCTTAAGAGGTTCGGATTCCTCGGAAAACAGTAGGTCCCGGCGCAGCATGACCACTGTAGTCTTTGAGCCGTAAAACCAAAAAGAAAGCGAAACAACTAAAAAAAAAAAGTCGTTTTTACTGTTAACCTAATGAAAAGGTATTTACAAAATTCCGTAAATTAGTCAAAATTAAATTGTTTAGCTGTATTTTTCGTTTAAATATGTGATTTAGATAATATTAATTATCATGAAATAATTAAGTTGAGAAGAGCGCAAAATAAATGATTTTTAATATAAATTTTATAATCTATGTATTATATATGTAACTTTCATATTATTGCTATTTTTTTATAATTTTTTGTTAATATTTTAAGTATATATGCGTATTTAAGTAACTCTTAATTCAGTGAGGAATTGATATAATAAAAGTTCCTTTTCTTCCTGATTCTCAAAAAAAAAAAAAAAAAAGTACACAGGTTTAATTATACTACAAGGGCCCATAGAACCTTAATCCGCTTCGGATGAAAGTAGTGATTAAATTTGCGGATCCATAGTATGGTGTGCAATCCTCATTAAACATGGCTGTTTGTAAATATATTATCATTCAGGGATTAGGTTAAGCGATCGGTTTCGTCCTAAGCACGAGTAGACTTGAAGCCTGAAGCTTAAAATAAATAAATAAATAAATGAATGAATGAATGAATGAATGAATCATATTGTTCATAATTTAACATCTTACTCCTTATTTCTTGCACGTAATTTTACTATAACTGCTAAAACAGTTTGTCTTTTTTTTTTTTTTACTAAAAATACGAAAATTAAAGCAATTGGGAATATATTTAAATATTGTGAACTTACTTTGTTTTGGTCGGAGTTCGTATTCATAGTTTGCCCCCACAGTAGCGTATCCACAGGGGGGGGGAGGAATTAGGAAAATTTCCCCTCCCAAATCCATAAAAATGCGGTGGAAATCGGTTATAACGAGCGCCTTTTATAACGACCACCTTCATATAACGAAGGAATTTTTACAAAAAGTTTGATTGCTTATTTTATTTTTTAAATTGCTCGTTAATTTCGGGGTCCAAAAAGGATTTGTTCGCTAAATGAGGTTTTATCGTACCGCTCTTAATTACTGTACGTAAGTGTGGGTTCGTTATAAGTGGACCCTACTGTAATTTGGATTCCTCCTCACTGGATCACTCTCTGGATCCGCGACTAAGCGCCATTTCATATGATTAATAGTATCTTGTAGTATTGGGATTTCAGACTACAAATCGCCGTAGTATATAGTAGTATCACTCCCAGACCAGACTGGCAGTAATATATATGTAGTAGTATCACTCCCATACTACGATTGGCAGTAATATATATATATATA
>QLNU02014176.1:150756565-150810438 GCA_006491805.2 Dysdera silvatica
AAGAAGTAATGGCATTTTTTATAATAAATACATGTTGATATTTTTTATAATAAATATTAAAATTTTTATGATTATGTTGATACTTGTTATTGAATGCAAAGTACAGTAATTGCTCTGTCAAGGTGCAATAAAATGTTTGGAACAATTTATTTCCCTTTGGACAGAAATTTTACTGAAATAGTTTGTATCTCATTCATTCATTCATTTGAATATATGAGCAGACGATAATTTCTCTCCATTGCCATTTTCAAATTTATAAATTACGTCCTTATGTGAGCATCTTTTTCATGGTTGAAGCTTTATAAATGATTCTAATAATTCGATAACGTTTTATTTCTCAAAATGCGTTTCCTTTATGGTTATCTAAATTGCGCTTATTTTTATCTCTGTCGGTATTTTTTACACAAGGAATTTCTTTGAACGGCGTTTTGATTTTATTTTGAGCGCTATTTGAATTTAATTTGCGCTTTTATTGTCTATTGAAAAGTTTATGCGTATTCTTTGATCTTTATTACACCCTTTTAAAGAGTTATGAACGGGGATATCTCAATGTCCTATTCTATAAGACATATATTCCGCTATGTTCTAGATCTAATCTATAATTTCGTTATTCGTCGTTTTTTCTTTTGAGTTTTAGAAAATTCGAGTTATAGAATTTAGTTCGTAGTAATTAGAAGAATTAGTTCGAATTTTAGAATTAGATAAGATATTAGAATTAAAGTTTAAGAATTAAAGTTTAAGAATTAAAGTTTAAGAATTAAAGTTTAAGAATTAAAGTTTAAGAATTAGATAAGGTGTTAGAATTAGATAAGGTGTTAGAATTAGATAAGGTGTTAGAATTAGATAAGGTATTAGAATTAAAGTTTTAGAATTACATAAGGTATTAGAATAAAGTTCTAGAATTAGGATTTTAAAATTCGAATTTTGGAATTAGGATTTTAAAATTCGAATTTTAGAATTCGAATCTTAGAATTAGAGTTTTAGAATGAGATAAGGTATTAGAATTAAAATTTTAGAATTAGATAAGGTATTAGAATTAAAGTTTTAGAATTAGATAAGGTATTAGAACAAAGTTTTAGAATAATTAGATAAAGGTATTAGAATTAAAGTTTAGAATTAGATAAAGGTATTAGAGAATTAGATACGGTATTAAATTAGATAAGGAGTATTAGAATTAAAGTTTTAGAATTAGATAAAATTATTAGAATTAAAGTTTTAGAATTAGATAGATATTAGAATTAGGATTTTAGAATTAAGATAAGGTATTAGAATTAAAGTTTTAGAATTAGATAAGGTATTAGAATTAAAGTTTTAGAATTATATAAGGTATTAGAACAAAGTTCTAGAATTCGAATTTTAGAATTAGAGTTTTAGAATTTTTGTTAGAACAAATTTTTGCTAGAATTAATTTCAAACCATATTAACTAAAGCTTTTGTCTGTTGCTGTCTGTCTGCCGATTTAAGTCTCCACAGCGAAAGCTGGCAGCAGGTCGAAGTATCCTTCACATCTTCTATCCTGTTTCAAATGACAAAAACAGTGTTGAGACCAAGGCCGTTAGCAAGGAGGAGGAGTGTTTGGAGCAGGAAATCTGCTACACCCCCTAACACCCCCCAGATTTTTTGACACACACCCCAAATATCTTGACACCCCTAAAACTCAATGTTTATATACCCGCTAAATATTCAAATTACAAGAAAGGAAATAAAACATTGCGCAAATTATTTTTCTATACTTTTTCTGCATATGTAAATTGTAATAATCTTTTATATGTAGCAATTTTTCAAAGAAAAATACGGATAGGGATAACAAAGGGAGAAAATTACCATATGAAGTGAAATCCTAAATTATCACCTCTCTGTGAATGGGTTAAATGTCCAAGAAGAAATGCTTGAATTTTGTTTTCCTCCAAATAAAAAACATGAACTTTTTTTGTGTAAATATGAACGAATTATTTCATAACTACCGAATATTTTATTTCGTTTCTTTTCTGGTAAGTACATTTTATAAAAAAAATTAAAATTTTGAAGGTAAATTTCCCCCTAAACGAAGTTTGACATTCCCCCCGAATAAATATTCTGGCAGACACCCTGGTTTGGGGGGTCTAGCACCCCCTTGCGGGTAATGCTATTAGTTGTAAAATAAAATTATTTGTGAGCAAAAATTCTGTACTCCTCAAAACTCCCCCATTTTTTTCTCAAAAACATCTCTCCCCCCTTATTGAAATCTTGTACGTACATAGGCAGGGGCGGACTGGACCTTTTCAAAGGGCCATACCTTGGACTTTCGGAAGCTCGAGTCCTATCGCCCATGAGGGCCGATGGGCCGGCGGCCCAGTCAGCCCCTGCATATAGGCATGATTGGTACGTAAAACTTCCTGCAAATGTTTCGCCCTTTGTTTATGTGTTATATACGGTGAAATTCTAATTATCCGGATGATATATCTATTCGGATCATCTGATTAATCGGGGAGAACTCGGTTCTTCATTTGTGATCACCGTCTGGTCACACTTCGTGAGTTATTAAACTCGATTATCTGGACTTTCGGTTATCCCAAATGGCTTCAGTGCCAAGTTGTTCGGATAACCGGAGGTTTGTTGTATTTATGAATGTATTGAATTATAACATATTACATATGAAGTAAAAACCATGGACAAATCAAGCACCCACAATTTAATTTAATAATGTTAAACAGACATATCATTACAGTCTTTGTTGCATTGTGTCGTAACGCGTTCATCTAGGGTGATACTAACCCGGGTTTAACACGCAATGATGAAAAAATTATACTTACTGACCAGTGGCGTCGGAGAGGGGGGGCTCAAGCTCCCCACTGAATATTAAAACAGATTATTTTCTCTAAAGCAGCATCACATAATATTCTTTTAAGCCACTTGATCCCCCCTCCGCCTCATGAGTTTTTAATTGCTGCGCTACTGTTATTAACTTCTCAACGTAGTCCGAGGGTTGGTTCTCTAGGCCTTAAAAGGTTTAGATTTCTTAAAAAAATGTAGATTCATTGCCCCCTAATGGCGTAATAGGATTACGTCACCATTATTACGCTCTAATGGCGTAATGGCGACACATTCGTCTACGTAGCGTTAACATGGGTGCAACTCCCAATGGTGTTGTTCATCTGAGCAAAACAATTGCGCCGTTTTTCTCATCACCTGGGTCCGAGGTTTGCTGCCTTTGAGAAAAGGAGTTCAGATTCGTTGGAACATTGTAGGTCCCAGCGCATAACTTTTGCTGTCTTTGTGTCTTAAAAACTATAAGTAAACAGTGTTCGTTAAATCGATAGCTTTCGATTAAATCGATGAATTTGCTCTTCATTCTTAATGATTGATTAATACGTCGGAAGGTTATTTACCCTAACTCTGAATATGTCTTTCGTTTTTGTCAACCTTGGAAGTTCCGTTTGATATTATTTTTTTCTAATTAATATGTTAATTAAAATATTTTAATCAATGCTTGCTTTCGAGATATTACTTGAAAACTATTTAACAACTTTTCAAATTCGTTCCTGTTTATCTTTGCCAATTCATACGCCAGACGATCGTTTCGCCATGTTGCCAGTTCCAAGTTTTTAAATTCATCTCCAAACTTAAGAAAACATCGTAAAAGCATCAACCAGTTTTAACTCCGCGAAGTCGTTTACTTTCTTTTTGCATCCTTATTTTTGAACGGATAAGGTCACTAGCGCGAAGTTCTTCACAGCGATTCTAAATACGTCTGACTTAACTAAAAGAAAGGCAAAGACAGCCTTGACTTGCGATGTTTCTTTCTTTCTGTGATTTTTTCTATACTTTCTTTTTTTTTCGTCTTTGCCCTTTAAGAGGTCACAAGAACTAATTGTTTTAAAAACATTCCCAGATGTTTTACCACATTTGCAACCAGAAAGAAAGAGTTACAGACATTGTACATGGAAATAGTATATTTTAAAATGCCAAAAATTATAAATAAAAAATAAAAAATACTGTTTTAGATTACACTAACATCCTGATGCTTAGAAAATACTACCTTATATTTTTTTTCTGGGCGGGCGGGTGTATATCACGCATATGATCCTATTTGCTCAGTATTTGGGGCTACATATGAACACTCGCCATATTTAATTTTACAAAACATGGAAAGTGTTTCCATAGAAACTATTAATGCAATCATTTTATAGAACATACCAAGGACGACAGTAAAAATACTACCTAATTATAATAAGTTTACACATAACCAAATATCTGTAGCAACCAGTTTAACAATAAAGATAAGTTCGCAATATTAATCCCTACTGGTAACCATATTTTCCCTATAATCTAGTGATTCCTAAAATTTTTAAACCGTGACCCCCTTATCTATACTATCCTTACCACTTTACTATCCTTATTGAATACGAAGAATTGAGTATTTTTTAATTTAGTAAATGTTGTTATATTACTAGCCTTCCTCTATACTCACCAAAATATTTAATTTACGACAATGAATTAAAGCTGGGCTTTTCTTTAATTAAATGGCTTATAGTTAATTAATAATGGCTTATAATTAAATGGCTATAGTTAAGTATGACAGAAGGATAAGTTAGCAAAGGAGACATATACAATAACCAAAAACGATAATTTACAATGTAATTAATAGAACAAGTTTAAATTTAAACTACAAAAACATCGTAATTATTTTACTATTTTTATAATAAGCGACTTTTTAAAAAACTTGAAGTTTATAGTGCAAAGTCGAGCCATCTTGGTTTCTTTGAAAATTTGTCAATCACTTTATTTACATCAATATGAATGTCTCTGTGGGTGTGTATTAAAAGTCTCTTCTGTCATCCGCGTTCGAAGCCAAGTTTGACGGCGCTTCAAGGATAAAAAACTACGTTCTGCTGAAGCAACACTTACTGAAAACGTAGTTTGAAAGACGAGTAGCTTGTAGATTCGTGGAAAAACGTCTGGATCGCATTTCTCCAAGACTTGGAGACTTTGGACGCCAATGTAATACTTTTGTTTATTACAGTAGTAACAAACAATACATAAGATATTCTTCATCAACTTTATTTTTTTCTATTTAACTCTGACGGCGGGGACGATTCCTCCCCACTTCTGCCTCTCCCTGGATCCGCCCTTGTTAGGAGTTTAAGATAGTAGGATATTGTTTCAACTAATGATGCCGAAATATGTAAAATCCTGATATTTAAATATATAATATATAAAAACGATAATATTCGTTTACGAAACTTTTTCATATTACTTTCTTTTTCACCTTATTGTAATGTTCACCTCGATTTTAGCGAAAACCCGAATATAATGAGTACAAACGCGGGTCCATTCGAGCTCATTGTTAGCGGATTCGACTGCACTACATGGGTGTACTAAACGTGTATAAATATATTCGTATAGCGTATATAACACATGTATTCGCGCATAATATATTATATATAATTTTAAGCAAATACAAAATTTTCACATTTAAAAATGTTTTCTAACCCACTAATAATTGCCTTAAAACTCACCAGTGATTCGTAACCCACAGTTCGGAGACTATTGTCCCAATCCATAGATTTAATGAATATTTATTATATAATTAATGAATAAAATAATATAAATTTATATTCATTAATATTTACTGAATGTAACCGGGGTTGGGAAGGTAACAAAAAAAAATGCTATATCCACCACGAAATAAAATATTTTATAAAATGTTGTTTAGGTGTATATAATAATATGTATAAAAATAATATGTTGTAATCATAATAATATGTTTAAAAAGTAAAAAGGTTGTATTAACGAATTTACTAGCGTTTAATGATTCTTGAAATGAAGTACTCTGGAATCTGACAGCAGATTAATAAAAGGTTTATAAATTAATCTTCTGAAGTGCCGAAATCTGATTGGTAGAAACGAATTAATGGAAAAGTACAGTAACTGTAAATTTTAAATTTAAATTTATACTGAAATTAAAATTTAATAATAAACTATTGTTTTCACCACCTATAATGAAACTAAATTGTGAACACCGTAGGCAGTGTCCATAAACAAATTCATTTACCAACAGATAAAATTTTCGCTCAGTAGCGAAGTAAAACTACATTCGTTCGTCCTCATAAACATTTTATCAGAGCCGTAGCCATACGGGACCCATGGGAGCTGAGTCCCCTCCCCGAGAATATGATCAGCTGCCCATGGAAAATATTTTTCCCAAAATAAATTATTGCAGAATTTTGTTTTAAATTTTTTTTATGTAATTATATATTATACGACAATGGAAATTGTTCTTTGACATTAGAAATGTATTCAAAGCAGATTTCTGCAACAGTTCTTGCATATAGCATGTTTTTTACAGATATTTGAGCCTTCATCTACTCTATAGACAGCATAGTATAGTATAAGAAATTTATTTAATAATTTTAAATATACCAGTCTTACTGAGGTATTTAGTGTGTACAACACACACACACATCTTTACATACGGAGAAAGAGAGCGTTGTTTCCTGTCCTCATTCGTCTAGCGGTCCAAGACACTCCGGGCTAAACGGAGGGACCCTGGTTCGAATCCAGGATGGGGAAAGCGTCTCTTTTTCTCCAAAATTACATAAGCTCTAGTTTGAGCTGTAATTAATACGTGGGTGGCAAAAATTATTGTATTAGGTATTTAGTGTTATTAAATATAGGACTAAAATACATCACACAAAACATTAACGAACTCTTAGTCCCCTGTAGCTTTCTGAACCTTCCTGTAAAAAAGTGTCTAGCTACAGCCCTGCTCCTTATTTCAGAGAAAATAAGTACATGCACATTTTCAAGAAATTTATTAAAAACATTTTTATATCCGTATATGGGCAGAGAATTTATTAAAAACATCTGCGCATGTACATATCAGCAAACGATTTATTATTGACCTACATATCTGTATATGAACAGACGATTTCTTAAAAATGTCTGGGCATCTACATATATATGAGCAGACGATTTATTAAAAGGATTTGCATATATGAGTAGAGAAGTTGTTAGAAATAGCTGCGCATGTATACATGAGCAAATGTTTTATTATGGACCTACGTATCTGCATATAAACAGACGATTTCTTAAAAATGTCTGGACATCTACTTATATATATGAGCAGACGACTTATTAAAACAGATGCGTCTGTGTATATGACAGACGATTTATTAAAAAGGTCTGCATTTGCATATATATATATAAGCAAAGAATTTATTAAATCAAATACTATAAGATAGAAAATCTTGTGATAAAGTACCCTCATCAGAACTTTCTAGTTTATTTAACAAATTATCGATCGTTTTACAACTTTCTTAATCGATTTGATAGGCTTCGCTAGCACCAACTTTCATCCATCCTTGACCACGAGCGGAGAAGATAACACCTTTTTTGCCGCGCTTTCTACACCCAAGGGTGATTTTAAACTTGCGCAGTATCCAATTTTAAGAAGTTAACCGTTACTTGGTAGGAGTCATTGACTCCAGAGACCTTCGTTTGTTTAAAAAACGATGATATCTGAAACAAAGGAGAATTGGGCGGCTGCTTCAAGGAATTATCAACAACCAGGAGTTTCTTGCCCGTCTTTGTTGACAAGGCATCACCAATCACGTGAACGTTGGGATTTTTTCGCAACTTGCTCATAGCCTTCAGCAATGGCACTGCTGGTTTATTTAAGGATCCAAGGTTCGTCTTCCCCCCTCTATTTTCTTCAGAAAAGTAAACTTTTAGGAGACTGTCCTCCTCCCTCTCTTCTTTTATGGAGTTTTCCCCACCAATGGGCTTGTTGACAAAACGCCCAAAATCTATTTTGGGCGATTTCACTTAACCAAACATCAAGTGATCTATCGTTTCCTAAACTGCGTGCAAGGTTATGGATTCCAAGTGCGGATTAGATGTAGATTTATTTGTTTAGAACAATCTAAGCGAGCCAGTTTAATCTTCTTAATTATAAAGCACTAAGGAGCAGACGAGTCCCAAGCTTTATAATGTCAGCTCATTGTCTCGGCTTTTCGTTCTTTTTCCTCCTCTCTTGGTTTCTTCCTCCTTTGATAACCGTTCTTTTCTTTTCCCTGTGCTCCTTTCTGTTCTTTTTTCTCTCTTGATAATCTTTTCTTAATAATTATTCTCTTTTACTCGAAGACAAGTCGATATATTTTGCTTTCTCAAATGAATGCGTATTATTTGAATCGAAATTAATCTTCTTTTACACTGCACAATTGATAGAATATGTGATTTATGTTATAAAATAAAGGAAAGTCCATTTTATGTAGTTTTAAGCCAATCCAAAGACCTCAGAATGTTAAAATGCTTTTGTTCTATATATGAATAATCGAGTTTGAAGAGAAAAAAATCAATGAAATATAAATATTGTATAAATATATATACAGCACAATTTTCAGATGAAAAATTTACTTAAAGTTATATATAAAAATGTAAGGCAAGTATACAAAGTTTTAAAAATATGTAAGATTGACACAAAACTATAAAAAGATGAAAAAGGGGCAATGTTACAACGATAAGTTGACTGTAAAAAAATCCTGTCTAAAAGGCTTTGTTGGAAATGGAAAAAATATTTTAGAGTGCCTTCGCCGATATCTATGGACACAGACTTGACATGTCTTTTGATAACATTGAATATAACAAATAGTATAGAAACTTCCAAACTTATTATTGGTAAAAGTCCGAAAATCTGACCTGTTAGGGAAGTTGGCCTGTTCAGATTTTCCGGAATTCCAGGCAATACTTCTATAACTAAAATTTCAGCCAGAATATAAAAGAGATGAATTGGCAGATTTTGGTGTTATATTTTTTCTTTTGAAAATACTTCATTCATTATAATGAATATAAATACACTCTTTTGCAAATAAAAACCCCGAAGCACCTCTAAAACATAATCCGATCATCTCAAAATTTCGCATGCAAATTCCTTTAGATCAAGTAAATGATTAAATTTTCAAAGCCAATGAGTGTTAACTTCGATCATAGCGCGCATTTCTACTGCGCAACGAGCATCGTATAAAAGAGGTAAAAATTGCGAACGGTTTATTTTTTTTCGTTATCGGCGTTGCAGTTCCCTGGAGACGCAACCAGTAATGCCGTTACGACGTTGACGAGGACCTTATAGCCAATTGGATGACTTCGAACGTGGTCGCATAGTCGGGATGCTTGAAGCTGGCTGGTCCTACTGAGCAATAGGCTGCCACCTGCACCATACGGACACTGCTGTGCAAAGGTGTTGGCAGCAATGGTTTCTGCGAGGAACCCATCGGCGTAATAAAAGCTCTGGATGGCCAAGGCGCACTAATGCAAGGCAAGATTGGTTGGTTGTGCGAGAGGTTCGAGCTGACACAACGGCATCATTGTCCGCCATCCAGCGTGCTACAATTTCTTCCATACCACCCGTAGCACCTTCCACCATCTCACTACGCTTGGCTGAGGTGGGGTTACACTCACAGCGGCCTTTAAGATATCTGCTTTTAACCCCACACCATCGACAGAGTCGTCTGGAGTGGTGTCGTAGCTGATCATCATGGCTGCCAGCAGATTAGTATCGCATAGTGTTCAACGATGAATCCCGCTTCAGTTTTGGAGCAGATGATCATCAGATCCATGTGTGTAGGCGCCAGGGCCAGCGGTCCCAACCACCCTTTGTTTTACAAAGGCACACAGCCATTACCCCTAGTGTGATGGTGTAAGGTGCTATCTCATACGACAGCAGGACGCTCCTAGTCATCCTACGTCCAACTTTAACAACTCAACGATATGTTGATGACATCCTGTGGCCGTTTACGTTACCCTTCATGACACGACAGTTTGGAGTCATTTTCCAACAAGATAATGCCAGGCCCCATATGGTTCGCATATCTGTGAGCTACCCCAGTGCTGTTGATACTCTTCCTTGGCCAGAAAGGTCACCAGACTTTTCGCCAATCGAACAGTGGGACATGGATTCCCCAGATTCGGGTATCTCAAAATGTCACAAATCTGGAGCAACAAGTGAGGAATGCCTGGCAGAATGCGTCGCAGGATGACATGAGGAATCTTTATCACTCCTTATCTAGACGTATAGAAGCATGCATCGCTGTTAGGGGGTGGGGTTACCAACTATTGACTTGAACATCAAATGTGCAACTCCTAGCCATTGATTTGTTATCATTTCTTTATCTGTGTATGTGCCGAATACATATGTACAATTCACAAATCAAGCATTCTATAGATCTCATTAGCAGAGTTGAATTAGTATTTAAAGTACTTCCAATAGCTATCATTTGATAATTTTTAAATTTAATATATATGGAGTTTAATAAATGTGACTAATTTAAAAAAAGTATTCTTTCTGTTAACAGCACATAAGAAATTTTACAAACACTGAGATGTGAATAACGCTATGCTTAACGAACTTTATATAAATATGTATTTTTTATCCGATGCACTATAGATAACGCTATATCTCGAATGCATTTCTTTAAAGATAATTATGACATTTTGAGGGTAAGAAAGATTGTTAGAAAGTAATGTTACGCATTATATTCTTAGCTTACATGGTTGTGTGATGTAGTAGCAGTCATTCTCTAAGCTGACATAGCATTCTGATGCATACAAATTAAAATTTAAAAATCAATTTTTGAAAAACAAAGACTCGTGGAAGACGTTCATAACATCAAAGATGACTGAAAGGTCATTATGATATTTAAAACAGGTGTGGAGCTGTGGAAGGCTTAAATTTTAACGCTTTTGTTTTTCTTATTTAGGATTTCGATTCAAATTGAAACTTTATTTGACTCGTGAGAATCGGAAAAATAAATATACATGCCTCGGGTAAGATTTGAGTCAACAACTTTTGGTTGTTTAGAGGTGAGGCTAAAATTTGCTACTGAGGCCAAATGTGCATGTGAGTTTGTTTTGTTTTTTTACTCATGTTAGTAAAAGGAAGTTTTCACTCATTAAAATTCATTTTTTGAACAGAATTCTAAAAGTATCGGAAACACCGTAGATATTTTTTAAACAGTACGCTCCTGAAACAAGGAATATAAAGAAAAATTTTAAACTAAGTTTATACGGTTGAGCGGGCTTTCTAAACACAAAACACATTTTGAAAATGGCAGAAAACATCTTATTCAGTGTGCATATTTCACGTGTTTATACGTAGGATTTTGTTTAGCGTGCACGTATAGGCACTGATATTGAAAATCGAAGAATGCGTGCATTCACCAACTTTTTCTAGTGCCATGGTTACGAGATTCAACAATATTTTCTCTCCAGATCTGGTCTCTTTTAACCCTATATCACTGGTGTCTGCATTCCTGGAAAGCTGATTGGTAACCCGTTACCATCACGCTAGAAACACAAGCTACCATGCAGAAATCGATTACGTCCATTTTTTTGGAGGAGATAAGCATAACGATTCCCCCCACTTTTCTAAATTATATATGCATTGATTTGGGACAATCTAAACTTGAACTTTCTGCTCCCACCCCTTTTCCCAACTCTATTATTATTTATTGTCATTATTCACACATTCTAAACCTTCAGTGTGCGAAAGCACAGTATGCTTTGTCCTTAGTTTTATTTCCTATTTAACCAACACTTGTTTATTACTTGAAATTCCCATCCGCTTTATTACTTTACTCCCTTTTCGACGAGAGTTTATTACATCAGAAATTGTCTTTGATAGCAAATTGGTTACCTTAAATCGATGTAAGACTTTGGTAAAATTATCGATGTTTTGAGCAATTGTCCTGGAACGAAGTGCTTAACCAGACTGATTATTATATTGGGAATTGTTTTTACTAACGAGAGTTTTATTTCCCCCAAGGTGAGTTGTTTACAAAAAATTTGAACTACACATTACTTATGCGAAGAAATTTGCTCTCCAAAAATCGTTTCTAAACCTAGTACCTAACTTGCACAATTTCGATATAACAGGAATTGGCATTTTCTATTACAGTTTTATTTCTTCAGAATAAAATTAAGCAAATTGATTTCTCCGTTGCAGCTTTATTTCATTGCAGTGACGTAGGGTAGAAAAGGGGGGATACAAAGACTTAGCCCCCCCCATTGAATATCATTGTTCTTAATATTAAACCATTTGATCTTTTTTTTAAGGCTCCTTGAATCCCCCACAATTTTTGAATTGCTATGCCCCTATTTCTTTGTGCGTTAAGAATATATTCATTTATTGGCTATCATGCACACTTTCAACTTTGCGTATTTTCAAAAAATTTTATTTGAATTTGCTGCGTTTTAGGTATGTATATCATTAAAAAAACTCTTTTCGCTGTAACTCTCTTACTTTACTTGTGTAAAAAAATTATGAAATAATATTGGATATTTTTATTGACCTTGGATTTACGCGACATGCTTCCTTTAGGAAAAATTTCCCTTAGATTTACGCGACATTCTTCCTTTGGGAGAAATTGTCTTTGGATTTACGCGACATGTTTGAAAGAAATTGTCTGTGTCGATGAAAACGATAGTTCCTTGGAGAGAAGTTATTCCAATTCTGACTTTCCTTTTATAGTCGATATAATAATTGAATAAAATAATTGACATGACGTTTGACATATAATAATTGACACAACGTTTGACATAAAATAATTGACACAACGTTTGACATAAAAAAATTGACAACGTTTGGCATAAAATAATTGATATAACGTTTGATATAAAATATTTGATAAAACATGCAATATTTTTATTTTTCCATGCCCACATATCATGTAGATATATATATATATATATAGTCTTATATACAATGAAAAAATTATGTGACATGGAAGGGACGGATATAAAACTAAAGGTTAAATCGTTGACATATAGCGTTTGACGTAAAATAATTGACATAAAATAATTCATATACCGTTTGATAGAAATAACTGATGTGATAATTGAGATACCATAGTTGATATAGCGATTGAGGTATGACAATTGATATAATAATTGAGATACAATAACTGATATAACAATGGACATAGAGTATTTGTATAACGATTCACATAAACTTTCATTTCATTTATTTATTTATTTTTCAGTACACAAATTTAAAGATCAAAATTTATACAAAATTAAAAGCATGACGAAGGGAAGGGATAGAAAATAGTTGACATAAAATAGTTGACGTAATAATTGACACAGAATACTTGAGTACAAATTGACACAGAATATTTGAGCACAAATTGACACAGAATACTTCAGTACAAATTGGCATTAATGCTTGAATACCAATTGACATTAATATTTGAATACCAATTGACATAAATTAATTAATGCTACAATTGACATAAAAATTAATAACACAATTGACATAAAAATTAATGCCACAATTAACATAAAAATTGATGTCACAATTGACATAAAAATTAATGCCACAATTAACATAAAAATTGATGTCACAATTGACATCAAAATTAATGTCATAATTGACATAAAACAATGTTAAAATTGATATCAAAATTAATGTCACAATTAACATAAAAAAATTAATATTACAACTGACATAAAACAATTAATGCCGTAATTGACATAAAACAATTAATATCATAATTGATATAGAATAATTACTGTTAAAAATTTCATAAATAATTGACAAAAAATTTTCACAACAGACGTAATATAATGGGTACTTTTTACAATTAACTCTAAAATTTTAATTTTATCTTAAAAATAAAATTAAAAAGCGAAAAAGAAGGTTTTCCGGTTACTATTATTTCAATTTTTACTTACAATTTTTAGAAAACGGCAAGGAACTTAAACCCATGGGAATTTTAGTTAATTTTTTGGTTATATAGTTATATTTTTGTATGAAAATAACTGGAATAAAATTCGGTTCCAGAGATAACTCGACCTCAACGTCAAAATTCCCAAGTCTCTCACCATCCCCATAGCAATAACGTTATTTTCCTTGGATATAGCGTCATAAAACTCATAGAAAATTCAGATATTACATCAAAATAAATCAATAATTTGTGTTATAATATGGCGTTCATTTTATACATCTTATACATGTTCCTTTGAATTTTTCTTCTCAGTTTTTCGCGCTTTCTGGCTTATACTCCTTCCTTGCTTTTACCATCTCCCCCACTTATAGTATTTTGCCACCAACGTTAGATAAACTTTAACTTTAACTATTCAAATCGCTTGAAAACTTCCCTTCTGTTCATGTCCAACCCATACATGCCTTTACTACCTCTGCTTTTGAATGAAAACGAAATGGACTTCCCATTTTTCTTTATGACACAGTACCTATGATAAACATCTCTGTATCTTATATTTTATAGCTTTGCATGCACATTTGTTATGAAAGCAAATATAGTATTTTATAGTTAAGTTTTCAGTTATCATATTTAAATGCTTTATCTCTTGTTGTGATATCGTGTATTTTTTCCCAAAATGAGAAGATATTAAAATAAACGTGTATATATATTGATTAAATTGAATAGTTAGCAAGCTATTATTCATAGAAAGGAATTAATAGATATAATAGAAGGAGGTACTTAATAGTCAAAACAAACAATAATTGTTCCTCCAGCGCTAGTTAATGCAGCTTAAAAAAAACCATTATTATCAATAGCAAAAGTGTGGTAGGATTGTTACATGTAGTACCTTCTAATACAATATACATGAATACACATATCTAAATGTATATTAACTTGGACAAAGTTAAAGTTGTAAAGTAATATCACACAAGGTAGTAAACCCAAGTAAATTTAAGTAGTAGAAACATCTCAGAATAAAAATTGACATGTAGTAGTAAAAGGTGAAGAGGAGTAAAAGATTAAACAATACCAAGAATTTTGTTCTTCATCAAGGACCGCACAAAATCCCTGTTATTGGTTTGCTTTTTCTGACTACAACAATTAAGATCAGTGATTAATACTGAATAAACCAGCATTGACCAAAACTTAGCTAAAAACAGTATAAACCCAGAATATAATTAGTTTAACAATATTTTAGTAATTTAGAAGGGTCTCTTTATTAATACTGAGAAAAATCTCAATTGTTGTAAGTGGCCCAAAAGCAAACTTACAACAAGTAGATAGAGCTATGGAAAGTGATTAAAGTGTAAAAGTTGAATTAAAAAGAATAGAGAAGATGATGGGGTGAGAAAATTCATTAATTATACCAAAAATTGTAAAAAGTTTTACATGAATATGTCACACTCAAGATAAACACTTAATTATTAACTAGTAAAAATATATAAGTTTAAGTTTAAATAAATCCGTATATTCAAAATAAACAAATTGTTTCTTTGCACTCATAATAGACCCAGAAGTGTGCAATCAGAATAAAGACATATATATGCTCATATGCATAAACATGCACACCCTTACATATATACATATACATACCCATACATATACACACATATACGTATACACACACATATATATATACACTCACACATATATAACATATACATAACCCATACATATATACATATACATACCCATACATATAACATATACATACCCCATACATATATACATATAACATACCCATACATATATACATATACATACCCATACATATACACAGATATATATATACACACACACATATATATATACACACAAATACACACACACACGTATATATATACACACTCAAAATATACACAGTATATATACACATATAAACCAGATATGCACCATAAATATATATATATACACACACAAATATAATTATAAAAATCGTAAATAAAAAAACGTTGTTGAACATAGAGAACTCAATAAGTGTGCAAACAACAGCTAGAAAGAAAGAAAGTTGAAGACAGTAGCAACATCTCTTGCCCATGTACACAAAAAGAATACCTAAAATTGGTGGACCCTCATCATGGACACATTGTCACAGGTCATCTTAATGGAATAGCCTCTGAAGATCTGAAAACTCTACTAGAAAAGGGATCAAAATTTAGGATGGCGGTGAACAGAGGCAAAACAGCATTTTCCCAGCATATTCATGCTGACATCTAAAAATTCTGTTATGATATTGCCTTCAAATATAATATACCATTAGAAACCTTCATTGAATTGAGATCCAAGATTCTTTAAAAAATTTTTCACTTCTGCAACCAAAGGAACCTTTTGAAAAGATTAGACAATAAAAATCAGCCCAATGTAAAAAGAATTCTCGAACAAATTAAAGACATCCAAAGAGATTTTGTGATCACTGTTACAGACAAAGCCACAGGAAATTTTGCACTTATCTGTAAAAACTTCTACATTGAAAACTTAAAAAAGCGGCTAGAACTTTCATCAGCCTATACTCCTTTTAATGAAAGTGAAACAATCTTTGACAAAAAAATCCTTGCCTTTCATAAAAGGCTCAAGTTAACTAACAAATCTCTTAACAAACCTTTCCTCTTTGCCACGGTAAAATTCCACAAAAACCCTCTAAAATTTCGTTTTATTACTCAAGTAAGCAATTCGTATGGATCCTCTGCTGCAAAAGCATTATTTCATTTATTAAAAAAAGTTGAAGACCAAATTAGAAGCCAAGAAAAAACTTGGTTCATAAATGAAAATAATTCAATAATTAAATATCTGCAAGATAACCAGTTATGTAGCAGCGAATGCTATGGCTTTGAAAACCTATTCAATTCCATTGACATTTTACAGTGTTCCGAAATTATTTTTCACTACTTTGAAAAAACAGAATTTCGTTGGGCTGGAAGTATCCTACTGCAAAAACCTTCGCTCCTTTTGCCTCAAAAAAAACATCATAAAAATGTTTAGCAGGCTTTGTGTACAAACCCACGGAATTCCCACAGGAGCCAGTTACTCCAGTATTCTGGCAAACTTATACCTTCATTTTTACGAAAAAGCTTACCTTCAACAGCGAGTCACATTCGAATACATTATTAATGACCTCATAACACTCAATGGCACTAAGAATCTTGACAGCTACCCGCCAAACCTAAAACTAATTAAAACCAATACTGACAACAAGAGTGGTGTTTTCCTAGATTTAAATATCAGCATCAACGACAACTCTCTTACTGAAATTGACTTGTATGATAAAAGGCAAGACTTCAGATTTAAAGTGAATTTCCTCACAAACTGGGACTCCCAACATATCCAGAAAAGTCCACAGAAATATCATTTGTTCGAAATGTTCTCGAAATGTTCTCGAGTAACAATAACCTCAAATTAAAAAACTTTCAGACACTAATGTCGAATGCATTTACAATGATGTTCCACATTACTTCACCAAGAATCTGGTATATAATTTTGTTAAAAACTTTCTTGTTCCTAAACCCTCCACTTCATTTCATTTTCCACATACCTTTAACTTTCTCAGTCCCTATTTCCACTATTATCATCCATTATAATCTATCCTTCGCTTGGTTTTTCACCACAAAAGCACCATTTAAAGTTTAAGTCCTAGTGGACAAAAGGCAACTTTTCTAGCAAAAAGAACCCCAGTGCTTTGGTGTTTTCTCCTACACCCAAAACACGACAAATTTCATTTCTTTTACATACTTTCTTACTTCTAATCCTTCAGTACTTTTTCTTAAATACTTCTTGTCACCTCTGGATTGTTTTTCTTACATTTTTATTTATTATACTAACAAGTTTATCTCTGTAATGTAGGTAAGTGTTTTGATATCAGGTTTGAGAATTATAGTAAGCTTTTTCTAGCTGTTGTATGCATATTTATTGTATATATATATATATATATGTGTGTGTGTGTGTGTATGTATATGTGTGTATATGTATGGGTATGTATATGTATATATGTAAGGGTTGCATGTTTATGCATATGCGCATATATATGTCTTTATTTTGATTGCACACATCTGTGTCTATTACGAGTGCAAAGAAAAAAATTGTTTATTTTGAATATATAAGTTTATTTAAATTTATATTTTTACTAGTTAATAATTAAGTGTTTATCTTGAGTGTGACATATTCATGTAAAACTTTTTACAATTTTTGGTATAAGTAATGAGTTTTCTCACTTCATCATCATTTCTATTCATGTTAATTGAACCTTTACACTTTAATCACTTTCAATACCTCCATCTACTTGCTGTAAGTTTGCTTTTGGGCCGCTTAGAACAATTTAGATTGTTCTTATTATTAATAAAAAGGCCCTTCTAAATTACTAAAATATTTTTAAACTAATTACATTCTGGATTTATATTTTATTTAACTACTATTTAATCGATATTGGTTCATTCAGTATTGATCACAAATCTCAATTATTGTAGTCAGAAAAAGCAAACCAATAACAGGGATTTTGTGCGGTCCCAGATGATGAACAAAATTCTTGGTGTTGTTTAATCTTTTACTCCTCTTCACTTTTTACTACTACATGTCAATCTTTATTCTGAGATGTTTCTACTACTTAAATTTACTTGGGTTTACTACCTTGTGTGATATTACTTTACGACTTTAACTTTGTCTAAGTTAATATGCATTTAGATATGGGTATTCATGTATATTGCATTATAAGGTACTACATGTCACAATCATACTATAATTTTGCTATATATACATATATACTAGTAATTCTAGTTACAAAACTCGATACTATATACCGACATTTCAAAATTATTTATCGGACATACCGACAAAATGGCGTCAGTACCTTGAACGCTCGTTATAAGCAAGTTTGAAGGTACGTTAATTTTACCAAACGATATAATGTCCACGTTTATTTGGGGAGCCGCTTCGCAGTTCCAGACGATAAAAGGATAAAAGGTGTTGCCAAAGACAAGTAAATAAATCTTATCCCGTCCTGTATTTAATCAGACGACGAATTCTGTGGAGATGAACGTACAATAGGAGAAACTTTCGCCTATCTTCCTTCTTATTCTTCAGGCTTGTTCAGACAAGAAAAGTAAAAACAGGCGAAAAAGTTGTCTAGAAGTGAGCCAGGATCGATGGTAGACAATAAAATGGAAATAAACAGCCAAAGAAACCCGGAAAGGAGAAGTCGAACTGCAATAAAATGTGGGGGAAACGTGCCCTTGTATCTCCACTTTCCTAGCAGGGCAATTGAGCGCAAGGAGAAAACATACACAAGGGGCACACCAAAGACTGGCTCAAAAAGAAAAACGACTGTAATGGCTTCAGTCTAAATTTAGCCTCGGCTTTAAAACGATTTGGAGGATATTTTGAACCTTAAGGTTCTTTACATAAAGCCGCATTTCTGTTTGTTGGTACCTTTTTCAAACTACTGCAATGAAAACGGCGATTACACCACTTTTAGGAACAGTAGAAATCCCCCCGCAAATGTTATGAAATGTAACAATAGCAAGAGTTTAAATTTAAACATGTAAACGTGAAGACATAAACACAGACCTGTTACTATTATAAAAGTACTAGAAAAGTATCAAGAGCTATGATGTAAGATGATGAAAACAGAAGGCCTTACTGGAAGCTCCAGTTTGATGAGAGAGATGATTGTAGCTCCTTATAATAATATCCTGGTTTAAAGTTTGGCAAGCTAGTGTTTAAACAGTGGTGACAGAGTGGAGATGAAGTGAAAAGAAGGTATCTCACAGAATTAAACTCTATTAGAAACAACGCTTTTCCTAATTTATAATATTAAATAAATGCAACGAGGGAATGAGTGTAATAAAGAGATTGTAATGTATATATGTATGCACTAAAATCATTGTGCATTATTTTAAAGTTTCAATACACTGATGACACTATTTTGCACTTTTTTTTATGTAATTCAGAAATACAAAAATTATGCAGAACAAAATTAAATAATACAGAAACTGTAAAGTATCCAATTAAATAATACAAAAATTGTTTATATATATGTGCACTGGGGGCCATTAAAGTACTACGTAACAATATTTTTGGCCATTTTGTAAACCCTGCTATAAGAAAAAATAAGCAAATGCCTGACCCCTCTCATGCTTATGTAAGATTTCGATTCTCTAATTTTTAGATATAGCATTTTTAAATGAGAATGCAATATGCTATGCAAATTATAACATTTATTTATGTTTTTACAATATTGAGCACTTATATGTAAGTTTTTTGTAATATTAAATATCTATTTATCAATAGATAGTAATCAAAACAAATTCTGGCACTTAAAATGTTTTAATACACTTCGATATTAACCATTTTGATGACCAAATTCCACCATCATTAGAACCGTATATCAGCTATCAACAGCGTGTTAAAATTAAGAATGACTGAATGAATGAATAAACAAATAAATAAATAAGAAGTGGATTTGATAAAATGCATTTATTAAAAATAATACGTTCATTATAATTCAGAAATATCCAGGAGAGCCAACGGGAACCTAGAAGGGGACCTTGAATGAAAAAAGTTTGAAAGACGCTAGTTTAAATAATTAAATATTTAACTGCGATTACGTGTATATTTTATATCTTCTACTTGCAGTGTGTCGTATATCCCAGTATTGCAGTGGCAGTTGTCACTTTGTGCCTATGTGCCAGTTTCATTACTTTCTTCGTCTTACTTAAGCATGGTTCAAAGACCCCGTCTCCATTGTCAAAAAAAAAAGCAAATCTGAACCCCCTATCCAAAAATGCTTACGTAATACATGAATCCCCCCCGATAGCATTAGCATTGTAATAACACTAAGAAGAAAGTGTCAGATTAGCCCTAAATTTGCAAGATAGGTTGACTGCGGAAGAACGCATGAATGTAACTAATTCATATTTTGGAAGCCTTCGCAAATTAATTTGTATTTTACAAGTCTTCAATCTTTTTTCATCCTCGTAGCATAAGTTTGCAAAGGGCTCCTTTACCTGCTATTGGCATAGAAATATTGCACGTTATATATCCAACGCGAGTATATAAGACGCTATATAAAATCTCGGATTATGCACAGAGAAATTTGTCTATAACGGTGTTCAAGGGGCCGGGAAAATATATGGTTATAAATAGGTTTTACTCTACATATATGCGCGAAAACTTTTCAATCTAAAATGTCAGTGGAAATATACATTTTTTAAACTAGCATACTATACTTTATGCAAAATGTATAAGGGCACGTTGAAGTTTAATTTTTAAGCCTTCTGTCAATGAGGACTTAAACCACTCTAACTAAAATAAAAGTTACGATGAAAAATTTGGAACCTCATATTCAAAAATCAACTTTGAAACAACGCCAGACGAAAGGGAAAAGAATCTAATAAAGAATTCTACCACGTCCTGTTTTCCACTCGAAAGAAACATTTTGGTTGAAAATCCACGTAAATTATTTTCATCTGGCTATAAAATTTTCAGTAACATTATTCAGAATTCAAAAGTCCATGTTTCTTTGCGGCTGATCAAAATATTTCTCGACAGGTAACAAAGAATTCGAAAAATATTCAAGACGTATTTCGAAAATGAAAGGAAAATTATTTTAAATTTGCTTCGCCATTTTTTAAAACTATTTTCGCTCTCCGTATCGATGGTCACTGCTGCGAGTTTTTTTATCGATGGTCACAGCCACAGTTTTCGCGTTTACTTGTCTGGGATCCAATTTCTCTCTGGTCTACATATCTAGTAATGTAAATGAGCGTTAAAGCACTCTGTATATCTTGTGCCTTAAACATCTATACGCTTGTCACTTTGGGCACGTGCACGGCTAACTCGCACTCTGTTTTTAGTATATTATAGAAACGATTATAATATATTAAAGGAATGATTGTAGTATAGTATAGAAACAATTATAGTATATTAAGTAAATGATCGTAGTTTATTATAGAAACGATTGTAGAATATTGTAAAAAAACATTGTGGTATTACAGAAGCCATTGCATGTAGTGTACAAAAATAATTGGGGTTTTCGATTCAGCGTATTATTCATGTATAACGCCTATACAAACAATCCCCATTTTATATCCTTTCTTATCCTATCATTCTGTTTTTACATCTTTAGACGTCTTTTTATGTCTTAATCTCCGCTTTAATATATTTCACTTCTGTTATATTTGCTCGAACACTTCTTCTACGATCTGGTATTTTATAGGGTCCTTTTGTGGCAATTAATATTTTTAGTTTCTACTATAAAAATGATTTTTATCAGTGGATTCTATTGACCAGATTGCCTAAATTCTGGTTTCAACACTCTAATTGGTAATTTAGTATCATGTTAAAATTTTGTCCCAGTAAAATGCCTGTATTTGCTTAACTTAACTTACGTCATGCACAATTAGTATTTATTCAGAAGTATTTGAATTGAAATGCATGAAATTTCTTATTATCCTCAGATCCAGTACTTGTACCTGAGATGTTGTATGTTTTTATGCTTACCTAGTACCTCCTCAGCAGCTGAAAAAAGGTTTTAATCCCACCATAACAGCATTTAGAATTAATTTACTCATCAAATAGATAGATATATCTATTAGATATGTTTACATACTTAAAAAACTTGTATGTGTAAGCATATATCGTTAGTGTTGCCATTTTGGTAACGAAACATCGTCAGGCTCTTTCGGTATTTATTCCGATTACTATCGTAGCATCATATAATGATTTCTGCGTCGAAATTTTATGTATGATCCAGGGCGTACTGGGTCCTCTCAAGGGCGCACCTTGGATTATCGGAAGTGTGATCCTAAGGCCATTGATCAACATTAATCCAACATCATGATTGCCACTGCAGCTCCAGTCAACCCATAATGTATGATTCTAGTAAAGAATTCGAATCGAAACTGAAATCATTGGGGAAGAAAAGTGTATAATTGCACTGACTGCTAGCCTCCAACTCGGAGAAGGCATTGAAATGAAGAGCAAAGACGGTATAGAAGTTGGATGATCAGATGGGATAGATGGCAAAAAATAAATAAATAAATAAATAAATATAATAATCTAACAATTCAATTGGGTATCTATAGGCATGCCCGTATACGGAAGGAGATCTTAGGGACCGGTCCAACCAAAACTAAATCTTTAATGGGATTTCGCCACGGCCTTGCATGTTGTGATTGTATCGATACATGCTGTAAAAGTGTTTGACCCCCCCCGAAATTAAATCCTAGCTACGATCATGCACATAGGTGTACAAGATGGGGGGTTGCTAAGGTCATAACCCCCGTTCTGATGCAGTGTTGTATATTTACATATGAATATATAGAGTTGTAGCTCTGTAACCCCCTCCTTATAAGCCTATAGCCCCCTCATAAACTTTCTGAATACGCTAAGATGGGTACCCCCATATAAAGTAAAATCTTATTAAATGACTAAAATAGAACAAGACACAAATTAAAACGACCCACATCACAATTTGATAAAAAAAATCTTTAAAATAAAAACAAAACAAAACAAAACAAGGCAATTTAAATTGTCCAACTTCGTGTAAATATAAACCAACTAGTGAAGGCAGCAAATCTTATCTTATGGAGATTATAAAAACGGTTTTGTTGGCTTCAGTTTAAAGGCATGGTAATGTAGTATAAAGCAGCTTCTTTGATCAAGGAGAAATTGCCCGTTTTGATTTAAATCCTTTTTAATGATACGTTTATTATTTTACCAAGTTTTCCAGTTTTAATTTCATTTAATTTACAATCCGTCTAAATCCCTCCGTATAGGGAAATGCAGTTCGAGTACGGTAAGTGCGAAGTCTTTCAGCTAAACCTTAAGTTGAATTAAATAAAATAAAATTTGAATTAAAGTTTTGTTTTAAATTTATTTATATTAAACTTTCAAAGGGACAAACAAAAGTTTGATTAAATGAATAATTCGCATTAAAATATCCAAATTGTCGAAGTCTTTCGTGCTTCATAAAAAAGGCTATTCTTAAAATATAGAAAACGGTCTATTTGTGATAAGGAATAAATAAACAGTTAAGAAATGCCCAAACTTCGCACTGCTCACTGTAGTCCGGGGTTTGGTTCCCTAGGCCTTAAGAGGTTCGGATTCCTCGGAAAACAGTAGGTCCCGGCGCAGCATGACCACTGTAGTCTTTGAGCCGTAAAACCAAAAAGCAAAGCAAAGATGCCCAAACTACATTACATAGCTAATACGTTACGGTCATAGGCGTACCCAGAAAGTTTATACGGGGTGTTATGGGCTCAATGTGGGATTACAGAGCTAAAATTCAAATATTCCTATGTTAAATATACAAAATTTCATTGCAATGGGGAGGTTAAAACCCCCATCAACACCCCCCTGCGTACGCCAATTGTTTGTACCAAAAATGACAACTTTGTGGGAAATAATGCATTTCCATGGAAATTGCAATTGGCGTCTACAAAGACTTGGATTCCAATTTGTAGAATAAGATGTGGAGACATATTTCTTCGACGAATTTTCTATAGTTCTGATAAAATCCCATCGCTTTTAAAGGTGAAAGTAGAATGAAGACGTTTATTAGATCTTTCATCATTATCTACCCTGCATGGTATGGAGATTTTGTGCTATGACGTAGGGTGTGAGGAATCGATATGGTTTGTAGCCAAATACCTTGTTTTTCTCGCCAAAGCAATAAACCAAATATTACAAACAGTATTACATTAGAAAACAATGTGGTCGTATATTGGATGCGTCAAGTGCTACCAGAAACGAAATATCAGGCGCATGACTTGTTGCCAGATTCCGTTTGCAAAACTTATCGATGGCCTCGCAATCTCGTCTGCAAGTTTTGAACTGGATGCAAAATGTGAGTTATATTTAAATATGCTCGATTTTCGCTCGAAATCAATTTCTTTATCCGTATTTGCTCCAATTAAAATAAAGAAATAATTAAAAACATATTCCTTTTAAAATGAAGTAACAATCTAAGAATTCGAATATTTTTTGCGCTGTAAGGAGAGGGATAATTTCCCCTCTTAATTCAAGTATCAAGTTTTTTTTATCCCTAAATGATCAGTACAGGGACCTCTGTTCTAACAGTTTAGCTCTACGTTTACAAATGCGCTGTTTCGGAAATTTTTTTTTACCAGTCCTTATAGTATAAAAAGCGCCCCCTGGTGCAGAACCCCAATTTGAGAATTACGCTTTTTATCCCTACATGATTTGTACAGGAACCCATGTTATAACAGTTTTGCTCTATATATATAAACACACTCTTTTTAGAATGTTTCTTTAGGATCATTCCATGGAATTTCGACAAATTATATTTGTTTTTTGGTTGCTCGACCACTTTTGATTTCTTTCATACTTTGTATGCTGAAACATATATGCAAAGAAAATCAAAAACCAATTGAAATTTTTTTTTTTTATTTTGGCAACAGGCATCGGAAAAACAAGATTTCGTGCGGTTTTGCGAAAAACAAATACTTACAAAATCGCATGTATTTTATTAACTAATAAAGATAAATCAAATATTCAAAAAGATTTAAAATCTACGTAGTTTGTTTACTTACATCGCGTAAGTTTTACAGCTTTAGATTATTTTTTAAAAAATTCCGAGTAATGTGATAATGACCGAAATATCGCTAAAATCGTCATTTTTTGAAAACAATTTCCTTATGAAGGGAACAGATATCAATGTCGCGTTTTTTATATGTTAGTACTCTGTCTCAGAGTGTTACGCAAAAATGGAGCTGTTGCTTCCATTTCTTTTTAACATACAAGAGTTTGAAAATTTGCAAAAACAGGCATTTTCGGCGATTCACAACTCAAAAGGTGGAGCAGTCATCAATATGAAATTTGGCAAAAAAGCACCACTCTGCATATTATTTATAACTTGAAAATTTCATTCTGTTATTCGAATTAGTTTATGAGATACAGCCACCTTCAAACTGGAGAACCGGAAAATTGACTTGAAAAGGATCGGGGGTGGTGGTGGGGATTTGGGGGGGGGAAATTTGCTCACTGTATTCCGGGGTTTGGTTCCCTAGGCCTTAAGAGGTTCGGATTCCTCGGAAAACAGTAGGTCCCGGCGCAGCATGACCATTGTAGTCTTTGAGCCGTAAAACCACAAACAAGCAAAAAAATACAGAGATAAAGTCTATCTTCCAAGTTCTTGAAAGGTTCACTTTTTGTCTCTTATGGTTTAATTTATTCATGCTTCAGTCTCCTTATTTTAGTATCTTTTTGGAAAAAAGTTCAGAAATTGCATCACTCATTTCTGGCTTTATGTCATGCACTTGTCCTGTGGGTGTTGATAAATCCAAAGGACACAAGATCCTTAAAACATTTTTCAGTTCTACCCATATGCAGTCATTTTTACAAATTTTGAAACTGGTACACTTGGTCCTGAAGGATGAAAGATACTTATTTTAAAATCTTGTTTAGAAATAGAAATGTCTTTTATAATTCCAAGCCGCCAATTTCCTTGATACATGCAAGCAACATTACTGTTATTCTTTACACACCCAAAGGAAACAAAGTCTTGGATATTTTCTTTGAAGATTTTACAATCGATGAAATGTTCTAAAAGAGAAATTTCATGTGCTCCTATAGTACATATATTTAAAGGAATGTGGCTGTGGTAAGTTGTGGTGTTCAAAGTCCTAATGTAGGAATTAAATCTGTTTGCAAGAAATTCTGCTTGCTCTTCAACCTTTGATTGTGGCACAAAGATATATTTGAATCCAGGTATATTTTGTTTACAAAACTCAAACATATCCTTTGGTGTTGTGATATGATCCTGGGTAATTCTTTGAACGTCCGCTTCTGATACAAGTCTTTTAGTGGTCCTTCCAATGACGTCACAAGGTCCCTTACCATGTGAGGTTGCACAAAAATGCCACTCTGTATTCAGTCCAAAATCTTGGTAATGACTGAGGTTTATAAAGTTTTTCGATTTTTGTAGTGCTCTGATGCCTTGTCGGAGAAATGTATAACCTTTCCCACATATGGAACAGTGGCTTTTAAAAGCTCAATTCCTTTTGGACTGTGTAAACTTCTTCCACTGTGTGATTAAGGTAATCACTGATAACGCAGATACTCTTTCTAATCGCTTCTACAGTTTCATTGTCTTGTATTTTAAAGTACAAAAGGCAACAGGTAAAAATGATTCTTTGTGATGGCAGTTAATTTGATAAATACTAAAGAATAAAATAATTCAAAGTCTTAAACTGAAATCTGAACTAAATCTAAGTCTGAAATTTGAAATACAAATGTTTATGTATACACTGGAATTCTAATTATTTAAATATATACCGATATTTAGAATATTTAACACTTAGTGAAATATTAATTTGGCAGCACATACAAAATATCGAAACAAGTTCGACTTTTCCCCTCAAATCCTCTCCCCCACCCCCTATCCTTTTCAAGGCAATCTTCCGATTCTCCAGTTTGGAGGTGGCTGTTTCTTATAGACTAGTTCGAATAACAGAATGAAATTTTAAAGTTATAAACAGCATGCAAAGAAGTGCTTTCTTGCCAAATTTCAAACAGACAACTGTTTCCCCTTTTGAGCAGAACTTTAGAGTCAGAAATTCATACGGGGTACCGCAGGGTTCCACTCTGGGCCCATTACGTTTTTTGATCTATATCAATGATATTTCAATAGAAGTTGAAGAGGTAGATATATGTATACTGATGGTGCAAGTTTATTGATAAGTGATGACACTATAGAAGGACTATTTGTTAAAGCTGAAGAAAAAGTAAATATTTTAGATAATTGGTTCTTAACAAATCAACTATTTGTAAATACAAAGAAAACGAAGTATATGATTTTCAGAAATATAAATAAAAATAGACTCGATTATGAATATTCGTAACTATAAATGATGAATATATTCATAAAAATATGAATGAATGATAAATGAATAAAAATATGAATGATATGATGAAAATATTCATAAGTATAAATGATGAAGAAATTAAACGCATAGAAGACTGAAAATTTTGGGGTTTGCTAATTGATGATAAATTAACCTGGAACAAACTCATAGGAATAATATGCAAAAAGATTCGTCAGGGAGTAGGAATAATTACAAGAATTATAGACATGATGCCTGAGAACATTGCAATAAAACTATATAATGCCCTGGTGCATAGTCATTTAATATATGGAAACTGTGTTTGGGGTAATATGAGAATTACAAAAAATGTAATTATACAAACCATTATGGATAGAGCAATTTTAAATATAGCGAGTAAATCTAACAAACAAAAATGGGAAATAAAAAATAAATATAAAATAATAAATGTTGCTGAAATTCATGAATTTAATATCTTAAAGGTAATATATGAATGGAAACAAATGGAAAAACATATAAATACAATAAATTTTAAAGTAAGGGAAAATATCAGAAATACAAGGCTACAAGATACATACGAGCCTATTAAGATACGGACAAAAATGGATGAAAAAAAATATAAATTTTTACGGCGTTAAATATTGGAATTGTTTTTCTGAGCCAATAAAATAAATTAACAATATCTATAAATTCAAATCAAAACTGGAAATGACATATTAACATGCACTAATTAAATATGGGTATAACCTTGGGAATGTATGTGTTAATAATTTTTATTTTGATGCATTTCCCACCATGCCGTGCATGCCTCTGTTACATTACCTTAATAGTTGAATGATTTGTACTTCGTCATAAACCATGATTATACGTGCATGTAAAATAAACCTATTTGTATTTGTATTACATTACTCACAAGGGAACTTTTTCTGTGGGGTCCTCGACCTAGAATCGAGACCTATTACGTTTTGTAAAGGCTTCTTCCCTAGTTACAAATGTGATTTTTTATTTGACTTTGAAGTTAGGGAAAGTGCGATTTTAGAGCAATTTTCATATTTTTTGCTGACACTGTATTTCAATTAATTTTATTTTCATTTCAGTAGTAGTAAAGAAAGTTAAGAAACGAAACGTGTAAAATTTTTAAATGTAAGGTGTTGAATGTTGAAATATATTAAAAATTATCGATTTCTGATATAAAATTAACTTTGCAAAATCTGGGAAAAAATGAAATGTGTTGTAAATATCATAATGTCTCTTTTAAATTTGGCGATTAATAAATATAAAGTGGAACCTTCTGTAATTACTGAAAGCGAGTATGAAGAAAACATCCTCAAATCTACGGCTCCTGTGTATATATAGTATATATAAGTAAGAAGTGTTTTAATCGATGTTTCTTATTCCTTTTTCTTATGTTTTTTGCAAAAAGAATGTTGCAAGATAACAATGTAGATACTTTCTAAAATAAATATGCATGTTCCTTTTTCCTCTTCCCTCTTTGCTTACAAAATAACAAACCGTTATATGTATAAACTACGTAATTTAACATTTATCACCTCACTTTCTAGACAGAAAGTACATTTTCCGAGATTATGAACCATTCATTAGCTAAAGCTGAAATTCATTAGCGCAAATGTATTATTTATAAAGAAAATACGTATTTGCCAGATTTCTCTTTGTATTAGGCATATTTTTAAATTTTCATTTTAAATATAAAATTAGTAAATACAAGTATTTTTGCACTTTGTGCTGATTAAGAAAATACCACGCAATCACTTTTTCTCCTTTTGATGACAATAAAGTCGCCAAATGTTAAAAAAGAAACCAACATCTGGAGCCAAAATCGCCAAATTGTGTTTTCATAAACGTTCTTCTGAATTGAAATTTTTTGCGAATCAGATTCATGTTTTTTATTTTATTTTTTTAATTTTACACGTTTCGTTTCGTAACTTCCTTTACTACTACTGAAATGAAAATAAAATTAATTGAAATACAGTGTCAGCAAAAAATATGAATATTGCTCTAAAGTCGCAAACTTCAAAGTCAAATAAAAAATCAAAATACGAGTCTTGCAGAAAAATAATATCACAGAAATGTGATATTATTTTTCTAACTATGGTATCAGCCTCTACGAAACGTAATAGGTCTCGATTCTAGGTCAGGAGCCCCACAAAAAAGTTACAATTTTTTTAAATAATAACCTAAATCCTAAAACTTACGTGATGTAAGTAGATAAACTACGTAGATTTTAAATCTTTTTAAATCTTTGATTTATCTTTATTGGGTAATAAAATGCATTCGATTTTGTAAGTACTTAATTTTCTCAAAATCGCACGAAATCTTATTTTTCCTATGCCTGTTGCCAAAAAAAAATTTGCAATTGGTTTTTAATTTCTCTTGCATATATGTTTCAGTATACAAAGTATGAATGAAATTAAAAATGGTCAAGCGCCCCCACCCCCCATTTGTCGAAATTCTGTGGAATGACCCTTTTTCGACTTTATAGAAATAAAAAGGGTTTTCAAGTACGGAACCCTAGTTCCAAGATCACACTTTTTTTAGCCACTAAAGGATAGGAATAGGAAACCGAGCGCTAATGATTTTTCTTTACGTGTACACTGTTTCTTAAAGATTTCTATGAACTTACAGTGTTTTGGAAAGTGTTTCCTGATACGGAGAACCTTGGTTTATAATATTAACCCGTTAAATCCTAGCTTGGTTACGCAAATGGGTTACGCACTGATATGGTTACGCAAAACATGTAGTCATACAAACTAGTCTAAAACATGTATTTATGAACAAAATGACACATTTTTTATTTAAATAAATTTATAAAGATTGCAGAATATTTTTCACTAAATTTGTATATTTATATATCTTTTATTGTATCTATCCATAATAAGGTTAAAAAAGTTAATTAAATTAAATTAAAATTAATTAAATTAAATTAATTCAGGTTCTAATGGGTTAAAATAAGGGTTCCCCTTATGATAACTTACTTAATGTCTAACAGAAGGATACAATAACTGACCAGGGATTATCAGAACTGGTAAAAACTCGTCACTGGCCCAACGTATAAGAAAAATATTCGCAACGTTTCGAGAACTACTGTTCCCTTCATCAAGTGACGTCCTTCGCTTAATACTTAATGTCTGTCGTTACGGAACCCAACGTTTTATATAAACAGGGTTTCTATCATGATGAGCGAGCAGAAAATATATAATAAGAAACTCCATGATTGAGAGGTGTGAAGGCGAAACTGTTGTCGAGAAGTGTCCGTATTGAAAAGGTGTCTGCGAAGAAGAGATTTATCTGTTTCAAGTCTCTCTAAAAAATCGATGGAAGCAAATCCATATAGCTTTTAATGGAGGTGGAGGGTCTTCATAAATCTTCGATACTTTCAAGAATTCTTCTTAGAAGGTTTTCGAAACTTTTCTAGACAGAGAATTTCACGGCTCTTTTTTACTCCTTCTAAAATCTATTTAAGCACTAAATTCTTCAAAAAAAAATTTACTTTAACAAGAAAAAATATACGAACTATCGAAAAAACATTGAAACATTTTTACCCCAGCTAATAGTTTGTTTTGTGCATTTTGTGAACTGGAAAGGTTTTATTTATTGACAAAGCATGCATAGGGAAAAATAAAAACATTTTTCCAACAAACTATAAAACTAAATGACGCATTTAAAATGCTTTTTTCCTTCATTTATATTCAAATTTCATTGTGTGTAATTTGAAATATGTATAAGTTGAATATCTAAAAAAATTTAAATTTCACAAATACAAAGAATTATTTACACGTGTCTTTCCTTTATGTATACATACATGCCACTGAATTGGAAATACTAATGTAGGTATACGTAAACGTTGTTTAAGCGACGTAACTGCAAAATTGTTGGTCACAATATATAGTATCCTAATATATATAATAATATCTTACATTTTCATTATTATTATTATATATCTATTATATATCTAATATATATATCTAATATATATATACACTGTAATAAAATGAATGGAATAAATAAAATTAAATATTATTAAGTATAATTAAGCATAAATATATGTATTAATTTATATTATATATATATAATAATAATGAAATTGTAAGATATTATTACTTTCCTGGAGGATAACACAATTGCCAATTTTATGGTCGCCATACAAAGCCTCCGGGGTGATTTTTTGTGATTTTTGTGGGGGATTTTTATTACGATAAATTGATACCCCCGCTTTAAAGCTCATACTGGAGCCGTTTTAGGTATAGGAGAAAAAGAGACATCGTCCCCGTCCTAGAGTTGAACTGGGGTCCCACCGTTGAGCCCGGAGTGCCTAAACCATTAGACCAACGAGGACAGGAAAAACACTCCCGTTCTCCGTGTATGAACCCTCTCCCTACACAAAATAACCACGAAAAATCGCCGCTGTGGCTTTGTGTGTCGCCAATAATATTGACAATTGTGTTATCCCTGAAGAAAGTGATAATATCTTACAACTTTACATACAAAAGGTTAAACACTGGTAAAATAGCAATGAAAAAGATCACCTAAGCTTTCAAACGCGTCAGTAGCAGTCCTTCATCAGGAGTGGTGTATTTTATTTCTAATGTAATAAAGTATCTTATTTCTATCTTACAACGTCAAATGTTTTTACTCTTTTTCTCCTATACTTGAAACAGCTTTAGTACGAGCTTTAAAACATAGGTGTTCATTTATTATCGTAATATAATAATAACGTATAAGACTGTTTTCACGAAAAAAATCAAATTTAATTAAAATAAATTAAAAATGTATGCATGCGAATTTAAAACACTCTTCAGGGGCCTTTTCTAAAACCATATGTGCCTGGCGCTTTTTATTTACTTTCTTAATATATAGATACGTTGCCAGATACATCTGTTAATACAAATAAGGAACTTTTACTCTAAAATTAACTTTTTAGAATTTAATACAGATTTTTTGAGATAAATCTTTGATTTTTTAAATAAATTTTAAATTTTTTAGATAAATCTTCGATTTTTTGCATTATTGATTATATGTCATATAGGTTTGAGGTTAGTTGTAGAATATACAGATACAGAGAGTCGGTTGTTTGGTATTTTGAACAAGAATATTCCAGAAACACAATGGAATGCTGAACAGAAATAATGTTGACAAGAGGACTTCCGGATCAGCAACCAGAAAATCTTTTTCGTTTCCGATTTCCGTGAATCGATCTTTCTTTTTCTCTTTGCTCCCGGATTCCATATTGAATGCAACATACGCTGAATTATTTATCTCAAGATTATTCGGAAGAGATTTATGGTTCAGTTTTTTTTTTTTTAGATTTAACTCGATCTGACATGACTCGGTTTTCACCATACTTTGAGTTTTAGAGATAAAATCTAGAGATAAAATTTAGGTAATGTGTAAAGATGGCAGTCAGCTAACGTGTAGATGATATTCAGATAACGTGTAGAGATAATCTGTAGAGCAAATGAAATCCCATGCCCTCCTGTAAACTATTACCAACTTTATAACATTTGGTTCAGTAGTTTTCCTTTTATGGACATTTTAAAGTGGAATTAAATTATAATGACCCTGTATATATATATATATGTAGCTAATAATGGAAATGATATTTAGACATAATATTTGGGGATAATATTAAGAGATAAGGTTAATATTGCGTAAAGTTACATCACCGAATTTTTCATCGAAAGCCTATACAACTTTCGCCAAATAGCAAGCCTAACCATTGTAATTAGAATGGTTTTGTTTTTTGCAAAATGGACTCCAATATTTTTAAACAAATAATGAAATATGAATTTTTAAAAGAAAATTTACGAAATTTGTCAATATAAAAGGTACTTGCGTTTTAATCGTGATCACTGTAGATAGTTCTAGCTGTATTAGAAAAATTTTCCAGAATGGCTTTAGCAATAGAATTTTCTCAAATCTTAAGAAGGTTCAAGAAAATTCTAACGCAAAAAACATAGCTAGAAATGACATAATATAAAATAATAATAAAAATAAAGATGTGTGTAATTTCCATAATATATTGTAAATTCGTTCTGCCTTCACTTGACAAAGGGAGCAGTTGGCTCCCGAAACGTCGTGTTTTTAAACCTTACGCCAGTGTCGAAATAACTGTTCGTTATGGAATCTCCTGGTGAAACTTTGCATTGTTATAAATACTTTTCTAAACTTTCTAGACTTTTTAAATTTTCCATTATGGCGGCCATGCATGAGAGCCGGTCGTCTGCCATGTTGGATTTCCCGTTTATTCCTGATTTGTGGAGCGTTTTATAATTGGAGAAGCCGAATTTTATTAAATCTAAGGCCTCAACGCTTTCCTTGTATCAGTGGATGCCTACTGGGAGAGGATCCCAAACCACTTCTGGATTCTGGCATTGAACCTGGGCACCACACACACCCTTGAATCAATAAATCTTTCAAAAACCTGCGGTAAAAGCGTTAAAAGAGTAACACTAGAAAGGGTTGCGAAAAAAAGCCGAAAAAATCAGGCAATAGCATTCAGGAATCTGGCAACATGAAAAAAGTTTCAGGAAACCGTGGTGGCGCAAACATCAGCAACTTGGCGAGAATTTTATCAATGTGACTTTAATGCGCAACATTACCCGGAGGTAACATTTAGATTTGTAATAAATCAATTTTATTTACAAATGTTTATTTGTAAATAAAACTGGTAAAAAAAAGTCATGCAAATTGTGATATAGCTTATGAGATAAAAATTTTATTCCTTTCAATTTTGAAATAGGAATTTGATTTAAGGATAATAGTGCTTTTATTAAAATTGTTGAAATGAATTCGTTGAAATAATTTAATACCTATATCAATATGAGAGATGAAATGGAAAATTTGCATATACGTGTCCTCAGTTTTGACGTTCCTCGAAAACGTTTTTCTATTAAATTCCAGCTTCATACAATTATTCCCTTTGTGCATTGAATTTTTCAATTTTACAAAAGAAGAAGAAGAGCTTCATATTTCTTTGTGTGAACACTAATAACTTTTTATTGACACTTGTTAAATTTTTTTTTTTTTTGACAAAATTAGTTTTTTGGAAATGTCAAGAGATGAAATCGACAATGAGTGGCTAGATCTTATTCTCTGTACGGAATTGAATGACGTCACTTTTCACTTGGGAAAAATCCTATTTTGCTAACAGCAATTCTTTCGTCATCATTTACAATAAAGAGTGATGGTTTTGTTCAAAGACATTTCTATCTAATTCTTCCTCTTTTGTAGTTTTTACTTCTTTTTTTCATTTTCTGAAAACTTTTTCAGTGCTTCCTAAAATGTGTCATTTATCATACAAAGGAATCCCTTCCACGGCTGGATTATTCTTTATTTTACCGTATTAAAGAATCTCCTAGAATTGACACTATGTTTCGAAAAGTGGCATGACATATATCATCCTTTTTATTTTGACTGTTATTTTATTTGTTCTCCCATTTTTCTTAAAGTTCTCTAGTGTACAAAAAATACATTTCTTTACAGTAATATTTTTTTATACATATTTACATATATACAAACTACATTTTATATATGTTGTTATATTTTATACATATTTATATACATAACCTTCTATTTAAAATTCGTATGATTTGTTCATTTTTTGTTTTTGTGTTGCTTTTCTGTTGATGCATTTTTAGACAACATTATCCACCCATTCTCATTCATTTCTTCAATGCTTTCAACATATCTTGCCAGATTTCTTTTTCTTCCTCTATTGATTATCGAACTTGTTGTCTATATTCACCTTTATCTATTGGATAAATATAGATGGACTGTTTCACTTTGAGGAAGCAATGTTCGATTGGTGCTGTCGCCATTTTCCTAGTATTGCTGTCAAGAGATTTTAGTTTTGCCTTTGCCTACGTCCAGTCAACTACTCTTGCTGTGTGAGTAGTACTTCTCAACTTTTATGAATCCTGGGCCTATTGAGTACTTTTGTTTTTTAAGACGAGGGGCCGGTCGAACGATTTGCCAACCAAATTGCGAAGAGATCGGTATTAAATTCATCGAAAAGCCCGTTGTAGCAGATATATTTATACAAGTCGAACACTACGCAGATTAAATTAAGAAACAATTTTTATTAACATTTTTTAGGCGTTGTAATAGTAACGCCGATGTTGTGTCACAGTTAAATGGTCAAACGTTCGTAAAGAAAAGAAATGTCTGGTGGGGGACGATTCCATGACCATTTTCGATGAATTCAATATTGATCTCTTCGCAATTTGGTTTAAAAAGCAATTCATTTACTTCCCCACTCCGCGAAATAACCGATTTCGGAAAATACGCTTCAAATACGTTCGTAAGTTGTCGTAAGTCGTTTGTTGTCTGTAGCTAAGTTGGTAAGAGCACCTTCTCGGATTGTAGAAGATCCTGGGATCATACCCCACCAGAAGCAGGAAGCATTTCTTTTCTTTACGAACGTTTCACCATCTAACAATGCCATAACATCGGTGTTACTATTACTACGCCTAAAAAAGTTGATAAAAATTATGTCTTGGACAACGACAGTTCACCAATGCAATTAGTTAATGATCATTATTGAAAAAGGCGTGTATATAGCGTCTATTTTAATGTATAATACTCTAAAATACGTTCTCCATGTCATTGTTTGTAATGGTAAAATGGCCGTCTTTCCGCTGCGTTGTACAATCCTTTTCTAGGAATACAGAGCTGCTCAAGCAACCACTCTTCTCAATGTATATTCTTTTTGCTCATAAGCGCGCATAGCTATTTCAACGCTTGAAAAAATGGAGGGTAAACCCCTGTTTTTGAAGCTACGAATAGATCTATGACATTGAATGGATCTTAACGTTTGTAACCTTAATGTAATAAATTTTAACGCATTCTGACTTTTAGGCTATGTACTGCTATGTTTTTAAACTTACAGATTTTGAAATAAAAAAGACATGAGTTTTCTATGTAAATATGGAGACCCCGTTTAAGTCAAAGTCCTCTGACCCCTGCCCATTTTTCTCACCCGTTTGGATAGCATTGGTCTTCCATGTAGAAAAGATGATTCAGCTTTGGTTTGCTGATTGATAACTGTGCTTTATTTTCTTAGTATAAACAGAGGTGAGGCCCTTTTACAATGACGATTATTTATGTTTTTCGGCGCGGGGACCTATGAATTTTTGAGAAATCAGAGCCCGTGAAACCTAAGGTACCAACCCAACTCTTAACTACAATGAGCAGTTAGTAGGTAAGCTTTTTTTTTATCCATTTGCCGATTTCTCTTTTTCTGCATTATGTTGCCGAAACCATATGATTCAATTATATCATACCCTTAAAGAATCCCATTTGCAATATTGAATTCCTATTTGAGCCTCTGACTCCTTCTCAATATTCAATCGTTTATCAAGGCTCCAACGAAATACTTTAAGCTCATTCTTAATTACAGATCTTCCACAACAACTTCCAATACAAATCTTAAGAATAAACTACTATAACCATTAGAAAATTATATACTTTTAAAGTTCTCCAAATTATGTTTCAAAGATTGACTTCGAATAAATACACCCAACTGATACCTGTTGTTACACCTTCCCATCACTACTCTACTTCCGGAATTCATAAACTAATTCCTATGAAAGTTAGAATTAGTCTCACAAGATGATGCTTTGGCTATTCATCGCCAATTTTATGGAATACCCTCCCGCCAGAAACCTTGCCAACGTTCGTGCTTTTTCAGCCTTTAAACTTGCATTGCGAACTTATTTATTTTCTCATTAATTACATTTAATTTTTTTTATTATGTTTTCCTTTGTTTTTTTTCCTTTATATATTTCCTTAACTGTAATTTACATTTCATTTTATCCTATATTTTAAGATTCCATGACTTGTGATTTACTGTAAATTTTTATTTAGGTTTTCATTCCTAAATTTTAACTTTATCTTGTCAAGTTTTAGTCATCTAGTTTTATGACATTTTTTATCGTATATATCGTATATTTATCGTATATTTTAATTTTATTGATCACTCTTCTTTTTACTATTTTGGGCAGCACTGGCTTTGGGAAAAGCAAGTTTTTTCTAGTGCTGCCTAGGTGAAATATCCAATTTTACTTATATTTGTTTTTCCATATACTTGGATATTGAACCTAAATTTTTATATTTTAAATAAAAATTAAATTAAATGTACTTGAGTAAATGACGTATAGACGCTAGTCAAATGCTAGGAATCATACAACTCGTTGTCTCTTAGGTCTGTGCAGTTTTTAATTTTTTTTATATTTTTTTAATTAAATCTGTTGGTATTACAAAGTTCCGCATGATTTCTACCCCTACGTTATGTTTTCAGATTTTTATTCTATATTCAATTCTCGTTATAGTTCTTTAAACCACATTACCCCCCACAGATATATCCAACTTCGAATATTTTCTTCTTTTATCGCTGTTTTTCCGTTGATATCTTGGTAGAATTGTCTCTGATCCATTAATGATATTCAATTTCACTTTAATTTGTGTGATTTCGGCTTCACATCGTCCATTTTACGCGATTGCAGCCATTTTTTACTTCACCGTTTCCATCGCTTCGTTAATTTTTCTTTTTCCTAGTTGGTGTCTTCTAATCATATCTTCTTTACTCTCTACGTACGTAGGGTTTTTTTTTTTCTTTCATGATTCTTAGTTTGTTGGCACCGGCTTTTAATTTCTTTGCCTTTTTCAAAGTCTTATCTTCCGCATTGCTATTTCATCTTATTATTCGAGACGCTCTAGTATTCCGAGATCTCCATTAGGGCCGGAGTCCGTGGTGGGGGGAGCAAAGGAGCCAAGTGTCCAGGCGCCCGATTCGGAACTTTTTTATTTTTCCTTTTTTTAAATTATTTACAAGCATTCTTTAATTCTTTATCATGAGCTTGAAAATCTTTTACATTTTATCTTTTGAAAGATGGTTAAGAGCGGTGGGGGAATGGTGGGTCGGAGTGGTTTTGGGACCCGATCTGCTACACTGCCTAGGGGGACCCTAAATCCTGACCCGCCCCATCTTCGTTTATCACTGCAGTAGCACTAAGCATATGGTGGTTTGTGTTATGTATTAAGGACAATTTCAATGTGCGGTACTACTCTATACAAACTCATGTGCAACAATGTGCATCTGCTGCTGAATGAAAATCTTTTCAATCTTCCACCATATATGTCTATCACGAACGACTATTATCCTCCACATTATTCCAGCTTGTTTTATTATTTCACCCACCGTTACTTTTATTGGATATATACGTAGTTTCCGGTCTTCTGATATGCAGCTGAAAGTTGTGATGATCTATCGTTGACTTCGATTCTTTTTCTATCGATTCTTTTTCTATCGTTGATTGTCGTTCTTTCAGTGGTGTAGCAATCTTGACCCCTAGTCTTTAAACTCGCTGGCTGGCTTCAATCCTTGTTATGCTTAGCTATGTGTAACCATATTATGGTCCAAAAGTCACATTAAGTAATCGGTTTCGTACCAAATGATTATTATTTGATGAGTTTTGGAGTACAAAAAGTTAGAACAAAATCCATTGCAAAATTGAACAAAATTGCAAGATGTATGCTTCTTATTGGCGTTTTTTTGGTTTTCTAGTGTAATAACGTTATCTTCAATCCCTCAATCTTTGTTTCTTCAATCCCTCAGTTTTTGTATGTTCAATCTCTCAGTCTATGCGTTTTCAATCTTTCAATCTGTGCGTCTTCAATCTTTCAAACTATGTATATTTAATCTTTCAATCCATGTATCTTTAATTTCTCAATCTATATACTTTAAATCTCTCAATCTATGTATCTTCAAACTCTTAATGTATGTATCTTCCATCTCTCAATCTGTGTATCTTTAATCTTTCATTCTACGCATCTTTAATCTCTCAATCTATGTATCTTTAATCTTTCAATATAGATATCTTAAATCTCTCAATCTATGTATTTTTAATCTCTCAATGTAAATTCAACCTTTCAATCTGTGTATCTTTAATCTTTCAAACTACGTATCTTTAATCTTTCAAGCTACGTATCTTTAATCTTTCAATCTATTTATCCTCAATCTCTCAATTCATTTACTTCAGTCTCTCACTCACACTTGTTTCTTCCCTTTCTCTCATCTGTTCTAATTGTTTCTCAAACTATGCAAATCTATACTTCTTTATTTTACAAAATGTTTAGTTATTTTGAAACTTCAAAAAAAAGGCATTCATCATTTTGAAAAGCGGAAACTAAAGTATACAAACACTCATTAAAAATTATGACGTAGATCTTTTATATCGATTATAAGAAATATATTCCTTCATGTATCGATACTTACGCATGAAGTTTGCTAAAACTATCGATGTTTGACACGAATTTGGGACAATGTCGTCTGTTAATTATTTTCTGTCGATTAAAGCGCAATTTCGGCGCGAGTTGAAGTTGTTTATGAGGATACATGTCCATAGGAGACCGACCGTATCGAAGCAAAATATCGATATCACCACAATTGGAATCGGTGTTCACAGCCAACGTAAACCCGAATTGTTTCCGCACGGCATGCGTGATAAACTCATATAAATTCCGAAGAATGGACGTTCAGGTGAAATATCAGAAGTTGCTACATTGTTCCAAGGTCAATAAAATCATTTGACCTAATACATTTTGTACTTGACCTTAAAAGACTCTCATTATAAGACTCTTACTAAATAAATCTTAGAGAATTTTAAAAGGTCTGAACATATCCTTTAGCCAATTTTTTCCGGTACAGGAAAGGCTGAAATTTTAAATGAGTGAATGAATGAATGATTTTGCAAAAAATTTATGGATTAAAATTTAATTAATTTAATTAATTTTTACTATTAATTTATAATTATCATTATAAATATTTATTATAATAAATAATTTATATTCATATCATAATAATAATTAATTTATGTTCATATCATAATAAATAATTAATTTATGTTCATATCATAATAAATAATTAATTTATGTCCATATCATAATGTACAATTAATTTATGTTCATATCATAATAAATAATTAATTTATATTTATATATTTAATTTACTGTTAATTTATTTCATTAATGAAATTTTAATTTACTGCAATTAAATAGCGAACATTTCCAATAGAGAATTGTAAGGAAAAATATATAAATTTAAGTGCCGTAAAAACATGGCATATAGCCACTGATTAGAAAACATTAAAATTTCCGTTAATAATCATGAAAATTAGCGATCGCCATAAATCATAAGAAGTCTATTTAAATTAATAACTTATCGTTGGAATTAACGGTTCATCGTTGGAATTAGAAAATCCATTGACTCATCGTTAAAATTTTTAATTAATGTGAAATTAGTAACTGAGATGTGAAAGTAACAAATTATTGTGGAAACAATAATTTATTGGTATAAATAACAGCTAATCTGAATTATAAAATCATCGTTTCAATTGATAAATTAGTAAATCATTATTACGATTAATAAATTAACAACTCATCGTTGCAATTAGTAACACCCGCTTGTGGCGTAGTAGTAATAGGTTCATTTGTTGTACCGTTAAGCCGGGTTCCATTTCGATGTTGTCGTAGGGTGTCGTTTTTTCTGGGTTCGATTTCGATGTTGTCGTAGGGTGCCGCTTTATTTGCCCACTGAAATCCCAAGTTTGATTCCCTATGTCACAAGGGTTCGGATCCCTCGGAAAACCGTAGACGCAAGGGCAGCACGATCTTGAATGCCCTTGCGCTCTGAAACACAAATAAACAATTAATACACACCATGAAGATTAATAACACGTCCTACAATTAATACCCATCAAGATTAATAACACATCACTACAATTAATGCCCACCATTACGATTAATAACCTATCAGTAGAATTAAAAACTTATTGGTGGAATTAATAACTCATTGGTACAAAAAATTACTCATCCTTAGAATTAATAACTGACCTATAAAATTAATAGCTTGTCGTCAGAATGGGTAACTAGCTCATTTAAAATCAATAACTCTCCTGTAAAATTAATAGATTATCGTTAGAATCTGTAACTAGCTCATATGAAATTAACGACTCTTCGTTAGAATCGATAACTAGCTCATTTAAAATTAACAACTCTTCGTTAGAATCGATAACTTGCTCATTTAATATTCATAACTTATTATTAGAATCAACGACTCACTTAAAATTAATAACCCATCGTTCGAATCAGTGACTTATTTAAAATTAGTGACTCATTATTAGAATGGATGAATCATTAAAAATTAGTAACTCATCGTTAGAATCAATAACAAACTGGTAAAATTGATGTACACTGAAGTGCTAGAAAAACTGGTACACCTATCTAATATCGTCTAGCAACCCCCCCCTCCTCCACGCACGCAGAAGTGTCGCAACACGATGTGGCATAGACTCGGCTAATGTCTGAAGGTATCCTGGAGACAATTCACACCAGGAATCCTGCAGGGCAGTCCACAAATCCATAGGAGTGCGGGGTGGTGGAAATGTTTTCTGAACAGCACGTTGCAAGGCACCCCAGATATGCTTGATAATGTTCATGTCTGGAGATTTAGGTGGCCAATGGAAGTGTCTAAAGTCAGAAGAGTGTTCCTGGAGCCACTCGGTAGCAACTCTTGATGTGTGGGGTGTCGCATTATCATGCTGAAATTGTCCAAGTCCGTCGGAATGCACAATGGACATGAATGGGTGTAGGTGATTGGACATGATGCTTACGTACCTCTCACCTGTCAGAGTTGTCTCTAGACGTATCAGGGGTCCCATATCACGCCAACCACCATACCACCACAGAAGATCCACCAGCTTGAACAGTCCCCTGTTGATATATAGGGTCCATGGATTCATGAGGTTGTCTCCATACCCGTACACGTCTATCCGCCTGATGCAATTGGAAACGAGACTCGTCAGACCAGGCAATGTGTTTCCAGTCATCAACAGTCCAATGGCAGTGTTGGCAGGCCCAGACGAGGTGTAAAGCTTTGTGCCGTGCAGTCAACAATGGTACACGAGTAGGTCTTCAGCTCCGAAAGCCCATATCAATGATGGTTCGTTGAACAGTTCACATGCTGACACTTGTTGATGCCCCAGCATTGAAATCCGCGGCAATTTGAAGTGTTGCACGTCTATCTCGTTTAACGATTCTCGTCAGTCGTCTTTTTCCGGCCGCACCGCTGTCGAAGATTTTATGTTTTACCGGATTCCTGATATTCACGGTATACCCGTGAAATGGTCGTACGCGAAAATCGAAATTTTGTCGCTATCTCGGAGATCTCTCTTGCGCCGACAATAACGCCACGTTCAAAATCACTTAAGCCTTGATAACCTGCCATTGTAGTGACAAGAACCGATCTAACAGCTTTGCCAGACATCTCTTGTCTTATATGGGCGCTGCCGACCGCATCACCTTACTCTGATTGGTTGCAAAGCTTCATTATTTGCATACGCACGCCTGTACCAGTTTTTCTGGCACTGCAGCGTAATTCAGCAGTAGAAAAAGTAACCCATCGTTAGCATTTAATCTTTGGAATTAATATAACTATCGTTAATCCACATGTAGAAGGAAGAAATTAAAAATTGAAAAATTGGAAAAAGATTAAATATTTTTAAAGTGAGTATTGGAATTAGTCCTGTAACTAGACATCTGTTACCGGGGGGGGCTCAAAAAGCTACGGGAGGCTTAAAATTTTTTGATGTTTATGATGTATTTTAGTAATACGTTTAATAATGATAGATATTTAAGTAGACTAATATATTTAAAATTAATAAATAAATTTGCCAAAATAAATATTGCATTGAAAACTTATAAATGCATACTATAATTTATAATCTCCCTTATCCTTATTATGGAGTAGATAAAGAGTCAAACCTCTATAAAAAAAATATGATGTGTACAAGATTTATAGTAGAAATCTATTTTGAATGTATTTTTAACACCAAAGAAAACTTTCCATTATCATCTACAATTTTATACAAGACAAAAAATTTAAAATAAAATTCTGCAACAATTTATTTATAATTTATGAAAAAAAAAAATACTATTTTCCACGGCGGAAGCTCAGCCCCCTAACCTCACCCTGGCTACATCCCTGATAGGAACAACTTTTCCATATAAAAGAAGCAGCAAATGATAGATATCCCATGCAAAGTTACAATAACGTTTTGTTTTTAATAATATATTAGTTGTGTTTAGAAATTAATAATAAAAATTGCATCCGTCTTTCTGTCCTGTATTGGAAACGCATTTTATTTAGAAAACTTCTCCAATTTGGTGACCCGGACGTGAGAGGAAAAATAATGTTAAATAATGAGATAAATAACTTTGACACCCAAGTGTAAGCTAGAACTATTTTAATATAGGAAAAAAAAAGGGACATTGTCCCCGTCCTGGAGTCGAACTAGGGTCTTTCTGTTGATCCCGAAGTGCCTTAACCACTAGGCCAACGAGGACTGGAAAAACGCTCTCTTTCTCCGTATATAAGGATGTAAGATATTATTACCCTTCTCAGGGATAACACAATTGCCAAATAATGGTCAACACACAAAGCCACTGGGGCAAGTTTTTGTGAGTTTTCGGGAGGGACAACCGCGTGTAAGCTTAATCTTGAATTTTTTTTTTTTGTGATAATTATACTATATAAAGAAAAAGCGCCAAAATTTAAATAGAAAAATGAAAATAGGAAAATAAGGAATCGAAAATGTGTAGAAGTTTTTCCACGTTTTGAAAACTGCTTTTTCTTTATCGGAAGTAAAGGTACTTTGCCTTTTGTTTTTATCAAAAATGCAACTCTCTTTGGTAACTTTGTGTTAACCAAACAAGAATATTAATATTATGAAAACGAACACCAGGATATCAAAATAAATTATGTATTAAGTTCAAGGAAATTTTGTTTTTTATTTAACGTTGTTACGTCATTTTGTACTGTTAAAATATAAGGAGAAGGGGCAATGCCCCCCCACCCCAACTCAATTCTCATCGCGCTGTATTCATTTGTAATTTTCTTTTTTTTGCGAGGGGGGGCTAAGCCCCCACTATACCGTGGGTGGGCTGAGCCCGTTATTCCCCCCCCCCCGTCTTTATTTTTACTTTGAAAGTTAGCTTTGAAACTTAGAAATTAACCCTGACACGCGGTACTGATATTTGAATAAAGGACATACGTGATTGGCTGAAAATTATGTAACAAAGAGTTTTTTCTTTTTTGAGGCGGCAATAAAAATTGCAAAGTAGTTGATTAAACCTGAGATAAAAGTAAAGAGGAAGCAGAGAGGAAATAAAAGTGGAGCGGCAAGTCAATCTAAATTGCAGAGTAGATGCATATTCTTTGAATTTTAAGTTGATTTAAATCGATATCCGGGTTTCCTAGACGCTGTCTGGTAAATCGATGACGAAGTCCTCTCTCCGTAATCGATCTTTGGAAGAGGAGGCCGACATGACGAAGTAAAATATCGGGAAATCGATACAAACTAAACACTTCCACGAAACGGAACTTTTTCAATTGAAATTGAATGTGTTGAGTCACCGTAACGAGCATTAGGCACCGTTCTATATTACCTGGTTGTTCCAGGTTCGATTTCAGTGGTAGAAAAGGGGACATGGTTCGGATTCTACGTAAAGCCGTAGGCCCCTGTCTCTGATAAATTTCTATTGGGCTCGTGGAATTTGTAGAATGAAGCCCGCTTGCATGGAGGGAAAAAGGAAATTACTGGGATAAGCGGGACCGAATTATAGCAGAAGTAAGAAAAGGCAAATGCCTAAGGCATGCCTTTTTTGAGGAGCTCAGTGAAACGAAGCCCAAATACACCTTCAAATGGCGTTGAAGAAAAATCATTTTTAATGTTCCGATGAGTAGAAAAATATTTGCGAAATTCTTTTAGCCAATCAAAATTAAGTTATTCAACTGCATTGCGCACAGAAAAAGATACTTTAGACCAATGCCTTCCAAACTATAGAGCGCACCCCGCTAGTGGAACGCGTTTTGATTTTTGAAGTGGCGTGAAATGTTTTTGAACAGTACATGTTTTCAGAAACATTTTTTACAAATTTAAAATGGACTTTTAAAAAAATGTGGTTTTTGGGAAAGTCAATCACATTTTCAAAATTTTTCTTTCGGCGAGGGGTAGGCTGGTCCCCAAAGCCCATCCCTTGGATACATCCCTGGTTAGAGCTAGGTGGGGCACTATAGATGGACGTTGGTCGCGGATTCAGAAATTTTGAAACCACTGTACTCGGTAACATTATGAGGAATACATGATTGGTTTCTTGTTCAAAACGAAACAATAGGAAAGAATTTTCAATATAAATTTTATTATCTGTATATTATAAATGATAGTTGCATTTAACTTTTGTAAATGCATATACGTATTTTGGTTTAAATAAATACTAATTCAATAAAGAACTGATATAATGTAAGTTTCCCTTTTTCCTTATTTCATCAAATGAAATAATTACACATGCTGAATTTATGCTACAGCCCCCCCACCAAACCATAACCCGGTCCTAGATGCTGGCGTGTTGATAACAAGGGCTAAAACTTCAGTTCAGCAAATTACCAGATCCGAGAGGAAGGAAGCTTCTAAGACAGATAACCAGAGAACCAATATTTGTTACCAGTGCTTCCATCTATAAAGACAGCTTAGTAACATCATGGAATAACATCCTGTTAACTTATGAAACTCAACCTTCAATGGAACTGTGGATAAAGTGTTCATGGTTGAAGTATCTTCAACTATCCATCACTCCAGATTGGAAAGCATTTTCGTCTGTGTGCCCTTCTGTCGATGTTTGGGAAGGCAGTAACCGAAACTTTACTTCGTTAAATGCTTAAAATAACAATATTATTTAAATGTAAGAAAATATGAGATTGAATTTGGTGAACTAATCCGTTGTAAGGCCAATGCTAAGGTCGAGCATAGTAGTAGAACAGCACGGAAGCTAAGACATGAGCAAACAGACTAAGATTCCTGGAAAAGAGAGCTGACGCTTATGATGGATATGTGAATAAATTGTGATTAAACCAGTGATTTTAAAAAGTTTATTATATAGGTATCATGTCGTTTCATATATTTATGATTCAATGTCACAATGCATAAGAATGAAGTCTCACCTTAGAGTCGAAAATTTTGAATGTCTCTTGAACCCATAGTGGTCCCATCATAAAATTTTGAGAAAAGGTATAAAATATCATGCTGTTTAATATATAATTTTTTGAAAAAATTAAACGACCGCATTTTGAGAAATTCAAGATGAAACTTTTTTTTCATTTTATTTAAAAAAATTTTGCTTATAATAAATTTAATTACGTATTTAGAAAGAAAGAAAGAATTTAAAAAAGAAATTTAAAAAATCTTTCAAATGAGACCCATTTTACTTTTGTAGATTAAAAACGAAAAAAATTGTCAATTTTGTAAAGCATGATAATCCAAAACAGGCCCATTTCAGTGACTTTTGACCATTGGCCATATTTGATCTATTTGACGGATAAAGTTAAAATTTGGGATATTTTCAAGCACTCACTTCGACATCAATTTGACAAAGTTTCAGGGAAATCTAAAAGGTTCGGTTTGTGAATCTCTCTCTCTCAGACAGACAGACAGACCCTATAATGATTAAGTGAAACATATATTTTCATTGCTTTTAAGCGAAATAGACTTCGGTGGTCTTGAATTTAACGAGTAAAAAAATTAAGAGATTTTTTTTATACAAAATGTAGAAAATTCTGAAAAATAGAATAAAAGTTCGGAAATTTAATAAAATCGTTGATTAAGAATGCCCTTTAAACTGAGATGAACATGGTGAAACAAACTTTTCTGCATTTGAAACCGCAGAATTTTCGAAAATTCTCGTTCTTTTCAGAATACGTAATAAAGGGTTCATAATAAGCACTTCGTTTAGACAATGGAGATCATACAGATAACTATGCATTTAATGAACATGGTTACTGTAAAAGTAACAAACACCTGTACATCATTTTTGAGCATTTTCAAATAAAGCTTATTTTGATTTAGAAATAAAATACAGGGTACCAGGGAGGAAATTACATAAAAAGGTTAAACACTGGTAAAATAGCAATGAAAAAGATCACTCAAGCTTTCGGACGCATCAGCAGCAGTCCTTCATCAGGAGTAATTATTTTGATTACTGAAGTAAATCCTTTTATATTATCTTTTTTTAGTTTATTATACTAAACAAATGGCAATTTAATGCGTCGCTCATTAAATTTTGAGCAAATTTAAAGCTATATATGTCTACATGTTGCTTACATATATGCATAGGTGTACGCCTAATGTTCATAAGGAGGGTTATAGGCTCAATGGGGGTTACAAAGCTACAACTCATATATTCCTATGTTAAATATACAAAATTTCATTGCAATGGGGGGTTACAACCCCCATCAACACCTCCCCTGCGTACGCCAGTGCATATATGTTACCTATATAGGTTTTAATTTCAAAGTTAGGAATTTTAAATTCCAAAACGTATTTAGCAGGCCACCGAATGCACGAATAGTTGTGATTTCCATTTGTTCCAAACGTTAGCGTAGGAAAACGAGGGAGGGGGTGTTCAGGGGCTCAAGTTCCCCCCTTTTTGGATATTAGGGTGGATATTAGGGTTGATGTTCTTCAAGGCTGTAACACATAATCTTCTTTAAAGCCACTGTGCCCCCCCCCATGAGTTTTTAATAGCTCCGCTACTGGTCTCAATCTCCTCGTTATCGATGGTTCTTGCTGTCCATACATACTATATGCTCTGAATGAAGTCCGCTTTAAGGGATCACAGGCCCATTGAAATTTCAAAAAATTGATTTTTTTAAACTCTTCTAAAAATCACTCTGGATTTCTGTAAACGTTTTAAGGCTAACCGAATTCAAATCTATCCATTATTTCGTGAGAAATTACACGAAATGTAGCCCTTTAAAATATAAATTTTATCGTCAATTTATGTTTTCAGCGTCAATTTCCTCAAAATGAAGATTTTTCAGTTTGCGCGCATCATTTCTGGAGAACCACTTGTTACGTGAGTAAGAAATTTGGCATTACGCATGACGTAAACCTAATATTTTGAAAATATATTGTGTAAATTTCGTTAAAATTCATTTTTGGTAACTAATACTTTCGTAAAATTAATAATTCAAAAATTAAAATTTTAGTATTTTTTTAAATGTTAAATGATATTTTTTTAGGTTTATTAGCCTAAGACATTTATTTTCTGTATGTTTTTATTTTTTTTATATTCATTTATGTGACATGATTGGTCTTAAATCTTGCGCTCACTGTATACATGTTGTAATTTTTACGTTTAAACCTTGACTTACATAATTAAATTTCTAAAATGGAAAATCTCAATTCATATATTTATCAAAACCTGCACATAAAGACAAAATTACATTTAACACATGCTTAAAATTTTTAAGGTTTCTATTGGATATCTTTAATGTTATAAATTTTTAAAAATGGTGCAGTTTTGTGTTGACCAAATACATTCAAAGGTCCTGTCTCTCCTTAAAATTACACGATCTTCTCGTATTATACCCTCCCTCCACAATTAGCTGTTTAAACATTAAGCTGAGTTAAGCTGACTCAATTAGAACATTTGAATAAACAGAACCTGTCGAGTTTGCTTTAAAATAGTAGAGCATGCTTAAAGATTTCTTTTAGCATAACACACATCAAGATTAACTGGGCCACATCACCCTTTTAGTTATTTGAAATACCTTCCCCTATAAATTAGATCACGCCAAAAATAGTCTGTTAAATCAGAGAGCATTCGTTAAATAGCACTACCTTAAAAGTAACAAAAAAAAAGGAACAGGAAAAATACGGAGAGGTAGGGATTTTTTGGTGGGCAATTAATTTCTTTAGGGAAAAATTCGAAAACTTTTTGCCCATAAAATACAGAACTTGATTTATAATTAGGGATAAAATGCCGGCAGACGATAATCTGACTCCATTTTATCAAAACTAACAATATTTTGTTCAAAAACTATTTTGACATTTAAAAAAAAAGGGAAACTTTCTGTAACTTTTGAAGATTTTCTTCTCGTTTTTCCCTGCTTCGTAGGGAAAATTCCCCCTTTCCTTCCTAATATTTCCCTCAAGAAAATTTTCCCTCAAGATAAATTGATTTGGCGGCTTGTCAAAAAACTTCCCAAGCTACAATTAAACTGCAAAATAAATTATTTCCTCTCCTAAGCAAATCGTCCACCCATGTATTAAAAAGACCTGAATAAATAATAATTGTCGAGTAGACGCTTGGAGATAAAATCTGGCTTCCATAGTTAATGCACGTCACAGACGGAGCTTAACATCAGTGGGTGTTGACAAAGCACGTATGACGTCATTTGCAGGAGGTTTCTGATTTGTTGATTGTGCAGAACGACGTAGTTTATCGATTACTGATCTAATACATCGATTAAAAGGCTCTTTGTTTCTGGAAATAGAATCTTTGTTGCAATAAGGTTTTTCTTATGCTCCGTACATAAACGTTGAAATAAAAAAATAGGTTATCGAGTCAGTGGCGTAAGAAAGGGGGGCTCAGGGAGCTGAAGCCCCCACTGGATATCAAAACACATTATTTTCTTCAAGACCGCATCACATAATCTTCTTTAAACCCACTTTAGCCCCATAATCACTTGAGCCTCCCCCCACCGCCAATGAGCTTCGATTTGCCACACTACTGCATTGAGTATCCTTTACAAAGAAGTGAATACTTCTGGGAAAAAACCGCGCTTATATCGTACACTAAATTCCTTAATGTGAAGCTAATTGTTTACACAGTGTTTTTAAATAATATTTAAATAGTATTTTTATATATAATATTTAAATAGTATTTTTATATATAATATTTAAATAGTATTTTTATATATAATATTTAAATAATGACTTATATGTTCAAATAGTATTTTATATAATATTTAAGTATTTTATATATAATATTTAAATAGTATTTTGTATAATATTTAAAATAGTATTTTTTCGCTATATATAATATTTAATAGTATTTTATATATAATATTTAAATAGTATTTTTTATAATATTTAAATGGTATTTTTATATATAATATTTAAATAGTATTTTTATATAATATTTAAATAGTGTTTTTAAATAATATTTATATAGTATTTTTATAAAATATTTAAATAGTATTTTTATATAATAGGTAAATAGTATTTTAATATAATAGCTAATTTTTTGGCGTTCTCAGATGCTGCCCGTAGTCATGTGACTTATATATCTATTTAGAAATCCACTGATGTGCATTACGAATTATTGTTCGTATAATTTTGTCGTTCGTAAACGTTCGTAAAACGTTTGTATAACTTGGGAGAAGGGTTTAAGCTGAGTTAGTTTTTTTTTCGCATTTTGCGAAAGGATATTGCATTTTCCGCAAAATTTAAATACCACTTTCGCTAAAAAGCGAAAGCCCTGAAAATTAAAAATTTTCACAGTTTTATGTCCGCGGCCGCCGTCGATGACCACGAACATAAATTTAAAGAAAACGACGTATTGTTAGAATGGAACATTTTCAAGAAATTTGTAGGTACCCAATATAAAGAGTTTTCATTTTTGCAGTGACTACAGTTTTTGAATCAAAATGAAATGAATGGTATCATGAATGGTATGAAATGAATGGTAAATCAAATGAATGGTATGAAATGAATGGTAAATCAAATGAATGGTAAATCAAATGAGTGGTAAATCAAATGAATGGTATGAAATGAATGGTAAATCAAATGAATGGTATGAAATGAATGGTAAATCAAATGAATGGTATGAAATGAATGGTAAATCAAATGAATGGTATGAAATGAATGGTAAATCAAATGAATGGTATGAAATGAATGGTAAATCAAATGAATGGTTCACTACGCTCAATAACTGAATATGCGGCAAGTATACCTATACATACTAGAGATTGTGAAAGGGCTTTCTCCCAAATGAACTTGATTAAAACTGACTTGCAAATTCGTTTAACAACGAACCATGCAAGCAAATTGCTAATGATAAATATTGAATGACCTGTTCGAAAGAAGTCCGATTTTGAATATGCCTACCAACTACGATGTGTAAGACAAAGAGAATTGTACAATAATATTGTCAATTGTATAATTTTGTAAAAACAAAAAATTTTTACTTATAGGCCAAAATTTTAAATATGTTATTTTGTTCAGTGTTCGCCTAAGGGACAAAATTTTCAAAAATATCGGAAGTATTTAAATTAGAAAAAAGAAGTTAAAGGAATTGTAAAAATGCTAAAATTTTCTTTACATTTTCGCTAAAATGTTAAAAGAAAAAAAAATCCAGCTTAAACCCTGCTTGGGAATACTCTTACTCTAAACTGGAAATTTCTGGTTTGGTATAGCATTTGTTGCCACAGGATGTCAAATCACCATTGGGCGGATAGCAGACTTAAATTCACATAACATGGACATTTTTAACTATATTAGTCGTAGGCTTTATTAAAGAACTAATAATAAATATAAAATGTTCATACATATACAAGGTGTTCTGTTAAATTGGTGACAAACTCGGAGGGGTTATAATAGGCATCAAAAGTAATAAAATTTGCCATCGAACATGCTATCTTAAACCACGTTTAATCAGTGAAAATTGCGAAAATGCTTATGCAGAGTCTGACGCCGAGCGGGATGACAGAACGTACAATAAAAAACATTTATTTGGTAACATGTTTAAAACGTAGCTTGTGGTACAGAGTACGATGCCGGAAAAAGGGATGATGAGAAATTATTACAGGTGATGTTTCAATTGGCAGCCGCGGACGTCATTGCACAGCCCACAGCGACAGAGAAACCATCGTTGGGGACCATGAAGTGGAGCAATGTGTTAACGCGTTCGCCTGGTGCGCCGTTAACCCGTGTTCGACTCCCAACGGTGCAAAGAACGCTTACTCATAAAGATCGCATTGCTCACTGTAGTCCGGAGTATGGTTCCCTAGGCCTTATGAGGTTCGGATTCCTCCGAAAACGGTAGGTCCCGGCTCAGCATGACCACTGGTAGGTCCCGGCTCAGCATGACCACTGTAATCCTTGAGCCGTAAAGCCACAAACAAACCATTGTCGAGTGCGCTCGAAGATACGGGATGTATTGCTGATGTATACCACAGCGACGACGATTCACGCTATGAGATCCTTCGGTGTCTGTCTACAGGCATCTCATAAACAAGTGATTTAAGTTGTCCCCAGAAGAAAAAGTAGCATAAGGGATTGAGATCTGGCGAGCCTAAAGGCCAAGTAACGCATACGGCGAATCCACGCCACCTCCAGGGATATGTAACATGGATATGGTTACGCACCACCATGAAAAAGTGTGTTGGGCCACCATCATGCATGTACCATATGTCCTGCTGCACTGTAAACGGCACATTCTGCATAAGTATTTCGCGATTTTCATCAACTAACGTGGCTTGCGATAACACGTTCCATGGCGGCGTTTGTTCCTCTTGATGTCTATTACCACGAATTTGAACTAGCGTTCATTTTTCACACAAAGAAGAGCGGGCCCTAAATATTTGTCTTGTTTGCCAATGCGGTAATCTAGCCCTAATGTCATCTGACATCGTGTAACCGTTAATATTTGAAATAATTAATTGTCTGTGTGTTTTTCATTAATCGTTATGATCGCCTTGCCTTATCCTACACTGTAAACAAAAATTTCGCTGACTTGTGCCAAATCTTTTCTTTCGACGAAAATTACTGTTGAAAATGTGCTGTTATGGAAACTTTAATTTTGTCATGAAAATTTGACGTCATGATGAAAAAATTACATGGTCGTTAAAATCTTTATGGCATTATGAAAACTTCACATCAATAGTCATTATAAATCTAGGTCAAAACTATGTCACATCAATAAGTAAACTATACGATTATGAGAAATGCTACGTCGTCATCAAAAAATTTATATTGTCATAAAAACATCGCGTCTTTATTAAAAACTATTTTTTTATATATATATTTTTTAATTGCAGAAACATTATAAAACTGCTTAACATGAAATATATAAAACAAGTAATTATAAATTAAAACGGAGAAAGATACACAAAGAGAACGAACACGCTTTAAATCAAGATAGAAAAACAGGATTAAATGGAAAATTAAATCTTAAAATGTGAAATACAAAATTAAGAAAGAAAAGGTTTTTGCATGCAATATAAAAGGCAAGATACTGGCAAAAATTTTGAAAATTTTGAAAATTTTGAACGTTCTAAACATTTCTCGGCCTATATTTCCAAGGGCGGACATGGGGGAAGGAATTTTAGCAATACGACACAGGGATTATGACCCCCCAAAATATATTTTTTCACCGTAAAAAATTCCAA
>QLNU02014176.1:150817047-150831431 GCA_006491805.2 Dysdera silvatica
TTTAAATCTCAGTTTTTAGTCACAGTAGTCAACAAATAAATCTATATTAGCGAAGTTTTAGTTAATTATCCTAGATAAATAAATGCATTTTGTACAATATATAGCAATTAAATTCTTTATTTTTCTATAAACACATAAAACATATAAACATATCCCAAACATATTAATTTCCACTACTATGTAATTTTCAATGCATGTATTCATTTTTATAACACAATAATCTCTGAGGTAGAAGCAGTAAAATACTCTCTCTCTCTCTCTTAGCCAGTTTAGTATTCCTTATTGGTTTTCTAAATATTATAATAAGTTAATTAAATTTGTTAGTCGTAAAATTATATTCTGCAGCGATATTCTGTAGCATCATATTTACTTGAAATCAATATTTACTCAGATCACTTAATTCTGTTTGTTTTTTTGCTTTTATGGGGCAAGTGCAGCAACAATCATAATGCACCAGGACCTCCGGTTTCCCCGACCATCCTAACCTCCTTCGGTGAGGGAATCGAACACCGGACTAAAGATCTGTACAAAAAACTGGCCAGCATTGTGCACCCTCTAAAATTAAATTCTGTTTATTCGCATGGTTGCCGCACAACTTACCGCCAAGGCAATCCACAATGGGGAGGTTAGGGTTAACACCCCTTTTTTAAATCCTGTGAACAAACCTACTTATTACTACACTACTACAAAGCTCATTTGTGCTTCATTATATTACGAACCTTAATACGCATGCCCTAACTAGTTAAAAATTGTACACTGTTCATTTTCAGTATTGATTACTTCGAATATGATATTTCCTGAAAGATGAAATGTACAATTTCAGTTTCTTTATTCATGGCGTATTATAATAGCTCTATATAAGGACCTTTTGATACAAACAAATTCTAATAAATGTCATATTCACCTTATAAATATCGAATTCATTGGGTATTAATGAGACAAATAAAATCCCTGTTTTCTGCCGATTATATCTTTTGCCAATATTCACATGCTATTACTTACTAATAACTGTTTACTACTTATTGTTGTATAATGTTAATTAATATCTATTAATTGCCATCATTCGTTATTTATCGTTATACTTTCTCGTTATAGGAAAATAAACTTTAAAAAATTAGTCACATTGTTTTTGAAAATAAAAAACATAATGACTTGACAGAAACTACTTTAGTAAATATCACAAATAGAGGGAAATGCGTGTTAAAATTAAATTAGTATATATAGAATACTTAAAATAGTACCGACTTATATACCTGCTTTGATACCTGCAAACGGTAATCATGTTTGTCAACGATTTCTGTAAAAATTCGTAACTCACGTATTAAAACAGAATTACTTAAAAACTTTTAAGCATAACTACCTTAATTTTGAACATAATTACTTTAATTAAATAAATAATTAATGTAATTAAGCTTAGCCACAAACGTTTTCCTCTCAACTCACAAGGGGAACCCACGGTGAGTGCTCCGTCGATTTTGATGAAAGTACAGCCAAAATAAGGAAAATACGTATCTCGATATTCGTGCCAATGCGCATTATTTTCGAAGATATGAATTTTTAAAGATTTTGATTCCGATATATATGAGCTTAAAATACATCGTCTGCAAGCCATCCGGTAGCTTACAAGGGAACTATCCCAGGTGTCTCTCTCCGACGAATCCAATATTTCGCCAAATTTTAATGGCTTCTACTTCTGCTTGGGGTCGATTGGGGCAGATTTTAATTTTTTTTATGTTCTATTTTCGTACTGGCTATCTACTGACTAGATATCAAACCAATTCGGGAGAGACACCTGGGGTAGTTCTCTCTTATTAATTGGGAAGTTAACTGCCTATATTCGTGTTTTCGTTCGATGCCCGAGGAAATCGACTACTCTTTTTTTAATGTATCCTTTTTATATATTTATGTATTTTTATTAGTAAAAATACTCTTTTCTTACAATCGGATTTTTTGCTTTATAAATTTCATTTTTAATATAATTCATTTACATATTTAATTCTGTGCTACTATTTTTCGCAGTTATAATTTTTACACGAATTTTAACATTTAATTGAAGAGTTGTAAATGTACAAAAGTTTAAGAGTTAGCTGTAAGTTTTTATGTGAATATAACTTTTATAAAATTTGCGTACTCATTGTCAACCTGTGAAGGGATGAAATTATACCAATAATGCAGTTTTGTTTTATTTAAGGATGGAAAGATTTTTTCTGAAAACTTTTAACAATTCCATTAAATAAAAAAGAAAACCGAGTTAATTCGTCTTATTTTGTTATTTTAGCCTTTGCAATCATCCACTATTAGCATCTATCACGCATAATATTTTTTTAAATATATTTATCTATTAACAAATGTATTTTTAGTATGATATATTTTATTTTATAACATATAAACAAAATTTTATGCGCATCCCATTTATGTGCATTTTATTTATATAGAAACATTTTATTTTATAAAATGCAATCAATTTTATCTTAAAACTGACTAACGTGAACATATTTTGTGTATCACTATCGGAGGTGTCGGAATTGTATACTGGTACACGGTTTTGGATGACAATTATCATAAAAACATAAAAAAATTCTACAACATGAGCATTCTATAAATGAATTATTCAAACAACTAGATTTTCTTTGTCTAATATCATCTGGAAAACAAATACTATTTACATTTTTAAAAACGTTTCTTCCATTTGTCAAGTTTGCAACAAACGAGGAGTACAGTAACGTATTCTTGAAAATAGGCGCCGAAAGTTGATAGTGAATAAGTGAATGGATCTTCAAAGCATCCATCTACTCGCGTGTTCAAATGACTATTTTCATGTAAGATTTCAACACAATTTTGTAACCTTTTAATGAAATTTTTTATTTAACTGAAGAAGAAGTATATATCACATAGTTAACAGTATGGGGTACAATGAGGTGGAATTACTTCAACAGTAGTGAACAGGTACTATCGTCATTTGTAAAAACATCATTAAAGTGTGCTGGATCTACTTAACTACATAACAGGCTGTGTGACTACACTAAAACTTTTTCTACTTTTCAGCTTTTTAATAATCAACAATTAAAATTTGAGTAAAAATTATCACTGCCCATAAGCATACAATTAATATAACTATGGATTTTATTAACGTAAGTTTATGAACAAAATCTGATTGTAAAGAAAGTAATTTTATTAATAAAAATGCATAAATATATAAAAAGGATGCATTAAAAAAAAGTGATCGATTTCCGCAGGCATCGAATGCAAAAGCAAAACGTTAACTTACCAACTGTACTACCGATTGGGTTGCAGAAGACGTCGTATTTTAAGCTCATATATAGAAATCAAAATTTTTAACTCTTTTAAAAATTCATATCTCCGAAAATAAGTCGCATTGGCACGAATGCCGAAACACGTATTTCCTTATTTTGGCTGTACTTTTATCAGAAAAAAATTTCATCATAATCGTCGACGCACTCACCGTGCGTTCCTCTTGTAAGTTAAAATTTTGAAACATTATCATTGAAATTGTATTCAGCACATATTTCACATAAATTAATGTATTTTGATTATTCTAAATACTGATATATTTTATTTAAAAGAGTCAAAAAACAACGGTGGGATATACTAGAGCAGTAGTTCCCAACCTGGGGGTCGCGAACTGTTTTCTGAGGGGGGGGGTCGCCAAATTATCTTTAGTTGCAATTATTTTTATAAAGAATTTCATACCAAATGTTTCCAACGCTTTTACATTTCAACATGGCTACACACATTGCAATATTCTACTAATCGTTGTTAACTTTATATATATTATATTAATTTATATTATATATATATATATATATATATAAGGGCTGCCATAATAGAGATTGTTCTCTGTATTAATAAAGAGACCCTTCTAAATTACTAAAATATTGTTAAACTAATTATATTCTGGGTTTATACTGTTTTTGGCTAATTTTTGGTCAATGCTGGTTTATTCAGTATTAATCACTAATCTTAATTGTTGTAGTCAGAAAAAGCAAACCAATAACAGGGATTTTTGCGGTCCCTGGTGAAGAACAAAATTCTTGGTATTGTTTAATCTTTTACTCCTCTTCACCTTTTACTACTACATGTCAATGTTTATTTTGAGATGTTTCTAATACTTAAATTTACTTGGATTATCTACCTTGTGTGATATTACTTTACAACTGTAACTTTGTCTAAGTTAATACACATTTAGATATGGGTATTCATGTATATTGCATTAGAAGGTACTACATGTCACAATCATACTACAATTATTATAAATTAATATAATATATATAATTAATATAATATAATTTACGTATAATGCTTTCTTTTACTTTGTTGTACGCTTTATTATAAATGGTGAGGGCAGACAGACGGGAGGTAATGATTTGGTTTATTTGGTTACTATAAAAGGGGGTCGCGGATTACTTGGCTACTATAAAAGTGGGTCGCGGCTTGAAAAGGGTTGGGAACCACTGTACTAGAGACTGAAATTCCACGCATCAAATTGTGAATATTATTGTTACTGTCCACTTATTAATGTGAATTAAATAAATCTTTCAATATATTCTTAATACATTAGAAAATGAATTTTTTTGAAAATGCCTTTGTATTTGACATGCGATTTACAACATTTTAACAATACGAAACGCAAATAGCGTCATCCTTTTGCTGCATGTATCCATGGTTTCTAGTCCAAGGGTTTTGAAAAGAATAAACATCGATTTTTTGCTCTTTTATCACGTTTTGACAATATTAATTAGCCATGGCACTAACCTTGTCACAAGCAAACGTCGGTGATAATTAGGAATTTGAGAAGGAGGAAATTACAATTTGAAAGGGAATACAACGGAACCTGGTAAACTGACTACCTTGGTAAATCGATCACCTGAATTAAGTAACCACTTTTTATAAGAGAGAACTGGTAGGGACTTAGTCTTTCCCATACCAAGGTTAGTCGTGTATAGGGACCACCTGTCTATGATGACCATTGCAGTCCAGTCCCAAAGGTGGTCACTTTAGGTGGGTTTCACTGTATATATGTAAGAGTCATTCAAGAGATTCAGTCAGTTAAACTGCAGGAAAACAGAAATTTGCAGTTTTATATGCTTTTTCCATTACTGTCCGGCGGCATTTATCTTTAAAAAGCGTGAAAACAACAATGGACTTCATCGGAATACAAAAAAAAATTACTTCTTTTGAATTTTAACAATCATATTCGTATTTTTTCTTTTAAACCAATTCGCGCGCTACCAGCAATTCAAAATTTATGGGAGGTGAGGTGATTAATTGGCTGTAAAAATAGATTATGTGATGTGGCTCTAGAGAAAATAGTGTGTTTTGATATCCGCGTGGGGGGACTCCAGCCCTCTGAGACCCTCCCTCCGTGTTATACGCTTCCATTAAAAAGTGTTCCGTGTAAAATGTGTAGGTTCCGTTCCCTGCCCTAGTGTATTCCAATGCAGGCTAGTCCTATTGTGGTAAATCTATAAAAGAATCCACTTATAATACATGTAGGGGGGGGGGGGACCAGCCCATACCTTTCCAGGCTTTTGCAACAGTTCACAACTAATTTTCTTGGATGGGAGTTATTAGTCTCACACCAAGAGGACCTGTAGTCTAATAAAGACTCAAAACCCGATCAAGCCTATTCGATCACAGGAACTGAACCCGGCATACGGGACTGCAAAAAAACTAAGTCCCAACGCATAGGCGTACGCAGAAAAGAGTAGGCTCAATGGGGGGTTATAGAGCTGCACCTCACATATTTCTGGTAAATATACAAAATTTTATTGCAATGGGGTTACGGCCCCATCAACTACCTCTCCACGTACGCCAATGTCCCAACGCCTTGCAATACATTGAGAATTAACCCCAAATTTTTTTCATAGAAAAATACCGCCTTATTTCTATGCCATCGCGAACATACAGTTGCATAAATGATCAGGGGCGCCTACTTTAAGGGGCCCTTCTTCACCCCAAAAAAATGAACAATAAATAAAGTGTAGAATATAGATGAGGTTGAAAAACATAAAATGTATTGTTATTGTTCACCTTTTCCTTATTTCTGAGGTAGTAATTTAAATATCATTGGGAAGATAGGGGGGGGGCTCCAAGTCCAAGGACATGGGTTCCACAGGGGGTCATGACCCCCAAAATATATTTTTTCACTGTAAAAAATTCCAACTTTCATGATAAATGAAGGGTGTTATTCCAAGACTATGGCAAATTCTGTCTATGACCCTCCAAAATGAAAGTCTCTGTCCACCCCTGTTCCAAGTATCTTTAAAGAAGGTCAAGCGATGCGGCGTTAAAGAAAAAGCTACTTCTTGGTATCCAATTTGGAGGAACTTAAGCCCCTCCCTTTTCCATCCCCATGCCAGCGTCCCTAGTTGAATCACTTGACTGCGCATGCGGATTCTGCCATTTAAGGTTTTTCCGCCCTTCAATAATTTTTTTCAAATTGGCGCCCCTATCTGTAATAGCACCATATTAAATTTAACAGTCGCCTTTTTTTTCCCCAAGATCTGGAAGTTAAAAATATGCCCTCCCTAAAGAGAACCCCATTTAAATCAAATCCAGTGCGCGTGTAACATATAATCGACCGCTTTACCCCATTCGAAACCGCTTTATCGATGGTCTTTCTCCCTCGTCCCATTTAGCTAGGATGTCATTTACGGGTGTGGATCAAGGTCTCCAACAACGGATTGTTTAAAGAGCTCTTTGTCGCGAAGACAAACGGAAGATAAATGAAATTCTCCAAAATTGGAGCATGAAGTAATGTTTATTCGTGTCAATAGATGGCGCTGTATGCCAACCGCCTAAGGAACTATATATATATAATGGCCTGGGGTGCAAGATAACATTTCAGGAGGTACGATAAAGAGCTTACGATAAAGTAGCTTATGTTCTTGAGTGACGAATCATGAGCTAACACCAGGGTCGACAAGCGGGGGAAGCAGTGGCTGCAGCCGAGGGGGGGGTCCAGATGAAGTCTAAGGGCCAGGGCTGGCAAAAAACTAGGCTGTGGGGGGGCCCCGGCCCTGCCAAACTAGTTTTGCTAATCGGAAGGCCAGAAAAATTGTTCTCTAAATCCAGATTAATAAGATTTTGTGCATTTTTAATGTACAGTTTTTTAATTATTCTTCATTATCCTGACTCGATTATTGAAAAAAATAATAATAACAACCAGTAGCTTACGTTAGTTTCTTTTTTCAGCAGTGATCTTGTAAAATAATTAAGTAATAAGTATAAAAAAAAATGCTTTCTTATTTCATACTTTTTGTTCATTTGGGGGGTTTACCCCCTCCTTCCCCAAAAAGGAAAAATGTCTACTCCACTGCCTAGGGAAGGGGTCATGGGGGGCCCGCATTGGATCTCAGCGTCCCTGGTAACCACTCAGCTAGTTGATAGTGTGCCTTGGTAAGTGATAATAAAATGAATTAGAATCTAATGACTTAATTTATATATGTACTTAATTTTTTTTTTTTTTATTAAGTACAATTTGTTTACTCATGCTACTGATTGTGGTTCAGAAATTGTACTATTAGACTTCATTTGCAAATTTGACATTACTTTGATAGGGAATAATCCGTAACCAAACGTTTGTTAGGCGGGATGGAAGGTAGAGGAAGTTGGGTGGACCAGCTTCTCTTGAACAAGCATATCCTCTGGGGAAAAAAGCTTACCGCATTATTAATGAATTTAAATTAAATTTTAATAAAATATTTTTAATATGATGCCTTCATAATTCAAAATTATTAATATGTGTATTGTTAGTTAAGCAGATAAGATATGGGAATGGCGGCCTCAAATACTGCTCTGTATCCGCAGCAGAATTATTAATAAATTTGGTACATAAAATCCCTTTCGTTTCAACTTTTAACCGCAGCATGGAACTCGTTTTCCTTGTGCCATAAAAATTCAATCAACCAAGAACTTCAATTAAATAAGGATTTACTTACAATCTCTGTATGACGTAACTGCATGACACAAATTCCAATGAAGATTTACGGGAAGTTCTCCAAATTCAATCGTGAGGATCTAATACGAATACCATTCCAAAGTAAATTATTCTATAATCGAATGAAGACCTTGATTGAACTTCAAGGCAGCTCCACAAATCTCTCTCTCTCTCTCTCCTCTCTCTCTCCCCTCCCTCCCCTTCCTTTAAAAGCTTTTCACGGATTCACTTTGTTAGAATATCTTATAATTACATATCACACGACTCCGTGGCAAGAGGGAATATTAATTATAAGTTACTTCAATATCATTAAAAGCAATTTGTCTCTTATTTTTTGATTGAATGAATTAATAAATGAATTCGAATTTTGTTTTAAGTGGTCCACTATGAGGAGAAAAAAGTATAAATGCACTCTTTTCAATTTACACACCTACTTATAAACAAAAATTTAAAAATCAGGAAACATAATTAAACGCCAGTGACAACAGTTGTTCTTAGGCAGGTACATAAATGTTAGCAAATCTCTGTCCCTTAAATTCTAACTCAAACCGTGAGCGTCTTCTGAAACAAAGACGACTTGCAGAACTCAGATCGAAACATGGAGAAAAACAAATACGTCAATGTGTACTTAAGAATAACCTTTCTCTAATGAATAATTTTGCCGAAGACGGCCATGTGACGTCGAAACCTATCGCGTTTAGGATATTTTCAGATTGTACTTGAAATACCGTCTAATTAGCGACAGTATTCCTGTTGTACTACCACTTAGTTGTAGCTAGATATACTCTGCAATAAAGAATAATATCGGTATTCTTTCTGATCCATCGATGTGGTTCACAGTAGCGATGGCCAAAATTACTCATTTGTTCATTCAAAGAACGGACTGACACGTCTGTAATTAAATTAAATTAATTTGATAACGTAGCACTACTCAGAATAAATAACAAATAGAAAAAGCAGCGTTTATAAGCGTAGTTGAAATTTTTTATTCGACAAATTCCAACGCGTTTCGGACCGACTTTGGCTGTCTCTCATCTGGAATACATGTTCGTCGAAAAGGCCGAATTCAATAAATCCTCCATTGCAATCCACTCATGGGAGAATAATCATAAATTTAATTTTTATGGCTCCACCATCATTCATCAACCCAAGTCTTCTGTAGAATTGGATTTTTTGGAAGCCTTTTTTATTCACAAACACTCCAGGTACATTGTAAATGATCACAGGTCCACTCCATTCTTCAGTCAAGCTTGGAGAAACCTACTTTCAGTTCTTCAACCTTCGCCTACCACCCCACCTGATTCAATGTAGCGTTTCATTGCCGATAGATGGAGCAGCAGTCGATCTTAATCGCAACTTTTTAACTAGAAATGAGATCTAACCGGCAACACAACCCATCCGTGAATTGGTAACACTTTATTGCTTATTTCCGTACCAGACAGAAGTGTATTCCTGACGAGGGAGGGCCAACGTCCATCGCGCAAAGAAAACGCGTTGCGATTTTTTTGTCAAATAAAAACAAAAATTTTAACTACGCTTATAAACGTTGCTTTTTCCATTTGTTACATCTGTGGTTCACAGCACAAAGATATGAACGAGTCCTTATCTGTCCAAGTGGCTTCCGGAGATCTGAAACCTGTCCATCTGTCTTTGTGAAATGCAAAGAGTGCCCAGCAAGGGAATCTTTTGCATATCTGTTGTTGTGATATTCACAATGTCTAATTCTTTTCTATATTTTGCTAGGTTTGGTGTAAAGGTTCAAGGCACACCGACAATTGTTGAGATTATCGTAATGTATCTTTGTCAATTATTAATAATACGTACCGCCCTTTTGTCATTCTGAAATATTAGTTTGGTTCAATTTTTATTAAAAAATAAATAAAATTTCGTGTGTTGAAAAAAGTGGAGTAGCAATTTTACTTCTTTTTTGGGAAGCTCATACACGTGGACACCATAAACACATTCACCTTTTCTTATGTTTTATTATTTTGTAATATATTGCTTTGAAATCAGGTGACTGGTTAGTATAAAATGGTTTATAGAACATTCTACAACATCATATTTATAAATTATACTAGGAATAGAAATTCACAAAAAAAAGTTCGAAAATCCTGAAAGTTTTTCCCTAAATCCCTACTCAGCAAAATGTCCTAAAATCAAGGACATTCCTCTTGCGTTGTTAAAAATCCATTACGTAAATATATGCACTGATCTTTTGAAAAGAGTTTGCATTAAAATTCATTTTCTTTTTTAATCTATCGGAAGAGATAAAATAATATTTTTACATAAAAACGTACTTTGTATATTTCCTTTACAAAAAAATATAAATGCACAGTAAATGGATTTGCTGCTAAAAGTATGTTTCATTTCCGACAGAAAATATCTTTGGTGCTCTGTCCCTCCAGAAGGAAGTCCAGACAAATATTTTTGGAAAAGGCCCCAGACGAGGGCTTTGAGGATCCATATTTATGAATACCAAAGGCGAACCAGGGGTGGAGGTAGGGTTAGAGAATCCCATAAGAATATCAAATTTGCAATTATTAAAAGTCTCTAGGAACATTTACATTGACTTTCAAGCTTTGCTCCCCAGAAAATATTTTCGGGGTGCGCCCCTGATTGACGCTATTTGAAAAATTGTCCTAAATATATATTAATACATTTCAGTTGTTACAAAAAATGTTGCTTCATATTTCCAATTTTATTTGTGGATTTGCTGAGGTCAAGGGGGGGGGGAATAACTTGAAGAAACTATTGGGGACCCCATGGAACCCACATGCAGTCGTGGATTAGCTAGGGATAGGAAAAGTATGAATAATAATAATTAATATACATGCTTTATATGTTATGTCTGCCTCTAAACTCTATTCTATGTCTCTCTATTTAATATATATACGTGTTAAAAGAGCTCCCTCAAGATATTTTTGTGAGGACGAAAGCACCTGGGCTCTTTAAATTTGGGGCCCCCCGATTGAATTAAAAAATTCAGTTTTATTTATTGTGATATCATTTTGCGTTGGAGATAATTTATAATACAGTCTTTCATAGATCAATACACCGACCTTAACCACGGACCATCTGATTTTTTCTCCTTGTCCATTAGAAGTTTTAAGCTCTTTTCTCCTCATCCATTAAAAGTTTTAAGCTCTTTTCTCCTCATCCATTAAAAGTTTTAAGCTCTTTTCTTCTTCTTCTTCTTCTCCATTAAAAGAATTAATTTCTTTTTTATTCGTCCATTAAAAGTTTTAATCTCTTTCCCCTCGTCCATTATAAGTTTTAAGCTCTTTTCCCCTCGTCCATTATAAGTTTAAGCTCTTTTCTCCCCGTCCATTGAAAGTTTTAAGCTCTTTTTTCCTCATCCATTAAAAGATTAAAGCCCTTTTCTCCTAGTCCATTAAAAGTTTTAAGCTCTTTTCCCCTGGTCTATTAAAATTTTTTAAGCTCGTTTTTCCCCATCCATTAAAAGTTTTAAGCTCTTTTCTCCTTGTCCATAAGAAGCTTTACGTATCCATAAAACCAAGACATATTATTAAATACGTTATCCATAGAGATCAAAATTATCAGTAAACTGCTTCGTTAATGTTCGTAAATTTTCCAACCATGAACTTAAAATTGATTTCCCATATTTTCTTCATTCATGCTCGAAACCAGAACATTGAACTTTCTTTACATGGAAAAAACCTTTATAAACAACTGTAATTAATGAAGAAGTAAAATCTAATTCTTACATTCAATCGACCCAGTATCCGCTCTTTCGATTTCACTGGTCATACTGTAATTTTTTTTTGTTTTTGAAATTTTATGTATACAAGTAGGCAAGCTGGTTGACAGGCAGACAAGAAATAAACAGGACTGAAACGCGTAATTCATATGCTGATGGAAAACGTATTTCTTCATCAATGCATTTTTAGCTGACTTAAAAGGAATTAATGTAAATGCGGTTAACTTTCTATTAAATGGTGACAATAATGCATTCTTTGGCGCCGAAGTTCATGTGTTTAATTTATGGTAATATGTTTAATTTATTGTAATATGTTTAATTTATTGTAACATGTTTAATTTGTGTGTATGTTTAATTGTGTAAATAATTTGGTGGTATATATAAAATTAATTATAATAATTTAATTTATTATTTAAACTAATTATAATATTTTATTTTATTATTTAAATTAATTATAATATTATTTTATTTAAATACTTTAATTTATTTATTTAAATATTTTAATTTGTTGTATGTTTAATTTTTGATAACGCGCTGAGCGTTCACCTAGCGTTTAGTTAACCCGGGTCAACTCCCAACGCTGGAAAAAAAAAGAAGCTTACCGATTGACCCCTCACTTTGGTCCAAGGTTTGGTTTCCTAGACCTTAATAGGTTCGGATTCTTCTCGTAAAGTCCCGGCTTGGTATCTTTGCTAACCTTATAGCGAAAGGAGACAACATGACCTTTTCTGGTCTTGCGCCGTAAAACAAATAAATTAAACTTAATTTTAGATTGAATTACTCCAATAGTCACTTACCAGTCTCTCTTATTAATGTATCGTTTATAGTCGGTCCGTTGCGTTGACGTATAACTAACAGAATATTGTAATTATTATATTTATAAAGACAATTTTTATTTCTGTCAAAAAACCCTTTCATCCCGCGTACGGGCCTAGTGCCGTCTGAAGGGGTGGGTGAACTAGCCCAAGTCCAGGACCCCTACGGAAACAAGGCCCTCAAAACTGGCAAAGGGATATGAATTTTTATATGTTATAATTTTCTTCTTTCAAAAATTTGGAAATTTAAAAATTATTAATTAACCCCTTAACTGCCGAGGAAAACTTACGAGATTCGCTTCCCGGTGCCACCGTTTTTGCATAGGGGTGCGTAATGATGCGATGTACTGGGGAAAAGCAGAAGCACGGTTTGCAATCTAAAAACTGTTTACTTTTAGAAAAAATATTACACTTACAAACAAAAAACATCACATTTTACAAAAAAAATTATATTTACAAACAAAAAACATTACATTTTACAAAAGAAATTAGCAGCAATACAAAGGAACGTATTTCGAAAAGGCGTATATATACGCCCGCGGGTAAAGTTAACGTATCGCTGTGCAAGGCGGCTACATACGCTGGCGGCAAAGTTAAGGGTTAAAGGGCCCCAAAAGCATCTAAGCTCAATATTGTCCCTGGATGGGGGTAATGTACCCCGCGGCGTATAATAGTGACGAGAAATAATGAGCGCGTCAGTGAGCGGTAGAACTTTAAAATTGAGGGGGGTCTCTAAGCAGCTATAAAAAATATCAATTGATTCGGCTTTAAGAAGAACAATGTATTTAGTTATCTAATAGGGGGGGAGGGGCTTGGAACCCCTTACGTCCTGTCTGTTCCTACGTCACTGACGCGGGTGAAGCCTTCGTATACCTCAAAAAAATTGGTCCTAAAATTTTTCTGTTCGCCTAAAATCTGTTTTCAAATTTCCCTTTTCAATATTTTTAGTTTAAATATACAACTCTTTGTACCACAATGGAATAAATAATATATTACAGGATGTCTGAAGAGAAAGTCGCATTTAATTGCTGTTTTAAATAAATACCAAGCATATCTTTAAAGATATCGAATATTTACATGATATTGTTACTACACAAACCAGAGAAAATATATAACTCATGGGAAAAATTCAAATCTTCAACGAATTTCACAAATATTGTCTACGACTATTTCTCTCCGAAGATATTTCTAAGATATTTTTTGTGCGAAATATTTGTCCAAAGCACTTTTCTAAAATATTTTCGAAATGCATTTTATAAACATAAAACTTTTAGCTGAAAAAGAAATACAGTCGTTCGAAAATATTGCAAGTGAGGAAAAATACAGAGGCAATCAAAACCGTTAATGTAAACATAGAGGTGACCAAAAACACAAGTTTCAACATATAGATATCTGGAAACGTAGACATAAACTAAATTAAAAACATAAAAAGTAACTAAATTAAAAACACAAGAAGTAACTAAAAAACACAAAAAGTAACTAGAAAACACAAAAAGTAACTAAAAAACACAAAAAGTAACTAAATTAAGAACACAAAAAGTAACTACATTAAACACACAAAAAGTAACTAAATTAAAAACACAAAAAGTAACTAAATTAAAAACACAAAAAGTGACTAAATTAAAAACACAAATGTAAGCACAGAGGTGAGCAAAACGTAAGCGTAAATACAGAAGTAACCAAAAGCACAAGTGAAAATACAGAGATAAGCAGAGTGTGAGTATAAATACGGAGGTCACCAGAAACGCAAATGTAAACACAGAAGTAATCAAAAACACAAATGTAAACACAGAGGTAATGAAAAACACAAATGTAAGCACAGAGGTAAGCAAAAGTGTAAGGGTAAATACCACGGGCACCCCGAGGGGGTGCAAGGGGTGCACTTGCACCC
>QLNU02014176.1:150831531-150843398 GCA_006491805.2 Dysdera silvatica
TGTCATTCTGAAATATTAGTTTGGTTCAATTTTTATTAAAAAATAAATAAAATTTCGTGTGTTGAAAAAAGTGGAGTAGCAATTTTACTTCTTTTTTGGGAAGCTCATACACGTGGACACCATAAACACATTCACCTTTTCTTATGTTTTATTATTTTGTAATATATCGCTCTGAAATCAGGTGACTGGTTAGTATAAAATGGTTTATAGAACATTCTACAACATCATATTTATAAATTATACTAGGAATAGAAATTCACAAAAAAAAGTTCGGAAATCCTGAAAGTTTTTCCCTAAATCCCTACTCAGCAAAATGTCCTAAAATCAAGGACATTCCTCTTGCGTTGTTAAAAATCCATTACGTAAATATATGCACTGATCTTTTGAAAAGAGTTTGCATTAAAATTCATTTTCTTTTTTAATCTATCGGAAGAGATAAAATAATATTTTTACATAAAAACGTACTTTGTATATTTCCTTTACAAAAAAATATAAATGCACAGTAAATGGATTTGCTGCTAAAAGTATGTTTCATTTCCGACAGAAAATATCTTTGGTGCTCTGTCCCTCCAGAAGGAAGTCCAGACAAATATTTTTGGAAAAGGCCCCAGACGAGGGCTTTGAGGATCCATATTTATGAATACCAAAGGCGAACCAGGGGTGGAGGTAGGGTTAGAGAATCCCATAAGAATATCAAATTTGCAATTATTAAAAGTCTCTAGGAACATTTACATTGACTTTCAAGCTTTGCTCCCCAGAAAATATTTTCGGGGTGCGCCCCTGATTGACGCTATTTGAAAAATTGTCCTAAATATATATTAATACATTTCAGTTGTTACAAAAAATGTTGCTTCATATTTCCAATTTTATTTGTGGATTTGCTGAGGTCAAGGGGGGGGGGAATAACTTGAAGAAACTATTGGGGACCCCATGGAACCCACATGCAGTCGTGGATTAGCTAGGGATAGGAAAAGTATGAATAATAATAATTAATATACATGCTTTATATGTTATGTCTGCCTCTAAACTCTATTCTATGTCTCTCTATTTAATATATATACGTGTTAAAAGAGCTCCCTCAAGATATTTTTGTGAGGACGAAAGCACCTGGGCTCTTTAAATTTGGGGCCCCCCGATTGAATTAAAAAATTCAGTTTTATTTATTGTGATATCATTTTGCGTTGGAGATAATTTATAATACAGTCTTTCATAGATCAATACACCGACCTTAACCACGGACCATCTGATTTTTTCTCCTTGTCCATTAGAAGTTTTAAGCTCTTTTCTCCTCATCCATTAAAAGTTTTAAGCTCTTTTCTCCTCATCCATTAAAAGTTTTAAGCTCTTTTCTTCTTCTTCTTCTTCTCCATTAAAAGAATTAATTTCTTTTTTATTCGTCCATTAAAAGTTTTAATCTCTTTCCCCTCGTCCATTATAAGTTTTAAGCTCTTTTCCCCTCGTCCATTATAAGTTTAAGCTCTTTTCTCCCCGTCCATTGAAAGTTTTAAGCTCTTTTTTCCTCATCCATTAAAAGATTAAAGCCCTTTTCTCCTAGTCCATTAAAAGTTTTAAGCTCTTTTCCCCTGGTCTATTAAAATTTTTTAAGCTCGTTTTTCCCCATCCATTAAAAGTTTTAAGCTCTTTTCTCCTTGTCCATAAGAAGCTTTACGTATCCATAAAACCAAGACATATTATTAAATACGTTATCCATAGAGATCAAAATTATCAGTAAACTGCTTCGTTAATGTTCGTAAATTTTCCAACCATGAACTTAAAATTGATTTCCCATATTTTCTTCATTCATGCTCGAAACCAGAACATTGAACTTTCTTTACATGGAAAAAACCTTTATAAACAACTGTAATTAATGAAGAAGTAAAATCTAATTCTTACATTCAATCGACCCAGTATCCGCTCTTTCGATTTCACTGGTCATACTGTAATTTTTTTTTGTTTTTGAAATTTTATGTATACAAGTAGGCAAGCTGGTTGACAGGCAGACAAGAAATAAACAGGACTGAAACGCGTAATTCATATGCTGATGGAAAACGTATTTCTTCATCAATTCATTTTTAGCTGACTTAAAAGGAATTAATGTAAATGCGGTTAACTTTCTATTAAATGGTGACAATAATGCATTCTTTGGCGCCGAAGTTCCTGTGTTTAATTTATGGTAATATGTTTAATTTATTGTAACATGTTTAATTTATTGTATTATGTTTAATTTATTGTAAATAATTTAGTGCATTATATAAATTAATTATAATAATTTAATTTATTATTTAAACTAATTATAATATTTTATTTTATTATTTAAATTCATTAATATTTTATTTATTATTTAATTTATTTAAATACTTAATTGTTATTTAAATACTTTAATTTATTTATTTAAATACTTTAATTTATTTATTTAAATGCTGAATTTATTTATTTAAATACTTTAATTTGTTATTTAAATACTTTAATTTATTTATTTAAATACTTTAATTTATTTATTTAAATATTTTAATTTGTTGTATGTTTAATTTTTGATAACGCGCTGAGCGTTCACCTAGCGTTTAGTTAACCCGGGTCAACTCCCAACGCTGGAAAAAAAAAGAAGCTTACCGATTGACCATTCACTTTGGTCCAAGGTTTGGTTTCCTAGGCCTTAAGAGGTTCGGATTCTTCTCGTAAAGTCCCGGCTTGGCATCTTTGCTAACCTTATAGCGCAAGGAGACAACATGACCTTTTCTGGTCTTGCGCCGTAAAACAAATAAATTAAACTTAATTTTAGATCGAATTACTCCAATAGTCACTTGCTAGTCTCTCCTATTAATGTATCGTTTATAGTCGGTCAGTTGCGCTGACGTATAACTAACAGAATATTGTAATTATTATATTTATAAAGACAATTTTTATTTCTGTCAAAAAACCCTTTCATCCCGCGTACGGGCCTAGTGCCGTCTGAAGGGGTGGGTGAACTAGCCCAAGTCCAGGACCCCTACGGAAACAAGGCCCTCAAAACTGGCAAAGGGATATGAATTTTTATATGTTATAATTTTCTTCTTTCAAAACTTTTGAAATTTAAAAGTGATAATTAACCCCTTAACTGCCTAGGAAAACTTAGGAGATTCGCTTCCCGGTGCCACCGTTTTTGCATAGGGGTGCGTAATGATGCGATGTACTGGGGAAAAGCAGAAGCACGGTTTGCAATCTAAAAACTGTTTACTTTTAGAAAAAATATTACACTTACAAACAAAAAACATCACATTTTACAAAAAAAATTACATTTTTAAAAAGTTAAAAAAAAAAGTATTACATTTTATAAAAGAAATTAGCAGCACATTACAAAGGAACGTATTTCGGAAAGGCGTATATATACGCCCGCGGCAGTTAACGCATCGGCTGTGCAAAGCGTATATATACGCCTGCGGCAGTTAAGGGGTTAAGGGCCCAAAGCATTCAAGCTCAATATTGTCCCTGGATGGGTAATGTACCCCTGCCAGGCGTATAATGAAGTGACGAAAATAATGAAGCGCGTCAGTGAGCGTAGAACTTTAAAAATTGAGAGGTCTCAAGCAGCTATAAAAATATCAATTATTGATTCGGCTTTAAGAGAACAATGTATTTAGTTATCTAATAGGGGGGAGCTTGGAACCCCCTACGTCTATCTGTTCCTACGTCACTGGCTTACAGGTGAAGCAACTTCGTATACCTAAAAAATTGGTCTAAAATTTTCTGTTCGCCTAAAATCTGTTTTCAAATTTTCCTTTTGAATATTTTTAGTTTAAATATACAACGCTTTGTACCACAATGGAATAAATAATATATTACAGGATGTCTGAAGGAAGTCGCATTTAGTGATGTTTAAATAAATACCAAGCATAGCTTTAAAAGATATCGAATATTTGTGATATTGTTACTACACAAACCAGAGAAAATATATAACTCATGGGAAAAATTCAAATCTTCAACGAATTTTGCAAATATTGTCGACTATTTCTCTCGAAGATATTTCTAAGATATTTTTGTGCGAAATATTTGTCCAAAGCACTTTTCTAAAATATTTTCGAAATGCATTTTATAAACATAAAACTTTTAGCTGAAAAGAAATGCAGTCGTTCGAAAATATTGCAAGTGAGGAAAAATACAGAGACAACCAAAACCGTTAATGTAAACATAGAGGTGACCAAAATCACAAGTTTTCAACATATGGATATCTGGAAACGTAGACATAAACTAAATTAAAAACATAAAAGTAACTAAATTAAAAACATAAAAAGTAACTAAATTAAAAACATAAAAAGTAACTAAATTAGACATAAAAAGTAACTAAATTAAAAACACAAGAAGTAACTAAAAAACACAAAAAGTAACTAGAAAACACAAAAAGTAACTAAAAAACACAAAAAGTAACTAAATTAAGAACACAAAAAGTAACTACATTAAACACACAAAAAGTAACTAAATTAAAAACACAAAAAGTAACTAAATTAAAAACACAAAAAGTGACTAAATTAAAAACACAAATGTAAGCACAGAGGTGAGCAAAACGTAAGCGTAAATACAGAAGTAACCAAAAGCACAAGTGAAAATACAGAGATAAGCAGAGTGTGAGTATAAATACGGAGGTCACCAGAAACGCAAATGTAAACACAGAAGTAATCAAAAACACAAATGTAAACACAGAGGTAAGCAAAAGTGTAAGGGTAAATACCACGGGCACCCCGAGGGGGTGCACTTGCACCCCCTTGGCTTATGAAGAAAAGTAGAAAGAAAGGTCTGAATCCACAAGAAACTACAGTCCAACAACATTATTCAATTGGAATTTTTCCTGGATGCACCCCATTGCACATTTTTCTGGGGTCGCCTATGGTAATCACATGTAACCAAAACGCAAATGTTAATACAGAGATGACCAAAAACACAAGTATAAACATAAGGATGGCTCTAAACGTAAACATAAACACATAAGTAATCAAATTAAAAACACAAATGTAAACACAAAGGTGAGTAAAAGTGTAAGAATAAATACAGAGGTAACCAAAGGCACAAGTGTAAACATAAATACGGAGGTAACCAGAAACACAAATATAAACACGGTGGTAATCAAAAACAAAAGTGTAAACACAGATTTAAGCAAACATGTAAGGGTAATGGTAAATACATAGGTAGCCAAAAACGCAAAAGTTAATACAGAGATGACCAAAAATACAATTGTAAACACAAAAATTGCAAGAAACATAAATACAGAGGTAACAAAAGGCGTAAGCGCAATCACAAAGGTAACTAAAAATATAAAAACAGAGGTAATATAAACGTAACTATTTCGGACAACGTTGCCTTAAATATTCTGTTAGCATTGTGAGCCTACTGCTATTCGGAGCGGGAAGTCAATAAATGATGTCGATGCTTCCAACAATGTTTTCTGAAAAACATATTTGTGCAATCTATAAAGAGAACACAAAGCGATCATAAAAAAATTCATCGACTTCAGATTTCAAACCCATTTTGGCAAAATTATTCGATATCGATCCCACCCCAACCAAAAAAAAATGATCTTTTTTAGTAGGGAAAAAAATTCTCTCTCTGTCTCTCTTCTTCTTCTACTCTACTTACAAGCGTCGCTTCAGTCTAAGTGGGTTGAGTTTTTTGTTATGTATTTGTTGGTTTTGTTGTGTATTTTCGTTCAGAGGGGACGTAACGCTGGGTTTGTTGCGTATTTTGTTCAGAGGACAAGTAATTCTGGGTTTGTTGTGTATTTTGGTTCAGAGGACACGTAACACTGGATGTGTTATGTATCTTGGTTCAGAAAACACGTAAAGCTGTCGGTCTTGTCTCAGATGGCCCACAGCGTATTTTTGGGACGTCAAACATTCAAGTATTTGAACAAAATCTTTCATAATCTCTCTCTCCAAATTTTTACGTCACGAAAGATCAAAATTTCCAGCCGGAAATTTGAAACCCGTTGCAATAAGTTGGAGGCCACTCCAATATGAAATCATCATTTGTCCAATCTGGTGAGAAAGAAAAATATTTATTACTGATCTGGCTGCAATCAAATCTAACATCAACTGTTTTCTGGTTTCGCAAGACACAACATGTCCTTGCACCATAAATCACCGTCACTGTATTGTTCGTTTGTTTGGATTTTTATGGCGCAAGAGCATCTGGGCTATACTGCGCCAAACATGGTAAAATCAAAGACTATTGTAAAAACCAGTTCTCTGTAAAAAGTTAGACATGTGTGTTGTCAACATGATCATTTAAAATGTTAGAGAGTGATGAAAAGTTAGAAGTAAGAATACGAGCAAGGTTAAAATATGTAAAACACTGATGGGTTCATTGCACACTTGGCAAATTGGTGCTGGTCGTCATTGTATTGCAGGTAGGAGTACAATACAATGACGACCAGCAACAATGTATTGCAGGTAGGAGTCAAGGTATTCGCTAACAGTGTAAAAAATGGTGAGATATAATTGGACTTTAAATTTTCTCACCAACATCGCTGAACAACCTTGAAATCTACGAAATATTAGCAGTGTTATTTTTCTTATTTTTTCAGACACATCTGTTAATTGTGCATGTGCCTGCGTGCATACTCATACACGAAATCATAAACACTCTCAATAAAATACATTCGATGTAAGGTACAATTAACTACGGTAGCGACAAAGAGAGATTAACAGGAATGTTTGTTTTTTAATTTAAAGTTTGCATGAAATTACTGGTAACTAAAAACTGTGATAGTATTAATGTATTTTAATGTATTATCTGATTAATAATGTAATCACTTATATTGCTATGATAATAAATATTAATCATTTCGTAATTAATATAATTAATACAGTAAAAACTATAATTTTACTTTAATTAATGTAGTAAGATCTCGAAAATCCGATTCTCGGAAGATGGAGGCTCCATTAAAATCAAGGAGATTAAATTTTTAGAACTTTTGGAAATTCAGTTTAAAGACCTATTTCCCGGCAGTTTTTTTTAAGAGGGATGTTCCAGGTATTATAATTTGAAAGAGGACTGACAATTCTTTGTAAGTTCTAAAATCTTCTATCCATAATTATTAAAGAAATAAAGGTACGTAGGTATTTTGAGAAATATTTTCAAGCCTGGAAAATATATTTGAATTGAATTTAATTAAATAAAGTTGAAGAAAAGTGGAGAGCTGCTTTTGGCAGGGATGCAAAACTTACATCCACAACTTGGCGGCCAATCTCAGGGGCGTCCTCAGACAATTCGTTATTTTTGATCTTTTAATTTATATAAAAAAAATTCAGGAATTTTGTTTCATTTTATGAAAATGAAAATTAAAAAATATCTCCCTTTTCCATATGACAACTGTTTCAAACTATGTGTAAAAGGCATAAAAGCAAACTCTTCACATATCAGAAATTCTGAATTAAATAATATTAAATTAACAAAGGCGTCGAGATATTGCTTTTGCACCAGGGTGGCCAACACCCCAAGAATGTCCTTGTTCAAAGGAAATATGGATATTATCGATGCATACACACGGATGTATATAAACGGAGGGACCCTGGTTCGAATCCAGGATGGGGAAAGCGTCTCTTTTTCTCCAAAATTACATAAGCTCTAGTTTGAGCTGTAATTAATACGTGGGTGGCAAAAATTATAGTATAATAAATTCCCCCACGAAAACTCACAAAATTCTCGCCCCGGAGGCTTTCTTGTGTTGACCATATTTGGCAATTGTGTTATCCCTGCGGAGGGTAATAATACCTTAACATCTTTACATACGGAGAAAGAGAGCGTTGTTTCCTGTCCTCATTCGTCTAGCGGTCCAAGACACTCCGGGCTAAACGGAGGGACCCTGGTTCGAATCCAGGATGGGGAAAGCGTCTCTTTTTCTCCAAAATTACATAAGCTCTAGTTTGAGCTGTAATTAATACGTGGGTGGCAAAAATTATAGTATTATGCATCTGATGGATTTTTATTATTTTTCGGAAATACAACTTTTCGTAATCTGAGGTGGTCCTCGGTCCTATTGAGCTCGAATTATTGAGACTCCATTGTAATTATTATTATTATTAATATAAATCATGTGATAGCACGGTGCACTGTTAGAATGTAATTAATAATACGTTAATTTGTATGGCTCATTAATGCCGTAACTTCTTCATTATTCGTAAAATTGTTTCATTTGATGTAGTTTAACCGAATCCTATTTCTTTACATTAACTACCGCATCTAACGTCCTTGGGCAGTGTTGCCAACTAGGTCAGAATCATTAGTAGAAAAAGATACCAATAGATGGCGCCAAAGTTTCCCTTTTTTTATTCGGAGGGAATATATTTGATAGCTTTTTCCTTTACTTTTTATAACTAGAAAACGAAGCCGTAGGGATAAGATCAAAAAATTAATAAAGATGATAACTTTTTTTCCTTTCATGTGGAAGGCTTTTAGAACTTTTCTATTAATTTGTGTGCTTCTTAGTTCCTTCTTCCTTTAAAAGCTTTTAAACCCACTTCGTTTTTATAACATCCTGAGCGGGATTAATTCCATTAAGTTACGCGTCACTCCGGTGGTGATATAGCCATAAAAAATATTTAATGTCGCTTTTTTAGGGAGAAATAAATCCCTTATTTTTGGTAGCTATTAGGTGCCTTTTAAGTTGCAAAAAAGTGCAGGAAGGCGTCACTCTAGCTAAAGTGAAGGAAAAATGTTGAAAAATATATAACGTACGAGCGTAATCTAGTTATACGGTAACTTGTATTACAAACCACTGTCGTAAAACGAATTTCGTCGTATTGCGAATCCTCACCTTTTTCCATTGGTAGATAGGTAATAGATGTAATTGTATAATAAGACCTTAAGCAAACGTCGTCTGGGATTGCAGTGCCGTTATCAGCGGCCACCTTTCTATTTAACTTCATAATTCTCTTTCTTTCTCGTCCTCTCTCTCTCTCTCTCTCTCTCTTTCTCTCTCTCTCTCTCTCTTCCGTAAGCAGACTCATACACTATTAATTGGCGTAAATAAATACAATAAAACCTCTCATTAGAGGGCACTCACCTGATAGAAAACTTGTTCGTAAAAGAGGGGTGACCACAGAAGAGAGGGGGATATTATGAAGGAAAATTTGCCAGAAAATTTTTAGATGATCCTATCTAAGGGGTGGTCCGGTAAAAAGGGTTTTACTTTAATTTATAATTAAAATATATACTGTACTTATTCTCTATATATCTGTTACCCTTTTTTTTCTATCGTTATTTATGTACAGTGTGATCCACAGTAATCTCCCTGAAAGTATAAATTTAAATCTGGAAAACCAGTTGAGTGAATAAGCACATATTTTGGGGTAAACTACAGTCATTAACGCCATTTTGTATAATAATAAATATTATTATAATTATTATTATTTTTGTGTGCGTTCTCGCACTTGGCGGATTAGGCTTAAGACGGGCGGTGCCAAGTTCTCAAGTCTACCTTCAGTGTGAAAATGTTTTATATGTTTCATTCTGGTGCCAGGTTTAAAAATTTTCTGACTGTTCGGCAGGTGTTTAGTATTGTTGCTTTTTGCATCTGAATATATGTGTTTGGTTCAATTTCAAGTGTCTCCAAGTTCTTTTGGAGTGTGGTTGGTATTATACCTGTTGCTGATAAGACAAGAGGGATAACGTTTACCTTATCCATGTACCACATGTCTTTGATTTCCTGCTTTATGTCTTGGTATTGAGTCATTTTGTGGTGTATGTGCTATGTATGTTGTTTGTGTTAGGTATTGCTATGTCTATGATGTGTATGGTTTTACTGATTTTGTAAAGTAGGATTATGTCGGGTCTGTTATGTAGTGTCATCTTGTCCGTTATAATATCCCTATACCAGCACGATTTGTGCGTTTTGTTCTCTAGTATTGTTTCTGGTTCGTATTTGTAGTAAGGATTCATGTTGGTTATCAGCTTGATTCTGACAGCAAGTTTTTAGTGAATTATTTTTGACACTTGGTCGTGACGGTATTTGTAGTCTATTTGGACAATTATCTTACAACCTGATGATACATGTTGTATTATTTCAGATGTAAAGTTACATTGTCTACATTGTTCATTGTACTCCAGGTTCAACTTGAACGTCTTTTCTCAAATCACTTTTTCTATATTGCGCGCAGATTATCTTCAGATCTATGCGTACTAGAGTTCTGAAATTTTTAATATGCTTTTATATCATAAATACCTATATTTTAAAACCAACTGACAAAGTAAAAATATATTTTCAATAATTTAAAAAAATATGATATTTAAAATATGTCGATTTTTTTATATAATTGCTATATATTGTTTTTTATACATTTTAATGACTTATTTCTTCCATATTTTCTGGTTTTAGGTTAAAGCTGGTACCTTTCTTGGTAATTCGTGGGTGTTTATTTACATATTATTTACATTTTATTTACGTATAATTTACAATGTGAACAGAAGTTATATATACATATTAATAAGCCTGTGAAATGAGTAAATTCCGCCTTTCTTTTCTCCCTTTTCCTTGCAATTATATGCTACACTGTACCGCACCATGATCGTTTTAACACACTAGAAGAATAGCGAGGAGCTTGCTAGGAAGGATGAGACGTCCTTTCCACTTTCCTCACGTGACTAATGAATTACGTTTAACGTCACGTGATGTGGAGCCGCTCGAAGAGCAGTCGTTAAATTGGGGACACTGCTGTGTCCATCTTTTATATGGTCCAAAGTTCAGATATGCGCACTATGCTACAAGTTCTCAAACCGCCTAGGAAATCAATATTTCCGTTACTTGATTCGTTAGGTTAAACCTAATAGGTTCCTTTACAATATGACGTTTCCCTTAAATGACCAGGTATGTATTTTATTAGAAACCCCATTTTCCAAGCGGAATAACGATGATAAAAAAGATTTTTTAAGTAAGGAAAAGCCCATGCCTGTGTTAAATGTAAGTAAAGTTGCAAAAAAAGGACAAAGTATATAATCGGCATTTTAAGATTTCGTGATATTCGGAGTTTGAATGGCTGTGTGGGAGTTATTATTTAAATAAACTTTTTTGTATGCCATGTTTAAACATTGGTGTTAAATCAAATGTGTGGAATAAGAGTGGTTTCAATGATTTTGGTAACGTTACCCGTGCTCTTCACAAACATAAAGGTTCTTTTGATCGTGTGGATTGTACATTATGTTTTTCAAATCTAAAGAAAAATTTAAGTGGTATTGAGGATGCTTTAAAAGAATACTTTAGGCAATATATATTAAACGCTTCAACGAAAATATGCAGCTTAATGGACGTTTCATTCAATTGCCCGCCCATTCGTGCTGTTCTTTACTTGGGGAAGCAAGAATTAGCATTTCGTGGTCATCACAAAGATGTAACCTCCACTAATCATGGTAATTTTAAAGAATTGTTAGAAACCTTTATTTCGATAAGCCCTGTGGACATTCATGAGCACTTTTGAAAAATCACACCCATGTTTGCCGGCAATTCTAAGACTATTCAGAATGAAATAATTGACTGCATTTGGCAATATATCAATGAACATATCGAAAAAGAAATAAAGGATTGCATTTTTTTCTATACAAGTAGACGATTCCACAGATATTGTCCAAAAATCTCAATGTAGTATCATAATTAGGTATGTTATTGCTGGTGGAAAGTTAGTGGAAAGATTTTTGGGATTTTATGACGTCAGTTCCAATCAAGATGCCTCGAAAAATTTAACTATAAATCAAAACTTATAGGACAACGTTTTGATGGGACAAGCGTAATGTCAGGGCACTTAAATGGTCTTCAGTCCAAAATTAAAGAAGTAGCGCCACAAGCAGTTTTTATTCACTGTTTGGCACATCGTCTGAATTTAGTGCTACAACAAAGCTGAAACAGCATT
>QLNU02014176.1:150843498-150853675 GCA_006491805.2 Dysdera silvatica
TGGTTGTTGTTTTTAACGATATTTTTGGACTTACGGATGTTCTCTTCAATGTACTACAAAATAAGTCATTTGACATTAATTTTTGCATCTCACAAATTAAAAATACGCAGATTCTTTTAAACAGCAAACGAAAGGAGGATACGTTCGTGGAAATTTTCGAATTAGTGATTTCGAAAACAACAGTTCCAACTGAACACCGTGAGGGACGAAAAAAAGTGACGCTCACACAAAATAAAGTTCTTGCAAAATATAAAATTCATATTTTATGAAATATTAGATACATTTCATTACAGATTACTACACGTTTTCAAGATATGGAAAAGCTTCATTTTATTACATTAATGGATACTTCAAAATTTATAGAGTATTCCAATAAATTTCCTACGGAAGTAATAAATAATTTAAATGTGTACTACCCCAGTATATTTACTGACTTCCAAAGATTGAAAAATGAATTAAAACACATATATCTGGATAAGCAGTATAGAGATATGAAATTACAAACATTCATGGAAATTTTAACAGAAAACAGATACATTTTTAAAGAAGCTTATAAACTTCATTGCTTAATAGTGACTATTCCGTCCACTAGTGTTTCCGTAGAACGGAGTTTTTCTTGCTTAAACAGAATCAAAATCAGTCTACGTAATACGATGTTAGAAGACAGACTTAGAAACTTGTTAAAAATTTCAATTGAAAAGGAACTACTAAAAGAGTTAATAGAAACTCAACCATTTTTTCACATCATCGACAAGTTTGCAAGTCTAAAAGAATCGAACTTATATTCAAAAAATAAAGACTGGGTAAGCATATATTGCATATTTTTATTTTGCTTGTTGTCTCCACATATTATCTCTGTCTGTATAACATGTAGTACCATATCCGGTCCTATATATATATATATATGAAGGAAACAGTGGATTAAACGAAGACTCTGAGATAGTCGAAGGAACAGCTCCTAAAATCTTAAAAGAAGAAGTAGCATTTGCAATAAAAAGTATGAAGAAAGGAAGATCCCCTGGCGATGATGGCATTACATTAGATATCTTAAAAGAAGCTGGAGAACATGTAGAAGACATACTCGCAAAATTCTTTACCAAATGCCTCAACAGTGGTAACATACCAAACCAATGGGATTCTGCAACAGTAATTCTTTTGCATAAAAAAAAAGGTGATAAAGAGGATTTGAAAAATTACCGACCAATTAGCTTGTTACCTGCTATTTATAAAATCTTCACAAAAGTACTAACACATCGCCTGCAGAAAAAATTAGATGCAGTTCAACAAAGAGAACAAGCTGGATTTCGAAATGGATTCAGTTCAGTAGACCATATTCAAGTATTAAGAAAACTAATTGAAAGAACACATGAATATGAACTTCCATTATGTGTGGCATTTATTATGAGAAGGCCTTTGACTCTATTAAAACGTCAGCAGTCATCAACTCTTTAAGATCAACAGACGTCGAGGATGTGTACATTGACATGGTGAAATGTGTGTATAAAAATGCAAGTGCAAAATTTCGGTTACATAAAGATACCGAAGCTATCAAAATTGGTAAAGGTGTGAGGCAGGGAGATACCATTTCTCCAAAACTTTTTACTTCAGCTTTACAGATGATTTTTCAGCAGATAAATTGGAATGACAAGGGAATAAAAATAAATGGTGAATATTTAAATCATTTGCGGTTCGCTGATGACATTGTTATTTTTTCAAGAAACCCGTCAGAACTCCAAGACATGGTACAGGAGCTCTCAACTAGAAGTAAAGAAGTTGGACTGAAGATGAACCTACAAAAAACTAAGATCATGTTCAATAATTTTGTAGAGGAAACAAAAATACAAGTTGACAACATTGAGCTAGAAATTGCTGATTCATATACTCATTGGCCAGCTGATTTCAATGGATGGCAACATTATGAAAGAACTCAACAGACGTATTAAACTTGGATAGAGTGCATTGGGAAGAAACAGTTTTATCCTGAAGGGGAAATTGCCTTTCTGTCTATAAAGAAAGGTCTTCAAACAGTATGTATTGCCAGTCCTCTGTTATGGAACAGTTGGAGCAATACGAAAGTTACAAACAGCGCAAAATAGCATGGAGAGATGCATGCTTGGAATAACTAGGAGAGATCGGAAAAGAAACACTTGGGTGAGAGAGCAAACTAGAGTAACATCATTGTTAAAGTAAAAGGGCGGAAATGGCGGTGGGCTAGGCATATTGCAAGAAGAACTAATCAATGATTGACAACAGAAATTCTGAACTGGATTCCAACAGACCACCGAAGACCTAGAAAACGTTTTGAAACTTGATGGATGGATGTAATAAGAAAACATGTTAAGGTGACGTGAAAGCGAATTGCTCGGGATAGACTTGTGTAGAAATCATTTGGAGAGACCTTCATCCAGCAGTGGATAGATAATGGTTGAATATGATGATGATATTTCTATATATTGTGAATATTTGGAATGTTATGCATGACAGATTATTGAAATTTTAAAGAATTACTAGTGAATGGTAGTTTTTGTATTGAAATACCTATTATTATGTATAAATAATTGAATTATTTAAATACATCCATATTTTTAAATTGTATATATGTATCATAATAAATTCAATTATTTTACTAGAAAACGGAAATCTATTGGCCATTTTTCCGGTTTCTTTTGGGGTGGGGGGTGGAGTAGGGGCTCGCCGCTTTACCCGTTCTTGAAGTCACGAGCCGCCACTGCTTCAAAGCAGTTCAGGGCTTTCAATTATCCACATAGCTTTTGATGTCTGCTTTGCCATTAAAAGCCAATTAAAATCCGAGGTCTTCACTTGGAGTAAATTGACCACACGCTCGCATGCGAGAGCTTTGCGCACTGAACTAACATGATTTTCCCAAATTCATCGTTGCTTAATTTATTATTTGAAGGCATTGATTTGTTTAAGTCCGTGTGCTGAGTTCCCCCGATCTTAGCTTGGATGCTACAGTGGCGCTTACCATTAACCAATACCCGTCTGTCTGGTATTTCCATGTTTTATTCCTTAATGAAAAGCTGGTCTTGTTCGAGGGTCACGGTTAATTCTCGGTTCCATTTCGTAAGCTGAGACAGAAAGTCAAACCAGGGAAGACGGCTGCCAAACGTATAAATATTAAAATAATTTGCGCCATTTTGTAACAATAGATGGCGTTTATGTCTGTTTTTAAATTTTGAATTCTGCAATGATGTCCAGATCCAATGATGCAGCTTCCGAGAAGGAGATATAGCTATGCGCATTGTTTCCAGTGTTCTGGGCCACATTGTGCGAATGGATTCATAAAATCCATGGAAAAAATATGCCAATTCTCTAGAAATTTCCGTGTACGAATGTGCTGTGATTGCACACGGAAATGAATCACAGGGAACGCCCCCAATTTCGACCAAATCGACTGCTTCTGTGAATTTTCCATTCAGTGGCCAGAGACGTTTTACTAAGCGCATCGGGCATTTAGCCTTGACCTATTAAAATGCGACCATTAGCGTCGTCAACCGTAAAGCGTCATTAAACTGGCTCGAATAGAACCAAGTTAATGGTCCGTGATAAAAGTCGCTTTCGAAAATTGCTTTTAATCATAGATGAAACGTTTTTGGTTAATCTTGGGTTGGACACATCTCTTCAATCGTTGCAATAAGTATTCGTTAGTTAAAGCCATAATGGTTTATTATTTACTCTATGTTTTAAATAATCCATTCACTCTTTTTATTTTAACTTCGTGCTGTAAATTTATTCTCATAATAATTCTAATTTGAAGCATAAATATTAAAAGCCTAATATGAAAAAGCAGTTGAAGTGATAGGGTAGATGACAATGTAGGGTTACCAATTGCGGTTTCTACATTTATAGATTTGGTTATCGTTCTATGACGGATTGCAGAACGATGGAGCGGTGATAGACTCCATAATATCACCGATAGCTTATAAGTTATATCAGAAGGGTTTTAGCACGTGCGTCAACTCACGTGGATTGTTACCCTGGAACCTTATCGAAATTGAGTCAGAAATACCAAGATACAGATGAACCATGTAGACAGCATGTCTCTGGGTTAAACAATTTATTTACAATCACATAGCAAAATAACTTAAATTGTTACGATTAAGAATTGACATTATTATTATAAGACATTATGAATGTCCATCATGGGCAGCGTGACCATCTCGCTAAGAGTCCTACCGAAAGAATGTCTTTTATTGGTGTTCGCCTCATCGTCTCTACACTCGCAATCACTCTTATTGGCTGTTCACCCTTTTCATACGCAAATGTTCATTGGTTACCCCTTTAACACTAATTGATGATTTGCTGTTCCACTCAAGGGTTCGTGGTGTCACACTCGGAGGGTCGTAATCATCATGTCCAGTAGGGGTACTTATAAGCAGGAAATGTCTGTCAAGGAGTTTGAAGAAATACAATTAAGTTATTTTTGCGCCGTACCGTGTTGTACACTAAACTCAATCGTCGCCTGCAGCTAATATCTTTTCCATCGTCGGGAACAGAGTGAACCACTGATGAGTCAGTCCATCTGGATTCTGGGTGGAAAAAGCGTATATGCGAGGAAACAAAATGGTGAACATTAAATCATGATAAAACCTTTTGGGCTCATGTATCGATAATCGTTGATTCATAAATCACTACAACAAAAATAATCGACATTGGCGTTTCATAGAAAACTGTATGGACTTGGTTGTTTTAAATTTACTAGAGAGACATAAACTGTTAAACGAACTCAATCAATAAGTGGATCAATCACTCAATCAAACCATCAATTATTCAATGAATCTAATCATGCATTTCTGATTAAATTGTAGGTCTAGAAGGCGGCGTTAAACCAATGATAGGATCTGTAGTTTTGTATGGAGCCGAGCCATGAATATTAATTAACAGCTAGAGACAAAGAACTGATGAGAGTGTGGGAGGGAAAAGTATTTCGGAAATTATACGGGGCATTTAATGAAAACGGCCGAATGGAGAATTAGAAAAATCCGGGAAATATATCATCTGCATCAAAGACCATGAGCTTGTGAGAGAAAAGAAGATTTAGATGGCTTGAACATTCCAGATAGAACAAAACGTCCTGAGGACTTCCTTCCCCCTCACCTGCTCTACCTTTTCCATTTTTTCTTTTGTCTGCCTTTCCTTATAAATGTCCTCTAAAAGTGCACCCGCAACGGTCAACTCAAAATTCATTTACATTTTTCTACTATTTTTGTTTCTCATACTTCTTTTCTCGGTTCAGGCTATAAGGAAAAACATTCTTACTCTGCAGCCCACAAAGATTCCACCTTTGGACTTCAACCTTCACTTGTAACGTCTTCGAGTCAAGACTCTGCTCATAAACTCTGTAAATGTGATACACCTGCAAATGTAAATCTCTTAATAACAATGCGGATTTGTACGCGCGAATCAATATCTTTGTTGTTTCTTGTTGAATACGAGAAATCCCTTGCTTTTTCTACCGGAAAGAGAGCCCCGTTACTAGCATCGCTACTGCTCTCTTTCCATTTCCCAAGCAAATCGTTTGTATGGTCTCCTGATGTACATAATAATAAGGAATAAAGTATTATTATTATTACTATTTTTTGGTCCTTTATGACCATACTTCGCATCGTAACGGAGGTTAAGCAGTGGCGGCCCGTGGCGAGATTTAAGCGAAGCGACGTGAAGCTAATTTACGCAAAACACATTAATTTACAGTCTATATTCACCAAAAAATCGGCTTTAAACTTATTCGGTAAACAAAAAAGAAATTTACAGTAACTTTGGGTTTTGGTGAATTGGCTTCACGTCGCTTCACTTAAATCACGCCACGGGCCGCCACTAGTGTTAAGGACCCCATCAATCTCCCCTGCATACTCCTTTGGGAAAAGGAGGTATATTCCTCATATGGTCCTAATCGTTCGGGCCTATATGAAGATCCTCGCAGTATTTTACATTTTTGGTTCTCCATCGATTTGTTTTCACAATCACGTTGATTTCTCATGTTTCCATGACGACAATTAATATTAACCATGGTATATGTGAGTACAGGAATTTCGGCTGTGACGACCGAAGTTCGAAATCTTCGCTAAACCGTTGGTCCAGCTTGCCAACCCGTCTGGCCAACGTGGTGAGGTTTAGGCCCCTACGTCTGTATTTCTTTCACCGTACTACGTGTATGTGTGATAACAGAGAGACCTCCATCCTTCAGTGTTTTTAAAACTGTCGTTGTTGTTGATGATGATGATATGTGAATACATCATGACAACTGTAAAAATAGCGCCAATGGTATGTCAATGTACAATCAAACAATAGTTGTTACACACTATTTTCTTATGTTGATTCATTCGTATTTTACGGCGCAAGGTGGGGGCGGATTTTGGGGCGGGGATGGCGATCGCCGCCTTTGAATAAAAAATTAATATTGAAAAGATACAAGGTAAAGGTCCAATGAGGTATCATTTTCAAAAATCAAGTCATTAATCGCCACCCTTGAATGACCTCTAAATCCGCCCCTGCGCAAGGACATCTAAGGATACGCTCAGCCAGAATCCACAATTTCCAGAGAAATTGAAATCTCTTTCGGAATAAAAATGCGAAGTATCAGGCAAGAAATTTACATACAAAAATTAAGCACTGATCAAATATCAAACAAATCACCCGAGCTATCGGAAACGTCATCAGCTTTCCTTCTTCAGGCGCAATTACTCCCAATGACTAATCAGCTTCTGACGTGTCCAAAATCTCGGGTGATTTATTTGCTATTTTACCAATGTTTAACCAAACTTCTATTGCTTATAGAATCGAGCCGCACATTACGATGGACAGAAAAGCGACACCAGTTAAACAATATCATTAGAATACAACCCGGGTTAATAGCACTATGGGTAAGCACGTGATTTCTGCTTCACCACAGGATTAATTGGGGGGGTAAGGGGCAAATGCCCCCTCCCCCAGTTTTTTAGAACAGGAGAAAAAATTTTTCACCCAAATTTGGGGGTTCCCACCCCTCCCCAATGTTTACGCTGCATTTAGCCCTCAAGTTCGCCTACGTACGTTATCATAGTATTTTTAGGAACAAGGCCATGGAGGGGATGATAGGGAGATAAATTGCTCGGTATACAAAATCAAAATTTAATTAAATAAAATTTTGAAAAAATATAAAATATTAAAATATTAAAAAAACATTGAAGTTTGGTGACGATAAAATCATGCATTAAAATAACACGATGCAAAACTTGTTTCTAGAAGAAATGAATTAAATACATATCTTCGGAATAAAAAACAAAAAACAAAAAAATTAGCAACCTTGTGAAAAATTATATTCATAAAAATGAAGTTTTCTGAAAGTTATAAACCATTTCAAGTTTTCCCATGTAATCATCAAACTCAATATATTCTAAATGGCTATGTTCCCTGACATGCGTTTTTTCTATGCTCCTAAATTATGAAACAAAATTCTTCCCGTTCTTGGAATCCATTCTTGTAATCTTCAATCCTTCAGTTTTTCAAGTAACTTCGTCCTCTGAATATCTTCATTCACATTTGTTTTACTCGCTACAAAAATTCCTTACCCAAATAATTTTATAAAATCGAATTTCAAAACATTAAAAGTATTTGAAGCAAAATATTATGTTTTGTATACAAGGCACTGTGCTGAAGAAACCATGGAGGATTTTTCGAAGAATTGTAATTCTTAAAAAAAAGTAGAAAAAAAAAAAAAATATATATATATGAAGAATTCAAGAGTAATTCTTTTAAACCGCATCATTGCTGTACGTCTGTATTTCATGACAGTATTTTTGTCTAAGCAAACCTGGGGGGGGAGGGGTAAAAATGAAGTATACGGTACCTCTTCGTGCCAAATCCAGCCAATGCTAGCATTGCCGTCAAATTACAGCGTAAACCTCCATGTTTGGGTATGGTACTATACAGTGGTTACAATCGCAGTCTTTGAGCTCACTAAACTACATTTGGTTCCCAAAAAGCATAGCTGTATATAAATAGATTATGGTTCAGAAGGCACATTAAACTGTGTAAATGCGCCGTAGTAGATCCACCATCACATTTTGTGTGGATGTACTCTACTTCCGGAGCCATATTAAACCGCGTAAATACTCTGTTGTTTGAAAAGCATATTAAGCTGCATAGATGTGCTTTGGGTAAGGAATCACGTTAAGCTAGATAAATGCACTATGATTCAGGAATCTTATGCACGGCCTTAGATGCACCACTCCCTCTCTCTCTCAAATAAAAAAAAAGTGTGTGGACTGGAATTTCCGCCTAATAATGTACCAAATTCCCATGCCTCGTTCGCACAAGTTCTATAAAACCTTTCGTAATACACCAAAGTTTCATTTTCTATCCTAGTATATAGTGGAAATGCAGCAACAGATACCTGTCTTTGTGTATAGTGATGCGAAGAGAAACAAATACCAGCGTGACCATGTGTCATTTATCCATATCCGGTTTCACATTGACACTCAGGACCGAGGTTGGTCTTAACCCGGAAGCGCGAACACTGACCCGTCTCCCACCTCATTTACATGAAAGGTCCAGAAAGTCCGTCGACCGTAGTTCCATGAATCGCGGACGGACATCCGCCAAAATCAAATGATACTTTTTCTTCTATTCAGAACCGTCAAAATGATGGCAAACTATATCAAAGCCGTCGAAATGGAGGCTATGCTTGCAGTATTCACATTGTCACCACTAGTTTCAAACAAGCAGGACTGGTTAGTAGCAAAAGCTAAATCCTTTATTCAAGTGTCCTGATGCCAACACAAAGGGCTGTTTGCGACTCAAAGCATGGGAGTGAACGATTTTATTAGTGGTTTTCGTGTGTGAATGCGCAGCATGCATCAACAAAATTAGTTACCATTTCCGTATCTTGGGTTTGCATGAAAGTTGATCTGTGTTGCAGCCATCTTGTCTTCAAGAACTTCAAGGCTAAAGAAGTTATGCACATAAGCATCAAGAATGTATGAATAAGTCTTGAACTTACGAATAAGTTATGGATAGCCACGATATTGGAAGGCTCAAAGATTGTCATGGATAGCTGATCTGCGCCAAAGATTTTGTTTAATTCTTTAAGAACAAGCAGAAGTCCTGGATTATTCTTTATCATGTGGTTTGCTGTGACAAGTTATCCCACAAATACTCTCCACCCTACACTGGAAATTCTGCACGTCTCTCCAGGAATATCAGTACCATCTTTTTTTCGTCAAAGAAGTTGCCGTCTTCTCGGATGCGATTGCAAAGGCCGCCATTTTATTTCAAGTCGTCTGCTGCCAACCCAACCGACTGATTTTGAAAATATCACTTTTCAAGTGCAAAGAAAACGGGGAAAAATGAAAAGCCGAAACAAAAAGTTTTGCTTTGATTTCCTGGTTAGTCATTTGTTCTAATACTTTCGCACGTTTATATTTAAAAACAATAATGCATTATACAACGTCATAATAATCAATATTAATAATTTTAAGTCATAGATATCCATACGCATATTTATGTAAAATCAGTTTTAATGAAAAATGAATAAAGCCTAGCTGTTGTTAAGCAGTCCGTTCAACTGGAGGGTCCCTGATTCGACTCTAGATCGAGGATGATGTCTCTTCCATACCTAAAAGATCTAGTTTCCGAGATCAAAGGTGGGTGTAGAAATTATTAATGCAAAATGAGCGAACTTGTTTTATTTTTATAGTATTTTTATAGTATTACCATTATATATTAAGACGCTGTAAATTTTACTCATAACTATTCAAAGTAACCACAATTAAGCTATAAAGTATACTATGTCGATAAGTTATGCTACTTGTAATAATTAATATATAATAGGGGCCTATAAGTTGTCACCTCAATAGATGTTTCTATATTATTTTCACCAATTTCATCCACTCATCTAGTCTGAGGACGTTTGCAAGTTTTATAGTCTTTTGATATGAAAGAGTGAGTAAAAACAGCAAATTATCTCAGTTAAAATCGTTTAATAACGCTGTTGATAGCTATTTCGATCGCTGATCCGCCACCATCCTCAGCCATGGAAATAGCTATCAACAGCGTTTCTAAATAATTTTAGATGCGATGATTTGTTGTTTCTATTAGCTCTGTCATAACTTTACGCAGTGTGTCGCTACAACTCAAGTCTTTTGATACTTTCTAAAGCCAGTTTGCAAGTTTGAAA
>QLNU02014176.1:150853775-150868699 GCA_006491805.2 Dysdera silvatica
GCGTAGGCAGAAAGTTCATAAGGGGAGGGTTATAGGCTTAATGGGAGGGGTTACAGAGCTACAACTCATATATTCCTATGTTAAATATACAAAATTTCATTGCGATGGGGGGTTACAACCCCCAAAACCGTCCCCCCTGACTATCGCCTCTGTTTCCTATTATATTCCATTCATTTCAAATCTACCCCTTCTCCTCTCCTTAGACTGAGCTGATGCATATGCATCTCTCTCTCTCTCTCTTTCATTCTTTGATAACATACTGAAGCACTGCTAAGTGGGTCAAATAAGAGTTATTATTTTACTTCATTATTTGCTTCAATTCTGCCGAAGTTTCCGCCTAGTTTCTGATACGTTTCCTTGCTAAACATCTAATGTTAACAAATTTAAAACTTTACCTTTCTTTTATTGTTTGTTAGTCAAAATTCATTTCAATTTGTAAGTTATCTAAAAATTATGAGTTAAAATTAATTAATTCATTAAATGTCATGACTGAAAATTATGAAAATATACGGAGTTTTATATTTAATCATTTTCGACACCCACGTATAAGCTCAAACTGAGTTTTTTTTACGGAATTTTGTTAGTTCACAACCGGATCCCAAAAGGCCATAACGAAAAAGAGAGAGAGAGAGATCTAGGAAACGCTCTCAACTGAATCCATGAATAAAACAATATAATAATAATACAATAATAATAATATACAAAAATGAATTGTTTTCAGGATAGATTTGTGTAGCTAGCACTTTGAATGAACCTTTGGTCAGCAGTGGATAGATGATGGTCCAATATGATGATGATAAGTCAGTCAGTTGAATTTGTTTGACGTAAGGACCATAGTGTCCATAAATGATGAGAACACACCAACGCATTCTTATCATTGATCTTGTTTAGCCAGGGCCTGATCACCGCAAAGGCGTCCAAAGCCCGGGCTTTGGGACTAGACTCTAGCAGGAGTGGGAACTGCACGGTGAACAATCCTTCTGCGCATGTGCGTGGTCCACGCACATGCTCAGAATATAATCTATTCTCAAAGCTCGGGCTTTGGACGCCTTTACGGTGATCAGGCCCTGTATTCAGTAGATGAATAGTTCGAAAAATCATGCCCAAAATTCTGTAAGATCCATGGTTTCCCCATTTCTATAAATTTTATAAGGAATTTTCCACATTTCTATAAATTTTATAAGGAATTTTCCACATTTCTATAACTTTTAAAAGGAATTTTCCACATTTCTATAAATTGTGTTTCTATACTAGCGATAAAGCTAACCTAGTACATTGATAAGGTGTAGGACAGTATGATTCCTCCAGTGCAATATAGTTCGCCCTTTCTTACGTTAAGAGAGTTAATAGAAGATACATTTTGTACATAAAACATTAACATACTGCTCAAATACATAAAACATAGGCATATTGGTGCAATTAAAATCTGGTATTTATTAAATTTAGGAAAAAGACTCATTATAGCAAGCGCTGACGTCATTCAAGTAACTGACCACTCAGAGGACTTCGTTTGCTTGGCGAGAAATTTGGCGCCTGGAATTTTGGCAACCGCGTTTTTCTGCATTCCAAATTAGGCGATAAATAACCTAATAATGTTGAGGGCTATCTCATTTTTCGCCAATTTGCGAAAGAATACTCGTTGCTCGGTCGTGAATAGGTCACCGTGTAACAGTGTACCAGGTTAGCCGCGAGTATATAAATGAACATCCAAGTAATCATATATATGTATATGGAATGAAAGAACACACATAGCATTTTCAAATCGACGTCTGTGTCTCGCTGTCTTATAGGATTCTATGTCCCATTCTACGCAACGCAAACACCTGTGAAAAAAGCCCATCGTGGTTTAGTAAAATCGATCAAATCAGCTACAAGCACTTATCAAATTGCAAGGCAGCTTAAAAAACTGTTAGACACATGATTGTAATAAGTAAGTTTGTATTTTTGTCCGACATAAAAATAGCAGAGGTCATACTGCGCCCGGACTTGCATTTTTCTGAGGAGCAAGGGCCTTTGTTGCCAAACACTAGACTATGGTGTGCAGAAAAATGGCACGGGTTCTGGGATGCCATTGGACGTCAGACCCGAGTTAGTGGCACCATAGACGACTACGTCACCTTAGGACAGTGGACCTACAGTTTTTCGAGAAACTTGAATCTCTTAAGGCCTAGGGAACCAAACCCCGGACTACAGTGAGCTGTTAGCCTGTTAACTGGTTTTTTTTCCATCGCTGGAACTCGAACCATAATGAACGGTACGCTGTATGAACGCGTGATTGCCGCGTCACCGCAGGCCCAATGGTCATAATAATTTAAACCCATCAGTGTAAGTATATATTGAGAAGTTGCAATGCCACAATTTTTACTACAAGTAGATGTTTTAATGTTACGTTCTTTCTTTACAGAGTCCTGGTGCTTTATCACATCGAGATCCCATATCCCGCTTGGGATGCGCTTTTAGCAGCCAACTGCATTTGACAGCTGGGCCATCTGCAACTAGCACTCTAGCTTCCATAAGCCACAGGTAAGGAAATGTCGTTACGTCATATATGCAATTCCGAAAAGAAAACAGTTTTTTTTCTTTACAAATGCCATGCTACAGAGCGGGATAAGGATGGCGCCGGGATGGCACTGTGGGTTAAGGCGTTATCGTCTGTCCATGCTGTATCTGTTTTCATTCCCATTGAAAGAGGGTGGCATTTTTTTTTTCACTCAATTTGTTCAGAATTCCCAGTATTTAATTTCGTTTGGGTTCAATATTGCGTTGATCAACTTTATAATGAAAATAAGTGAATAGCGGACAACTGTTAGATTTACAAGGAAAACAAAGTTTTGGAAAACGATGTTGTAATGAAGAGTCGCTACAAGTGAAGCGAACTCGTTAACTGAACACAGACTGTTGTCATTTCCGTAAATACCCAACCTTTTGTGTTTAGTTGTTCCCTTGAGTCAATTCCTGGTAAGCTCCAGCAACGTCCGTTCGAAATGCGTGGACACGTTCGACCCAACATCAAGAACTACCTCCTATAACGTTGATACTAATAGCTAATGCGTAACACCACGTTGATTGAACGTTTAATATGCTAAAACTAACCCGATTTTAAAAACGGTCTCTGTTTTATGTACATGGATATGAAACATCTGTTAGATGTGCATTTTAAGCTGAATAATATTGTGTAATACAGTTTTATCCATATAGCCCTCCACTCACCCATTGGGCTCAGCATCGGCCTTTAAAATTGAAGAGCTGGTTTCGATTCCTACCAAGCTCAGTTATGTATACTTATCCTGACTTAGAGGCCACTTTAATCCGTCAGTTCCGTCTTAGATCTGCCTTCTTACGGTCTTGGGACGTAAGAATAGATCATCCATCATCATTGTCTGACACCGTCCCTTTTAGACCAGGAATTTCCATCTCATTATATTCAGAGCTGGCTTTTACAGTTGGCAAACGTAGGTGCTCGCTTAGATTTTTACTTACTTGCGGCTTCTTCTGCTTTATAGGGCCCTTAGGTCGTTGATGGTTCAGCCTCTAAAAGCAGCCTTTGTTATCAGTCTCAGAATAATTTTACCCATCTTTTCACACTTCGCAACATCTTTCCTTGTCATTCATTCTTTGTACATCTTTCTTCATTATTCATCCATTGTATACCTGTCTTTATTATTCATTCTTCGTACAACTTTCTTCATTATTCATTCTTGGTATACCTTTCTTCATTATTCATTCTTTGTATACCTTCATTATTCGTTCTTTGTATACCTTTTTTCATCGTTCATTCTTTTATGCATCTTTCTTCATTATTCCTTCTTTGTGCATCTTTCTTCATTATTCATTCTTTGTACATCTTTCTTCATTATTCATCCATTGTATACCTGTCTTCATTATTCATTCCTTATACAACTTTCTTCATTATTCATTCTTGGTATATCTTTCTTCATTATTCATTCTTTCTATACCTTCATCATTCATTTTTTGTATAACTTTTTTTCATCATTCATTCTTTATGCATCTTCCTTCATCATTCATTCTTTGTGCATTTTTCTTCATTATTCCTTCTTTGTACATCTTTACTCATTATTCATTCCTTGTACAACTTTCTTCATTATTCATTCTTGGTATACCTTTTTTCATCATTCATTCTTTGTGCATTTTTCTTCACTATTCCTTCTTTGTACAACTTTCTTCATTATTCATTCTTTGTACATCTTTCTTCAATATTTATTCTTTATACATCTTTTCTCATTATTCATCCCTTGTACATCTTTCTTCATTATTCGTTTTTGTACATCTTTCTTCAATTTTTAATTCCCGAAAAATGCCTTTTTCGTTGGACCTAGCCTTCACAAGTAGGCGCAGTAAGGATTTTTGAAAGTGGGGGGAGGTTACAATGCTAAATTTTGTCTTCTAATACAGTGGCTTTGAAGAATTAATGGAATTTTTCCATTAATGTGGGGTATAACTCCCGCCTACATCCATGTCTTCAGATGACAATTTAATTGAAATCTCCGCCTAAGGCCGCTAAGTATTAAAAGTCCGCCCGAACCGTAATATGTTTGTTTACTATTTTAGTTGTTGTTTTAAAAATTTATCTTGTTTGATAAAACAGGACTTTGCTGTCCTTGGAACAGAAATTTCAATCAATCAATTCATGGATCTAAAAACAAATTTACTTTCTTTTGAATACTTGAACACAGGGCCGGATTTAAGTTTTATGGAGCTCTAGATAATTTTTTCCACCTCCTTTGTAGCATAAATTAATACTGTGCAATTATTTAATTAAAGAAATAAGGAAAGGGGAACTTCATTTAAATCAATCCCCTTATTGAAGTGAGTGTTCACCTAACTTAAATAATACGCATATGTATCTCCAAAACTTTGAAAATTAAACGATGATATGGAATTTTCATTTATTATTGAGGCTGAGATTAAAATTTTATATTAAAAATTTTTTTTCTTTCTGGTCTTTTTTTCAGAGAAAGCCAAATATTTCCTCATATTTAATATTATCTATGACATCTTTTTTTACGCTCAATACAGCTAGATGATTTAATTTTGAGTGACATAAGGAATTTTGTAAATTATGTTTTGCTCGTCATAACGCTAAAACTAACATCATTCAATTTCATATGAAGTGACGTTCGCTCTCCATAATGCCGGGGGTAAAATATTAGAACACGGTACCACCGCCAATAAATTAATTTGGCGAGTTTTCCTCGTTTTTGACAACTGTCGTTGGTAAAGACAGGGTTGCCACTTGTGGCCTTTTTACCCTGTACGAACAAGTTTCCTTATTTCATACAACAGACAATCGATTTACCATGCGCGCAAGTATACATTGCAGAAGCAAACATTACACAATCTTTTCTCTTTATCCATTCGACTCACTTACAGTTACGTACGTTAGATTAGTAATTCTCTAAAAATTTTCTGACACTGAAATTTTCCCGAATCAGTGAAGGGAAATAAGTGTGAGGGAGACTACTACATCCCCGCTTTGGGCTTCGCCCTTGCTGCCTGTTTGTGTAGTCTTCGAGCTTTCCTGTATCAGTATAATGTTGTTTCACTGAAAACCTGAGCAGCGTATGAAAAATAGACCTTGACATGTCATATAAAAACCGTTTAGCGACTATTTTCTTAGTCGCCAATTTGTCGAGAAACCTGTACCGTATTCTAAAATTTAACCATGCCGAGCCCCTCAAAATAAATAAATATTTTTCTCTTTTCCTATGCTATAATCCTGCCCTGCCTGAATGCTTACCTGAGTGAGTATTGTGAGACTTGCAAGTACACAAAAACGCCTTTTATTTCTAGATTACATCGACGAGCAACAGAAAACAACAATGGCAGCTTATCATCAGATAAGTCAACAAGCCTTCCAAGTATCATCGCTTTGCAAAGGATTCCGTTAAGCAAGCTTCCGCATCATCACAACAATCACCATCGATCAATACCCCAGCCACCACCACCCAATAGTCATCCGCATCCGCACCACTACCACCACGATAATAACCACCATCATCACCACCTGCAACACAACCTTTATGGTCCCTATTCAGCGAGTGCTGGTCATCCGCAGTCATCACAACATGTCGGATCCAACATGGTATCGTCTTCCTCTTCTTCTTCTTCCGCAGCTTCGCTTCCGGTGCTCAATGCATCTGCTCATGTCTACAATGGTGAAAACGTCAGTCCTGAAGCAGACGGCAATGACGACGATATACAAGATGGTGCTGCTGTGGACGATGATGATCTGCATCTTCCTTGTCGTAGTTACTATAGCAATGGTCGCAGACAAGAAGATTCTCCTGAGGACATCCACCTCCAGAAAAGTTGGATCTCTCCTCCACCATCCTTTGGTGGCGACTGCAAGCAAAATCCTCCAGCCAGATACGATCCTTACGGTAGACGGTTGCCGTTGTTACCTGATGGTAAGTTACTAGAAGCATGATCCGTTGCAAACATATAGTTTCTTCATATTAATTCAATATCATTCATGAAATTTATTCTGAAAACGTAAACTTTCTTTGACGTTATACTCTGTAACCTGTATTTATATTATAATCTAAGATATTTATTTGCTTTATAATCTTTAACTTTCGTCTACAATATGACAATTAATTGTCTTTTAGATAATCTGTGGCTTTTCTTTTTGTTGTTAACTGTGTCTTTTTTTTTTTTTGCATTATAGTTTGTAACTTTTCTTTATATTGTAATTTATGAGATTTGCCTTATTGTGGTGAAATTTAATGCAAATTCCTTTTCAAATTGCATGAAAATTGGTAAAATTCGACCCTTATTAAAAGTTATGCTTATTATTTTCAAACTTTGGTTTCTTCTTTACGAAACGATTTTGCAAATTTATAATAATCAAACAAAAACTTTCAATTAAAAGTGCGATTTTATGCATCATGGTTAGTGCTTATTTCATACCCTGCTAACCAATTGATTGATATCTTCTGGCGAAGGGCAAAACAACTAGAGGAAGCAAAAGCATTTCATCAACATTCCACTAATATTTCATGTACACAGTTTTCCCTCCCATAAGAGACACCTCTATTTTAAGGGACGATTCCTCTAGTCCCCATTCCCTTTGAACATATATACCCCCGAAGAAGCTTCTTCCTCTGTATTTTCCATAAAGGTCGCTCACAAATTCGCTATTGGTGAAAGAGTTCTGACACGTCTACTAACTACAGTTACATAGCAATTCAACACTCAGGGTGGGGGGGACTCAAGTGGCTATGGGGAGGGGCTCAAGTAACTTCAAAGAAGATTATGTAATGCGGCTTTAAGGTAAATAATGTGTTTTAATATTAAGTGAGAAGATTGAGCCCTTCCCCTTCCTACCCCACTGATTAACTATGAAAAATCCTCCTCATCAGTCGTTAAATGTTGAGGAACTACAGGTCTGCTAAATCGTTCACTCAATGAATCAATTTACGATTTCACCCATAAATGAGAAAACCCGTTTAGTTATTTGGTCATTGAAATATTTGGCTCACCACCATCAGGTGGGATGTAGACCATCCCAACCTCCTGGCCCCATGATTTTATACTCCAGTGCAGAAGAATGCAAAAATTCTGATAATCCGAATGTTCCTCTAATCCTAATATTCACCTAATCCGAATTAACCTCGTGCCTGTTTAACGCGGATTAGCGGGTTTTCGCTAATTCTAAACGCTGGACACTAACAAGGGAAGTCCCTGAGTTGCCACGCGAACTTCCTGTTCAAATTATATTTTTCGAATTACTTTTGTGCTAGAAAAGAAATACCCTTCAGGAAAAATCCTTGATGTTAAGCGTTTTCGACATATGAGGTGTCAAAGTCCAAAAATTGAACGCTTTATGAAGATTCTGAGGGAGCTATTCTATGTGCTACCGGCGAGATATTTAGTATGTACAGGTTTCTTGCGATGAGGAATACAATGGTAAAACCGAAAATCATGAATTAAGGGTAATTCTCAGGGAACGATGAAAGTGAGTGGGAGATGAAATAAAGAAAAACCAGCGCCCTTATGGGATACTTCCCCTACATACATAACTGGATCATACAGGAAAAGTACTGCATAGGGGCGATTTACGTAACGCTTTTCAAGGAGCACATTGTGAAAAAAAAAGGTTGCTTTTTTTTATCGTGCATATCTGATGTGGTATTGCATAAAATAACCCAAATTTCATAAAAAATATTAAAAACAATGTTAATGGAAACTTAATTCAAAAAATTTGGGAGACTTGCCCAAAGGCAAAAAGTGTGTTCAGTCATTTAAGGTATCGTTAAATTCAAAAAACGAATTCTTTTGGAGCATCAAGTACATAATCTATTGCGTTTTGTGGGTTTATGGATGCTTATAAGGTATGTTGCTTGTAAGCAACACTGCTACCTAAATCTTGCGAGAGGGAGTTGCTTGTGGTAAAGCACTTTGATTAGCCTGTGACATAAGAACTTCAGACACCTGTTTCACGTGAGGAGAAGTGGGTTTCGACACAAATATTTGACATCTTAAAAGATTTGACAAGCAGAAAATTTGAAGTGGAGCCTAACCTCACACTGGAAAACTGCGAAAGTGATGAAGACCATGATGAACCTCCAAAGAATGACAAGCAAGTGGATCCATCCTACTGTTTGGAAAGTGCAGATAAATTTTTGTCATTTACGCCTAATACTATGGAAAAAATTAAACATCTGTACAACAGCGGGAGATCTCCGGCATCTATCATGAATTTGTATCCAAAGATCAGAAAAGGGAAATAACTTCACAGGATATTGCAGTATTCAGAGGGTCGGGGAACGAAACCTCAGCATATCAAGAAAGTAAAAGATTATATCAGAGAAGTATTCAGGAAAGCAAGATTTAATGACTTACCAGTTCATGACAGAGATTTGAAAAGGTGGGCCAAGAAAAAAGACACGAGCTTTAGGCACAACTAATTTTCAAGCAAGTAATAATTTTATTGTAGCTTTAAAAAGGGATTTGAGGGTACGATCGCGAAAGGTCACACATTTTGTAAATAACAAACGCTTTGAAAATGAAGTCCGTTTCCAACAGGCTGCTGAGGACAATGTCAGATCCGCGTAAATAGTATCTTGCCAACATACGACGTAGTTTTCAATGCTGATCAATCTGGTTTTGTTGTAGAGTTTACTTCCACGCGAACTCTCTCCAACATTGGTCAGAAGAAAACATATCTTAAAGTCAATAATAAGCACAACATCACTCATTCATACACCATTATGCCAGCAATTTCATTAAGAGGAGAACTTCTGAGCCCACTGTTTGTATGCTTGCAGGAAAAATCAGATAACTTCTCTGGATCCCGAGTGTCAGCACGAGTGAGCGAAATGTTGCCAAATAATTTATATGTAACTTGTAGTAAATCTGGAAAAATGTCTACAGCTCACATGAAGGAATGGGTTGATCACTGTGCCATGCCAAACTTATCTACGAAAGAGAAAACCCTAATATTGTTAGACAACTGATCGGGGTAGAGCGAAAATTATACAAGAGAATGGTTGGAGGATTTACTGGTAACCACGATGCCCCTTGACGATGAGCATCCTGAGGACTGAGAATGTGCTGAGGATCGAAGAATTGATGTCTCAATTATACCACCTAGCACAACTGCCATTTGCCAGCCGAACGACATATTTTTCCTTCGGCAGTGTAAAGTGTTCGTACGTGCGATGTACGATCGTATTGCATTGGACGATCTGGAAATTCATTATGATGTTCGTATTGAATATGCACTCCTTGATCCACAATCAGCTCAAGGCCCCAGTATTCAACAATATGATTCGTTTCGCTTGGGAACGAAGTGGCTACCAAGTTCATCACCTGGAGTCTCTCCAAAGTGTGAAACATGGCCGTTTCTCTTCCAAAAACGGAGAGGACGAGTGCAACAAGAAACACTGCGTAGAGAACATGTTTACAAAGTGCGAGTATTACAAGAAATCCTTATGTATAACTCATTTTCTTGGTAGAGTGTGCTTTCATTGATCCAGTATTTGTATCTCCGAATTATTGAATTTTCTTGCGATAAGGCGATCGTTATTAACATATTTATGTTTTAACTCTACACATTGCCAGAAATGAAGTATAATGCTATGAAGATCGTACGGCCGTTTTTATTTTTACCATTTAAGGATAAATTTTTTAACGTTATTAGCAGATCGGCTGACGATTCTTTTTAACTTTCCTTTTCTGTTCGTACAAATTTATAGTACTAAAGTAATGGTATGTCTAGTTTTATTTTATGCTGTTAGTATCACACGATGATTGCGAGCCGACCGCTGCATATACTGAAACTTATATTATTATACCTAAAGTCAAATTATTTTCTGCAATGTCTTGTTTGATTTTGACAGTAAATGTATTACATCTAACTGCAAATTTAATTTTAAACTGTCGAAAGTTTCAAGAAGTTATCTTCATATCTGTACCTACTTTGCATACTGTTTAAGGTTAATTAATGAACCGAGTTGTTTCTTGACGTTTGTGAGGCTCTTCACTAATGTATTATGTTAATGTTTCGCCAGCGCCTCATAATTTGAACCAATTATTTTGCTATCATTGGAATTTCTATATGATTCTTATTTTCATGGTAGTTCTTGTGAAATATACCATTCTTATTTGATTGAAAGTGTCCAAGTCATCATATGTAAAACTTTCTTACTTTCAATAACATGCAAATACTGCTTTCAACTCGTTTTGGACTTCACACACACCTTCATTGTTCGTTGAGAAAACCCTTAATTTACATAATTCATAATTTTCGGTTTCATCTTTGTATTCATCGTCACGAAAAGCCTTTACATACTAAAATGCTAACGATGCTAGCATGCAACTATCCATAAAGGAAAAGTATCGCCCCTATTAAATACTTTTCCTGTATACAAAAGCTATGCATATAGGGGAAGTATCCCGTAGGGGCGCTGGTTTTTCTTTATTTCATCTCCTCACTCCCCTTTCATTGTTCTCTGAGAGTTACCCTTGACTTGCATAATTCATGATTTTCGGTTTTACCATTGTATTCCTCATCTCAAGAAACTCGTACATACTAAAAATCTCGCCGGTGGGACATAGAATAGCTCCCTCAGAATCTTCATAAAGTATCCAATTTTTGGACTTTGACACCCCATATGTCGAAAACGCTTGAGATCGAGGATTTTTCCCGAAGAGTATTTCCTTTCCAGCACAAAAGTAACCCAAAAAATATAATTTCAACATGAAGTTCGCGTCGTACCATAGGGACTTGCTTTGTAAGTGCAAATTTCGACTGTTAATCTTGATCAAAACATCACATCTGTTCATACTTTTAAGCTTGACTCATTGCAAGAAATGCTTCACAAATGCTATTTTAATCTCTATACTTACAACTTGTTAGAACAATCTTGTTAATTAGGATTTGAATTTCCTTTTAGAAAATGGTTTCCTAAAATTCCAAAATTTCTAGGAGTGCGCGAAAAAATATAGTTTAATTGCGAAAGGTTAAAGCAATTAAAACTTCTTTACTAATAAGTTTGATCATTAACCTTAAATCAAGCATTAGAAAAACTCAAATGGTTATCACCTCCTGTAGAAAGAAATTGCCCAATTAAGCCAAATTGAAAGCAGAAAAAAATGATGCGCTTGATATAGTTAATGAAATGGTACTTAGCAACGGAAATCATTAAAAATAAGTGTCGTATGCGACTTCCATTAGCCAAAAGCGATTGTAACAATTTTTCTCCTATTTCGTCTTGTTCTTTCAGAGGTGCTGAAATATTACGGCTCGAGATTAAATAGTTTCGAGAGAGTGGAACTACAGCAAGGTGATTACAGCGAAATTTGGTATCTTGGACTCGAGGCAACAAAGATTGAAGGGGACGAAGGTGGACTGCAGAACAATGGATACGATGATGAAAACGGTTCTTATACTAAGGTTTGCTTCGTTTTTATTAATGCATGCACGCAGATACAAGCGTATATAATTCCGTGACTATATATAAATGTATGGTGTTACTTCGCCAGACGGTAACTGGCGACTTTTCTAAAGTTTCCAATATGACGGATTCGCAACACGTATGCGCGGACGTCATGATAAAATTCGCTCTTTTTTTATCAGTGGATGGCTAGTGGAAAAACTCCCCTACGCACTCTTCTGTATTCTGACATTTAACCTCGGCACCTCAACCTCCTAAATCAATAATTCTTGCTAAAGTATCACCACTCAAAGTTGCCAAATACACCAAACCAGAAAGTATTTGGCGAGTTACCTTCTCTTAAAGTAGCGCCAAATATATGCAAGTAATTTCATGACTATATATACGTACATGTACATATATAAATACATGACTACATGCGTACATAATTCCATGGCTACATGTATAACATCATCCAGCAGTGGATAGATAATGGTTAAATATGATGATGATGGTGACACGCATATATGTATACATATATGCGTCATATATAGTCATGCACTTATACATATAAGTGCATGACTATATGTGGGTGTGATAGAGGCGTAGCTTGGGTTTTCAGGGCCCAAAAAAGTATTGCGCCCGCTAAAGCCCGTTATCACTTCCTTCCACCAGTCCACTTTTAAAATTTTTTGCTCCTCTAAGAATTTGGAACCAGGGGCTTTCGCCTCGGTTCCCTCCACCCTACACCACTGGTGTATGGATGTACACGCATTGACACACATAGATTACAGGCCCTGCAGAAGTAATTAGTTCACCCATGGTGCCGTTATCTTTAGTTTAACGCCTAATGGTGAACAAATGGTGGTCAAAAGAGAACACTTACAGACATATTGCTTGCTCATCGTAGTGCGGTGGTTGGTTAGCGTTAAGGCGTTAAGGTTCGGAATCCTCGAAGAGCTTTAAGTCCCGGCATAGCATGACTCCTGCTGTCTTTGCACCGTAGAACACTCAAACATGCATTTTTGTACTTCAGTATAACTGAAGTCCTACCTCAGAAGAAACAGAGCTCCCGGTTTCATACGTGACACCTACTTTGAATATAGCCATGTGCACGTTCTCACCACCTTTGGCGCAGAATGACCCTCGCTCTCCTCGCGCCATTAAAATACAACCTTCCACCCAACCAACCAACTTATTTTGAATCCCACTTGAAAGCCGAAACACCTACTTGAGAAAAAGTTTATATCTGAATAACGAAATTCTTCGAAAATTATCTAATTTCACAAAATTAAATTATTCTGTAGATAAAAAAAATCCTTTTAACTTGAATTTCCATCAAGTTAAAACTTCTTTCTAAATGGAATTATTTATTTTTTTCTCCTTCAATTTTTTATGACGACTTCAAATGGAAATCATAAAAAATTCAAGAAATTTATATGACGATTTCTTTAAAAAGTCTCTACTGTTGTTTTTTTTGTTTTTTGTTTTTTTTGTTTTTTGGGAATTATTTTTGTAAGTTTTTTTTTTTTTATCAGCCAACAAAAACATCAGGCAATAACACCCTCGGTACATCGAAATCGGCAATACGAATAAAGGGAATGGGGGATAAAAAAAAGCTAATATTTTGGATTTTATAGATCCTGTAAGCGAGAGCGTTATAGAGATGGAGGGCGATATATTTCGGGTATTCAAGCCGTAACGTAATATTTATAACTTTCAATAAATATGCACATTTCTTTTGGTGGGGCATCATAAAATTTTAGTATATTTCATGAAGTTTTGTTGCAAAGAACGTTGTATAAAAGGGGAAGTCGCCCTGTTTACTGCTCAAAAACCATAGATTGTCCTCGTAAAGAATCCCTATCCATGAAGCCATGCAACTTAACCGATTGATTTTTGTTTGCCGTTTGGTGCGTTGAAAAAGTAAATTCAGTCTGTCGAAAGGCTTCTTCCTCGCAAAAGGAAAATATTAGTTTCATAACAAGGCCTGCCTATAGAAGCATTTCTATCAATTTTGTTTTCATAAATAGGGCTTTGTTAACATTGTTTGTGGTTCATAATACGTATTTCTATAAATTACTTTTATACATATATATAGCCTATTATATAAATTGCCTTTGGAAGAAGCATTGTTAGAATGACAAATTTTAATAGATTGAATTTCAAAGAAAGATTTAGTTGAAAGGAACAACAATTTCTTAACAACGTAACTATCTATTATACTATAATTTTTACGTAAATTACGTAACTATCTATGATAACAAAGGCACCAACGAAATGAACGATAAGATCGTTTAAAATGAAATTTTGTGAATACGTATAGCTCAAATTTTAAGCCATGTAGCGGTAACGCGTTCGCTTTGTGCCTGTTTTCCCGAGTTCAACTCCCAACGATAATAAAAAAAATGCTTACCAACTAATTGCTCACTATAGTATGGGAGGTTGGTTCCCTAGGCCTTAAGAGGGTTTAAATTCCCAGGAAAATTGTAGGGCCGGGAGCGGCATGACCCTAGCTTCCTATCCTTGCGCAGTAAAACAAATGAAAGTTCGAATCTTAGATTTCAAAAGTTTGTTTATAATTTACTCTTTCAGTTTGTTTATAATTTACTCTTTCAGTTTGTTTATAATTTACTCTTTCAGTTTGTTTATATCAGAAAGCTTGTTTACCACCTTACCATTTTAATTGTTTGCATCAAAAAGTTCGTTGCTTTGTTTTGCAGGGTGAGGACAGCAGTAATCATGTTGCACCGGAACCTGAGGTTCCCAAGAAATTCGAAACACTCAGCATTTAAGCGTTCAACTCCAGCACGAGCAATTTGTTAGTAAACGTTCCATTTTTACATCGTTGAGAGTCGAACCCGGGTTAACCGCACAATTGGCGAAGGCCTTACCACTGCGTAACTGCAGGGCCTCAATTCGCCTACGCAGGGCCCCATGCGCCACCTCTGGGCCCCAAAAGTCCGACTGCCATTAGCTGTTCAGCAATGTGTGTTTGAAGACCTCGAGCACGTGTTCTAATAG
>QLNU02014176.1:150874149-150886409 GCA_006491805.2 Dysdera silvatica
TGTTACTTTTCTTTTTTTTCCTTTCTCGAATATTCTCGTACACGCCGACGAGAAAAAGACGGCAAATTCTGGAAAAATACTTTTTCGATGAGAGAAATTCTTATAGGTAGCTGTGGTTTCGGTAAATTCCTTCATACAGGCGTTTCCAGAATATTTTTCATTTTGAGTTCTTTTCCCATCCGCGTGTTGTTATTCTGTTTCACTGGCCTCTTATTGTCGTTTCTAATGACGCCTATCACGGAATATCAAATTAAAATTATCGAATCATTGGCCGAGGCCAGTCGAACTCATGAAGTAAAAGTTATTACCGGTAAAGGCAATTATATCCATCGAGAATTAAAAGCAGCTAGAATGGGAATTTTGAAGGACTTGGGTAATAACCTACGCATACAACCTGAAGATGCAGTGACAACTGAAGCAGATATGATCGAAAAAACGATGTCTGGTTATGCGTACATGGATGCAGAATTATTTTTGGAGTTACTCGTTCACGAGTTTGGAATGGGAGACGAAATTGTTGTGTCAAAAGATAGTCTTAAAACGACACCCATAGCGATTCTTTTTCGAAAGGACTTCTGTCGCATCAAAAACTTCGACAATATTATTTTTCGTATTTACGAATCAGGTGTTTACCAAAAATTGGTGCAAGATCAACTATTCAAACTCAGTTTAAAAAGAAAACCTCGTGTTAGTTCCACAGAGAACGCAAAAACTATCATGCTTAAAGACTTCATCGCTGTTTTTGGTTTGCTAGTACTTGGTTTCACCTTTGCAACAGCAGCTCTATTTTATGAAAGATATAGCCAAAAGTGGCAAAGAAAAGGCATTTGTAGGTAATGTGCTTTAAAGCTAATTATTTATACCCTTGCATGGATAATAGAAACGTAGGTGCTGATGCTACAGTGGCACATAAGAATAGAATGAAAATAAATTGTATTCAGCCTAATTACAGTTTTGTTGGTACATCCTGCTTTTGATGTTTTTGAAGTTACGTTGATTGTTTTGAGGTTAAAGACGTTGACTGAAGATTAGGTTAAGAATTAAGAACAGAAAGCTGTATCTTGTTACATGACTCTCATTTAAATTAGTAACTGTTACGTAAACCTTTTTTACGGCCTTGTTGCTTTGATATTTTTGACGCATTTTTAGAAACTGAATGATGAAGAGGATTTTAGTTTTATGCCATTTCATGACCCCATTTTGAAAACTGACAATAGGCAAGAAGAAGCCTGGGTATTTTGATTCAAATTGAAATCATAATCGTGTTTGGGAATGGAAATTACTTTAAATTTTATTTATGAATTTTCTTTGTGGTTTTATGTTTTAATGAGTTAGTGCTTACAATTTTCCATATTTCACTAAATTTGGAACAATTATCTTATGTGCAATTTGCATTAGTATAATAAAATTAAATCGAGTATAAGCTATATTTAAAATTATATATAAATATAAAAGATATTGTTATGGGGGTTTTTAATAGTTTTTTTTTGGTTTTGTTTATTAGTAAACATTATAATAATTTAGGATGAGTTTATTTAAAATTTTAAAGCCATAATAGGCATTATTTACTTTTGCCAAGGATAACAATTAGGCTAATTTGGCCGTCGTGATCGTATAGTGGTTAGTTTTACCTAAAGGTTCAAATTGTTGGGTTAAACATAAACAAATAAAATAATTTTGGATTGCATTGTGTCAGGACATTATCAAAATAATAAAATAGGTTCTTTAAAAGAACAAACAAACAAGAATGAGAGTTCTGCTTTTTATTTTAGTTCTAAAACAAGATAATATACTTTCAAATCTTTTCAGATTTCTCGGTGCCCATTTATATTAACATTAGGGAGCAATGAAAGTTAATCAATTATCAATTGACAATAATTTACACACACACATTATCAAAACCCCGGTTATACAAAAATAAAACGGCAAACAATTATCATTTCACTAAATCAAAAATCATGCTGGGGTTTATACCCAACCCAAAAGAAAAACAATTACATATTACATTATAGGTTTAAGGGGGGAGAAGGCACTTATTACTGCAGGTTAAGTGAAAGGAAAGAAAGGAATGTTACTCACATGATGTTACTTCTAGATCATCTTTTAGAAGATCGGGTCCCCGTGTGAAAAAGGACTTTTGCCCTTTATTATAGTTCCATATTAGATGATGGGGCCCAGACCTCTCTTCGTCTGGTTACATGGCTATTAGCAAGCGGGCTCGGGATCTCTCTTCTCTCTCTGTCTAAAACGATCAAGCTCCACTTCTTATCGACGATGGTTGTGAATGGTGATTGGCCAATTGAATTCTGACGTAAAATTTTTCCTAATTTTCAATTGGTCTGTCTGACCCCACTGAGGGGAGCAAGTATCTGGCTTTTGTTAAACTTCGAGCTGTCTTTCTAGACAGCTTTTGCCCATAAAACTGTGAGTTTATGAGACGTTCTTGGTGGCATTTCCAAGAAACTGGTTGTCGTTACTGATACGTTATTGACAGATGTGCCTTTGTGTGAGAGAGCCGAACCCTATGGGCGTAAGAGACATTGTGGACACCTACTAGGTGGCAGGACTGCGATTTACTGTAGTAAATCGTTTCTTATGGATGGTAATAGAGACTACTTGATGGCTAACTACGAGTCGTCTGGCACTGTCTAATCTTATGGATGGATAGAGCATTATTTGGTGCTAACTATGAGTAAGCTGCACTGTTCCAAATCCTATGGATCGTAAACGGTGCTCTACCTAATGACTGATTGGATAATCATCAGTATCAATCAAACTTATTGATGTAACTTTGTAGCATACTGATGACTGAGGTGTCTTCTAGCTGTTCCATATCCTATGAATATAATATGCTCTAATGACTGACCAGATAATTATCTGTAGTAAATCAGCTTATGGATATTATTTGGGGGTGGGGGAGCACTACTGATGACTGAGGTGTCTTCTAGTGCTGTTCCAATCCTATGAATGTGATATATTCTCTAATGACTAACCAGGATAATCATCTGGTAGTAAATCAAGCTTATGGACATTATTTTTGGGGGGTGGGGGAGCACTACTTGATGACTGAGGTGTCTTCTGGTGCTGTTCCAATCCTATGAATGTAATATGATCTAATGACTGACCAGGATAATCATCTGGTAGTAAATCAAGCTTATGGACATTATTTGAGACGGGGGTAGGGGAGCACTACTTGATGACTGAGGATTCCTCTGGTGCTGTTCCAATACTATGAATTTAAGTAATGCGCTACCTAGTGACTGATTGGAGAATTATCTGGTAAGAAACGAACTTCTCATGGATAATAAAGACTTAATATGTTGCCTAATATAAGATTCAGACAATGTGCAAAACGTATGTACGGATCTTAAGAGTTTCCACGCGAAAATTACGTAGCTGGATGCATCGTGGTACAATGAATTTCGGTAATTAATCTGCAGTGGAAACCTTTTTAGTGTCAAAAGCAGGCGCACGACATTCAAGTTGTAAAAAAACACATTTGATACAAACACAAAGGGGGTTTATTTCTTTCTCTCAGATCGCCATTTATTTTTGACAAGTTTATAAATTCCTTGTTCCCTTTCAGGTTTCATCAACAAGCCCTCGTCGAAGTTCGTATTTTGGAGCACCTTTGCCGCAAAGACAGAGATGGTAGCCACAATATGATCAAGATGTTGGACCACTTTTATTTTAGAAACCACCTTTGCATCACATTTGAATTGATGGGGTGAATATCTGTTTACTAATCACGCAATCATTAATTAATAAAGGAATAAAATAATTATAGACTTGTGCACATCAGCATCATCATATTCATCATTATCATTAATTCATAATTGCATGAAGTCCCGTGACCCTGTCGTGACGCAATAGGAACGCGTTCATCTAACCTGCCTTGAATCTGGGTTTGTCCTCCACCGGTGAAAATTGTGGTCCGGGATTTTACCCCGTAGGTCGTATGAGGTTTGAACATCCTCGAAACAGTGTAGGTCTACAACCCTACGGTGGAACAGTGGCACAGTTTGTCAATTGTACCGGTCATCCGGACTCAACTCCCAATGGTATCGAAGACCATGTACCGTTTTCTATCCAACATAGTCCAAGATTTAGTCCCGTTAGCAGCAGGGTTCCAATTCCTCGATGAAACTCCAAGTCACTACTTAACATGGTCGTTGTTGTCCTTGTGCCGTAAAATCAAAACTAAACAAATGAAGTTTCATTAATCCCCCATTTATATCCAAGGCTGCTTTTATCATATATCTTCTCTCAATATCATCTGAAATACTTATCACATTAACGTTCAAAGTTTTGTCAGTGGTTTCATGGCGGTCCTCATGAACGATTTCTCATATTCTTAGGCTTATGCTAACTAAAGAGCTTGTACTAAAACTGGGCTTGTTGTGGTGGTAGTGTCCAGCCGGATTCTCGTTATGCTGAACTCCTGATAGTTTCAACTTAACAAACTGAGCTGTAACTTAACGTACTAAGTTTGAACTTAACGAACTAAGTTTGAACTTTACAAACTAATTACCCACTTAACAAACTGAGCTATAACTTAATAAACTGAACTCTAACTTAACGAACTGGTCTCTAACGTAAGGAACTGAGCTTTAACTTAAAGAGCTGAGCTCTAAATTAAAGAACTGTGCTTTAACTTAACGAACTGAGCCCTAACTTAACGAACTGAGCTCTAACTTAACGAACTGAGCTCTAACTTAAAGAACTGAGCTCTAACTTAACGAAAGAAGTTTTAGCTTTACTACAAGTTGAGTTTTAGTAGTTCCTGGCTTGGCGTTAACCCTAACTTCTGGATCGACTTTAAGCTATACCTTTAACTCGATCGAGTTCCGCTTACAGCTTAATCTTTAACTTCCAAGTTGAATTTTTAGCTTAGATTTTCATTTTAACACTGAAATTAACTTCTGACTTCACTTTTAACTTTGGCTTAAATTTCTCCTTGTTTTCGAACTCTGAGGTTCAAAATGTGAAATTAAAGCTTTCACATATATGCCCATTCTTTATAGTACTTATGATATGTGCAATGCACATGAATTTTTAAAAGTTTAATGTTAACCCATTCAGACCTAGTGTGCGGCATACCGTACATCAACTTTCATACATGATTACATGCAATACTATGTTTGCACCTCTTGTGGCGAGATATCCGATATACCGGACATTACATAACTTTTTTTAATTTTCATTCAAATTTACTAAAACTTTTTACATTTATTATCTTTATTACTTTAGAAAATCAGATTCCGAAGCAAGAAATTTTAACTCAAATATTTCAAAATTCGGTCTGAAGGGGTTAAGATTTGCGCTTTTCTTTGCATTGTTTCGTTATAAAGATTTATTTCGTTGGCTGTGTAATTCGCAGTTTAATTTAAAAATTCATGTAAAAAGTTTGGATGTAATCATTTATTTTCTCCTTTTTTTTAAGGCTCAATTTATACGAGTTGCTTAAGAAAAATAATTACCAGGGCATTTGCCTCACCTTGATACGAAGATTTGCATTTTCCCTTGTGCAGTGCTTACGTCTGTTACACAGAGAAAACATTATACACTGTGATCTCAAACCTGTAAGTGTGCAATCTTTTTAATGAATTTCTTGTAACGTACATATAAAACATATACGCAAAAACACTTATTTAAGAAATACTTGTTTAGCAACACGTACACAAACACGTTTAAAGCATTTATGTAACAAAATATAAGTAAACATACATATGTGAGAATAGTAATATAATTAATTTTCGCGTAGCAACAATTACGTAAGCAAACTCTTCATATGTTTAAGAACACTACGATAATGCATACTTACGCAAACACGCATTTTATGTGTAAGAACACTTACGCAAACAGGTATGAAACATTAGTAACTAAAACATAATCAATCACAGTTATGCATTCAAAATTCATTTACAACTGTTTCGAAGGATATATCCCTCTTCCTCAGGGTAAATACGTTCGAACTGTTGGAGCGAAAATCTTCCTCCCTATCCTTCGAAACAATTGTAAAGGAATTTTGACTATATAGCTGTGATTAATTTTATTTTACTTACTAAACTTGGCACAGTGTTTTTCGCCAACCGTTTTCGAAAAGATGACGACATTCTACTGACTTTCGAAGGTGAAATTACTACATTTTAAAAACCCATCAAGCATAATATAGAAGCTATAATACATAGCATGGAAGCTATAACACGTAGCACAGAAGCTATAATGCATAGCATAAAACCTATTAAACATAGCATACAAGTTATAATATAGAGCATGTCCACTTATTTTAACTGATTAACTTTTGAGAAAGGAAAATTGCATATTATTAATAGATTAAATAGAAGATACCCAATAAAATTAATTAATATAGTTATTAAATGTAAGAAATTTTAAAATAAATAAAAATTATTGAAAAATTAAATTTCAAAAGCTATCAACTGTAAAAAAAAAATGAATAATAGACTTTTTCTTCTCTAACCATGTCTGTATTCATTAAACGTTGGTTTATTCGAATACACACCTCTACCGTAATTATTTTCGATACTTATTCATGATATCATTTGTCATTAGTCGTTAATTTATTAATTAATTAATATTAGTCATCAATTCCTTATATAAATCATCTTCGTGATTTTTTTTTTCCAGGAAAACATATTACTCAAACAAAGAGGTGCCAATACCATTAAAGTTATAGATTTTGGCAGTTCCTGTTTCACTCACCAGAGGGTGTACACGTATATTCAATCCCGATTCTATAGGTCTCCCGAGGTAAGAAGAAATACATTATATTTTTTATATAATAAATTTTAATATTAAAGCAATACAGTCGTTAATCTCTCATTAACGTGAACGCGCTTATGCGAACTTCTTTTAATACGAAGTTTTTCATAAATTCCTGTCCAATCTCACAGTTTTACGCTCCTGTCCTTTTCGAACAAAATGAACCAGAAACATAGCAATTCGAAAAATTATTGGCGGAAATGGGGTGTGGCTTCAACTGCTTTTAAAGAATATGTGATGAAACGTGAGAAAATTACGTGTTTTGATGCCCCATGCGAGGGTTTGGGCCTCCCCCACCCCCTCTTCTGCGCTATTGAGGTGAACTACTTTTAACGTGAACAAGTCTCCTTGAGGGGTTCACATTAAAGAGAGTCAACTGTACTCATTTTCAAGGCCGTATAAAAGATAGGGTTTGGTGGATTAAAAACCTCCTTCCATTTTGACAATAGTATTAACTGCGGATAATTTTTTTTTTTACATGCATTTTTTAAGCTAAAATTAGCGTTTTGTTTTGTATAAAAAAAGAGACATCGCCCTGGTACGGAGTTGAACCGGAGACCCTTTATATAAACCGCAGTGCCCTAATCTGCTCAGCACCCTGGTGCATACGAGGGTTCCTAGTTCGGTTTCAAGCCAAGGCGTTTTTTTTTTATTTATTTTATACAAAAGAAACTGTAGCTTGAGAAAAGAAACGAGGGTGTCGAAACCACTGACGTAGAGTGCAGGGGTGCCACCAGGACGAAAGCCCCGGGTGCAAAATTCTTAGTGTCGCAAAATTTCAATATTGGACTGGTGAAAAGGGGTGTTAATGGATTTTATAGGGCGCAATCAAGGCTGCGGCCAGGATTTAATTTCGGGGGTTCAAAAATTTTTACCGCATGTATCGATACAATCACAGCATGCAAGGCCGTAGCCAAGTCCCATTAAAAATTTAGTTTCGGGGGCCGGTCCCTAAGATCCCTCCCCTCTCTGTGCATGGCCATGGGCCCAATATTTAACTTGCCTCGGGCGCTGGCAATCCACGCTACCCCGCTGGTCGAAAATATTATCCATTTATATTTCTCACGAAAAAAAAAAGAAAAACATGTCTCTACGGCCTCGTTTGTTGGTTGACCATTTAGAAATCGTGTGAACTCTAAGAGGGATAATAAAATATACCACAAACAGTACTGGCTGTAAAATAAACTTTTCGCTCTCTCTCTCTCTCTCTCTCTCTTTCTCTCTTTATGAGAGAAACTTTTATTTTTCCATCAACCCCCCACCTCTTTTTTATCGAAAGCACCACTTTTTTGATTTCCTGTGAACGGGCCTGTTCATATTCTTCACGGACATAATGCGGTTTAGCCTCTATGTCTCGAAGTATGTTATTCCATGGAAAAATTCGACATCGTCAGCTTTCTTTCAAACTCTTGCAAATCTGATTTTTAAAAAGCGTAAAATTTATGTGTTTTCCGAACAAAAACGTCACGTCTGGGCAAAAAAGTCGCAAAAAAAATGCATGACTTTGAAAGTAAGAAGAGAGTTCCGAGTTGCTGAAATTTGGATTTCTCGAATTTTCGTCGTCCGGAAAACGCATAAATGTCATGTTTCTTAAAAATCAGATCCACGAGGTTTTAAAAGCCTGAACGCCTAAAGTTGAAATTTCGATGTACAGAAACTTGTGCATTGCTGTGTATTGTATATATATATATATCAGTAGTGGCCCGTGGCGAGATTTAAGGGAAGTTGCCTGGAGCTAATTCACCAAAACACGTTAATTTACTATATACATTCACCAAGAAGTCGGTTTTTACATCATTCAGTAAATATGAAATAAATTTACAGTAACCTCTTAAATCTTGATGAAAATTTACTTCACACAACTTCCCTTAGATCTCACCATGCGGGCCGCCATTGATTGATATATATATATATATATTATGTTTGTGCATGCCTTGTATACTTAAATATATATATTGTATATATAGTTTCGATAAATAAAAACTATCGTTTTTATACATTTGTATTATGTAGTTTATTCCAATTACAAATAAATTTACTAATCGATGCATTTATGCTTACAAATAAACGAATGTGAAACGCGTTATGCACAGTTATGTTCATGTCAATATGTAAAAACAAGAATCAACAAGAAAACACGTGTGGAACATTCCTCGATAAACATCGCTTTTATGCTATATTCACATATGTTTAGCTTTGCGCAAAGACTTTCAGAAATCTTGTTATACAATCAGTAGGGTAACAGTTTAAATCTCATGGAGTGGGGCAGCGGCTCAAGCGCCTTTAAATAAGATTTTATGACGCTGCCTGCGAGGAAATAATGTGTGTTGATATCCTTTGGGGGGGGTTGTGCCCCTCCCCCTTTCCTACGCTGTTGTATTCCACAAATTTTAATAAGGATTCATCATAAAAATGTTCATATTCTTTAAATCCGTAAAATTCATTGTTAAATGGGGGGGGGGGGAGATAGCGTCGTTAAGGCAAATTATAGGGAGGGTTTGTTTTTGTTTTTTGCCAATGTTAATCCGAAGCAAATAACCATTTTAGCCGTTTAATATATTTAAAATATTGCATATATTACCTAATAAAATCATTATTAAAAAATCAAATCAGAGAGAACTATTTTTTCAAGGAGAGTACCCGTTTGTTTATTTTAAATTCCAGGGATTTTTATAATAGTATAAGTTTTCTTGAGGACCTCCAGTTCAGATCCTTGGAGTAGTTATACATCAGCGATCCAATTTTTAAATTTGAAATCTAGTTTTTACTCCAATAAAAAAAACCTTCCAATTCTAGGGGGGAAATTAACCCCTGTCCCCCCCCCAAACGACGCCCACGTGGGCATTCTGCTTTTTCTAGAAAAAATCGGTCGATGTGCAAAAAGTTTTTCGAAACATAGAAATGGTTTTTTTCATGTACTGATCAATTGAATTCAGATTAATCAGGGATTAAAGATTCGGAATATCCGACGATTATAATGAAGTTACTTTTCTTGTTTGTTTCGTATAATTATTGCATCTTATTATTTGATATTGCCTTGAATTATCATCGGCTGTTGACAGCTATTTAGTTTAGTTGGCAGACTCTAACTATCTTCTTGTTTTAATTCTCTAAACTAGTATTCAATTTTTTGTTACGTCATTATTAAGAGAATATCACTTATACACGGAAACTTTAAAGAAACATAAACCTATTTGTCAGCCTCGTGAACGGAATTTCAAAAAGGATGAGGGGCCTTCTTAATAAAAAAAAGGCCCTTTTCCATTAAGAACAACATTCCCAATTGGATGAATGATCTTACGAGTCATTCATTACGTCAGTTACGAGTCATTCATTACGAGTCGTTCATTACGTCATTTGCTAGTTATAGTTACAATACAGTTTTGTGAATAAAGAGCATGAAATATAGCTCCTTTCAAATAATAAATAGAATGAACACTGAGCACGAATCACATGAGAACTGAAAAAAAAACCCTGGTTGAAGCCTATAATTGGTGGAGAATAGTTGGAAGATGGATGGGAGACAATTAGGCCGATGATTGGGTGATGGATGATGGGAATGATTGTACCTACGGCAGGACCTATTATTCCCCAGACATCAGACCATCATATAAACTACAAGCCAAAACTGCCGTTGTGCCAACCATCATGGTTAGTAAAATTGCTGTAGAGCCTACTATTTTTGGAAGATGGATGGGGGACAATTCGGCCGATGATTGGGTGATGGATGATGGGAATGATTGTACCTACGGTAGGACCTATTATTCCCCAGACATTAGGCCATCACATAAACTACAAGCCAAAACTGCCGTTGTGCCAACCATCATGGTTAGTAAAATTGCTGTAGAGCCTACCATTTTTGGAAGATGGATGGGGGACAATTCGGCCGATGATTGGGTGATGGATGATGGGAATGATTGTACCTACGGTAGGACCTATTATTTCCCAGACATTAGGCCATCATATAAACTACAAGCCAAAACTGCCGTTGTGCCAACCATCATGATTAGTGAAATTGCTGTAGAGCCTATTATTCACTAACCGCTTGTGCTTCTGGAGGGGGTGGGGGGGATAGTTTTGACGGAAATGAAATTTTTCATCATAGGGAATTCTATTTTATAGTTAATAATAATGTTCAAATGATGGTTTAACCCTCAAACCTCCTTTCTTTGCCCACTGCCCTGCTAACTGCAATCATCCAATTTGAATTCTTTAACGGGCATCAAAGTTTATAATAACATTATTCTTCGTAAAACAATAATTCATACAATTTTATACATCTCTAGTACTTTCAACGGTGAGTTAAGTACTTGCCTTAAATATGAAATTCAGTACGTGTCTTAAACATGGTCAAACTTTTTGAATAATACTTAAATTGAAACACTTTCATTTCCAAGCAAATTAAAGTATTTTAACTTCGTTGTAAGTTGAAAATTTTTTATTATAATGAATTTCTGGACGTTTTATATGGAACAGATTATGAAACATTTGTGAACTTCGAAAAGTATTCAAAGGAAGTTCAAGAAATTTGAACTTCCCAAAACGAAACACTTGAACTTCGTAAAATAGAAAGAGCATTTGCGCTTGATGAAATGAAGAACATTTGAAGTAGTTTGTTCATTTTAAGATGTTTAACATCGAGCGAACTTCTATGCTAAAATTAACTAATAAATTAGTTATTTAATTAATCGGCTATATCAACTTGTATACTAATTCATAATAACATTTTATTGGGGGCTATTCCATATTTTTAATATCGGTTTATTTGATTTGAGCATCAAAAAATGTCATAAAATTATTTATTTTAACATTAACTTGAAGGTTTTATTGCGTTCGTCTCCCTTTAACAAAATAAACAAGTCCTCTCCGTCAGACATGATTAAGTGGGTTGGATGGGCTTGGCTTGGCTCTTACGCGCAAAAAGAAACTAAAGTAAGCTACCAATAAATCACCGCCAACACCCTTTTGAAACTTATTTCCCCGCCCATATTTAATCGCGTTGATTGATAGATATTTTTGATTGACACATGTCAGACTTGCGTGCTTCGCTTCATAACGGAGAAGTGGAACATACGTTAAAAAATGAGTAGTTCACTCGGAGTTGAAAAGGCAATTGACAGGGAAAAGGCTAGGACCCATCATTTAGTATCGTAGCAATTCAAAACTCATTAATTTTGTTAACATAAAAAAGAGCAAACTATATCGCACTGGCGGAATTATACTACCCTGCGCCTTGTCAGTGTATCAAGTTAGCTTTGGCGCGAATATAGCATAATTGTCATTCTGATTTTCCTCGCTGAACGTATTTATGCCGTCTCTAAGTAATGTATAGCTGTAGGTGGTATATGTCAGTGTGGATTAAATACATCAACAAAGATATGAAACGTCTATGAAAGCTGAACATATTGATACAAATAAGATACAAACAAGAAATATCGATATAGGTAGAACATATCGGCATATATTGAATATATCGA
>QLNU02014176.1:150886509-150906149 GCA_006491805.2 Dysdera silvatica
AGAATAATATATTTAACATTAATGAATAAATTTCTTAATGTAAATTTTGCATTGAAAATTTAGAGAAGTATACTAAAATTTACAATTTCCCTTATTCTTATCGTAGAGTAGATGAATACTCAAACGTCTTAAAAAAAATAATGTACACAAGACCTACCGTAGAAATATCTTCTGAATATATTTTTAACGTCAAAGAACAATTTTCATTGTCATGTACAATTTTACATGAAGCAAAAAAGTTTAAAGCAAAATTCTACGTTAGTTTATTTAAAAAAATTATATATTTTCTACACTGGGGCTCAGCCCCGTAGCCCCATCCTGGTTATGGCCTTGCATGAAACAGTACATTTGAAATATTTAACTAATGTTTAAAATGGTTTATGTGATCGACTCATTCATAACAACGAAATCGGACTAATAAATTTAATAACTGAATACATTTTTTAACATAAATTTTACATTGAAAATTTTTAGGGAAAAACACTAAAATCCAGCAATGTTGAGTTTCCAAATTTATTGGAAGGGCACAAGCTCATATTATATATATATATAAATTACAATATACATAAAATTAAATTTATTTCAAATTATTGGTAAGTGGTACATATAACTGCGGATACATATAACCCTATGTCTATGCTAAAATCTATAATTTTATTGACGGACTAATTGTTTCTATCACCATCGGGACTCATTAGTATCACATTATCTTTACCCCCCCCCCTGTTGTTAATATATTTAATTATATTTGTAGCGTTGATTGAAATTAAAGTGTTAATACTTTTCTAAAAATCGTGCAATTTTATTTTTTAAATTTCATTTAGTTTTTTATTTTTTAAATTTCGTTTTCGCATTAATTTTTAAATTTTTTTCAGTTTTTTTCCTTGTATCAAAAAATTGACTACAAAGGGAAACAGTAAGATTTTGGTTTACTTTGTGGTATTCAGAATTCATTTAATGATTTATTTTATTTCAAATCAAGTAGTATTCATCAGGATGATCCCTATTTAAAGATTTTGGCCACAAAAAGAGTCAGAATTTGGAATTTGATTAAATCAAAATTATTATTTTTCAATCAAAGCACGGAGGCCCACCCCTTCGAAGTACTGGGCTTTATTCAACCACATGGGCAGAATCAGCTCAAGGGGTAGGGGCGATTGCTCCATCACCTCTTCTGCATTCGCCATTGACAGCGCATTACAATTTACATGATCAAAACAAATTTCCAGATCATAAAATTCACTAACGTAAACCCCAAATCCATTTATAACCCAATTAGAGTGAATTTACAAATACAAAAATTGTGCTAAATGCAGTTCTTTACACCAGTAGCATAGCAATTTGAAAATTATGGGTGTGACGAAGTTCCTCTGACATGGCTACGGCCCTCCTTATACTAATACATTACAAAAATACGAAGAAGCACTTACCTATGTAAAAATATGAAGCTGAACTTAATATGAAACTCCAACCAAAAATAAAACCAGGCAAAGACGACAGTATATGTACTTAGCTTAGAAGAGCTGGATATTTAATATCAATCTTTCCCCTTTTGATTATTGAACGCTCACTCCGACAAGGAATGCACAAAGGCGATTAAAACTGTTGGGGGAAAATTAAAATAAACTACAACGAACATAGAGACAAGGCTATGAGCATCTAATTATACAAGAGTATTTCCCGCCATAAATAGTATATTGATGCTGTTTGAAATAAATGACCAATTGTTGATTTTGGTGAGCTGATTTTGATAAATATGGCAGCGGAAATGTATCATTGAAGGTTAATAACCTCATTAGGGGGCAAAAACAAAACAAAAATTGTATGGCAAAAAAGTACGATTTTGCCTGCTTTAAAAAAAAAAAAATGGATGGCGAGTGCTCCCTTCCCACGCCAGATTACGCCCACGATATGGGGACGACAAGGATATCAGACTACTTATAAAACAGTTAATATTTTAGTTAAAGCATACATATATTTGTGGCGTTCTTTACTATCAATATATTTGTTTAATAATATGTAATTAAACGTGTTTTTGGATAAATATTTCAATTTCTTTGCACCTTTATCTAAAAATTGAATTTTTAGATTATCCTTGCTATACTTCTTTTATCTTTTGTATTTTAAATAGGTCCATTTAAGATAATAATACAAATTAAATAAATAAATAAATAAATAAGATGAGCCAAATCATATTTGGTTTTCAAAATTTGGATTCATCCGAAAGGCCGCAGGTTCCCCACCCCTGGACTAGATCAACAATTTTCAATCTTTCGCATGTCCCAACATGTCAAAACTGCTTACTAAACTTTTGCGACACACCAAAAAATACATTTTTCGCCGATCTGATACAAAATATGAGTAAATTAGAATAAATAAATAAATAAATAAAAAATGGTTGTGCGGGCTGTTGCCATTGTTTTACTCGAGAATCTTAGGGAAACGAGATCAATGACTGCGACTAAATTGCTAGGTCTAGCATATTTTAAAATTTTTCGCGACATGCCGGTTGAAAACCGCTGGACTAGATAAAACCTTTGTAAATAGCAAGTGCCTTTATAAATAGCATAATATACATAAGATATGCTGTGAAAATCTGTTTTAAATACAATTTTAATGTCAAAGAACAATTTTTGTCGTCGTATGCAATTTTGTGCAAAGCAACAAATTTAAAACGATTTTCTACAATAATTTATTTTGAACAAAAAAATTTATAAAACCAAAAATATTTTCCAGAGGGGATCAGCTCCCCCTGGCCTCAGGCTGGCTACGGCCCTACTTTGAGGAACAGCAGTAGGTACGTGAGGACCGACCGGCATACACTGCGGAAAAGTCCCGCAAGACCCATATAGACAAACAAGAAAGAGGACCATGTGATCATGAGACAAACACGAATAGCTTCAACGATCCGCTATCCAGAAACGTGCCACTAAGCGCAATCATCTTGTACGACACGTGACTGACTCATTGACATAATAGCAGTGCGTTTAGGAAATCCTCTGTGTCCTTTCCATTCGTGGCAAGTTTAAAAAGAGACAATTTTCAATAAGATAATGCCCGCCTTCTGACAGCGAGAGTTTTCTTAGGATTGTCTTTGTTATAATGCTACAGATCAGATTCTTTGCCCGCCTTGTCTCCAAATTTGTCACCTTTCGTGCACTTGTAAGACAATATGAGACGGCAGCTTCAACTATCTACAAGTTTGTGAGACATAGAGTAATAGTTGTAACATCTATGGGGAAAATCTATCGCAGAATAGATTATGATGTCTGTATGATATAAATTCAACTGTAAAAAATGAGTTCGCATGTTGGGAACGTGTCGTACTTAGTAGCCTGTGATCAGAGTCGTCGCTAACAATAACGGGTCCTTGTAAGGACTTCCTCAACGGGCCCTTGTAAGGACTTTCTCAACGGGCCCTCTGATGCAAATGTATATATTATCGTGGTGTCTTGCAAGCTAATAGCCCGGGTAAAAAAAAAAAAAAAAAATCAAGGACGCAGGCACTTAAGGCTCCAGGCCTCGGCAATTCGGTACATATATAGTCCTCGCTAAATAGCGGCCCTGCTTGTGATGTAAAATCAGGCCAGTTTTCTTGAAGTTTTCTCTTAAAATGCCTGCTCCTGAAATTTTCCCGTTTCTGAATGCGTGTCGCTTTATTTCACGGTACCAGACGGAATTTAATGAGCAGGAAATTTAAATTAAAAAAACGCGTACCCATGCCGGAAATCGTACTTACTACCCTTTGATGTTTTGGTACGCCATTTTTTTCGACTCTGTCTCTTAAAATGCGTGCTCATAAACGTTTTTTCCATCACGCAGCACCAGATTTCATTCATTAGGCGGAAAATCGTAAAAAAAAAAAAAAAAAGCATTAAAACTTCGTTCCCATATCTGGGATCGTATTTGCTACCCCATGGCGTAAAACAAGCCACATTTTGTCTCTTAAGATGCTTTCTCTTGAACGTTTTCCCCCGTTCTACATGTGTATCATTTCATCCCTAAGCAACACACGCATTTATTTTTAACGTGGGAACTTAAAATTTGAAAAAAAAACCAAAACTTTCCCATGTCGGGACGCATTCTTGCTATCATGTGATTTAAAAAAGATAGTTTTTGCCATGATGACTTTTAAAATACGCGCTTTTGAACGTTTTTTGCCCTTCTATATGAGTGTTCCTCCATGTCACGAAGAAGACTGTTATGCGGGAAATTAAAATTAAAAAAAACAAACAAAATTGTTCTTTTGTCGGAAACTGTACCTAGTACCCTCTGATCAGTGCCGTCGCTAACAATAACGGGCCCGGTACCGTTTTTTTCAACGGATCCTCGGATGAAAGCGTATTCATTATTGTGGTCCCTTAAAAGCTTCGAGCATGTCAAAAAAATGAGCGGCATGGGCCCCTAAAGCTCTGAGCCCCAGTACTTCGGTACCCGTATTTCCCCCTAAATGGCGACCCTGAAGGTATCAATCGATGTCACTAACTTGATTATAAATTTCAGTATTGCGATTCGCATTTTCAGTGTTTCAATTATGGATGTGTTCTAGTTTGTACGAAATACATCTATCATACATCTGTTATACTCACAGGCGTAGGCAGAAAGTTCATAAGAAGGGGTTATAGGCTCACGAAGGTGGTTGCAACCGTACATTCGTATATTAAATATACAAAAATTTATTGCGATGGGGGTTATAACTTCAACCCCCTAGTTACGCCTATGGTTATACTCATCTATCTCTATAATACTTTTTGAGTTGGAAATAACTTCCCAAAAGCATTTTGAGCCTGTGTCTCCAATTTGCCAGTGATTGCGGCGCCACAGAAATTTAGAAGGGGATAATAGGCCTCAATGGGGTTACAGAGCTACAACTCATATATTCCTATGTTAAATATACAAAATTTTATTGCAATGGAGGCTTACAACTCCATCAACACCCCCTCCTTACGCCATTGCCAGTGATATTACAATCTCACTGCAAAACGTTAACTCTTTGTACTTTTTAAATAGATGGTAAGCGTGAAGTATGACGATATTTTTTATTTGACCTTTGTTATTTTTAATATGTAAAATTATTACTTGCATGATGTATACCTGGCCTGCAGAACGTTCCCTCGTACACCGTCGGTCTGTTAACACTGCCGTTCTCAAATTCCGTTAATTTTTTAATTTCAAACTACGAAAAACTTAGACCAAAAATCAAAAGAACAAATTTGTTCTTGTTGAAGAAGGTGGCGAACTTAAGCCACCGAAAAGCGTTTACAAATTTATAAAAGTTTACTTGTTCTATTAGCTGTTCAATTTTATTCGATTTTAATCTCTTGCACAGCGTGGTGCTTAACACCATCAATATTTAGGCTAATTAACAATAAGTAAAAATGATAATAAATTCTGTTAATTGATTTTATTTTAATCACATTATCATACATGTCGGAGGAAAATAATCGAGCAAATAATACATACCATTGCACAATTAAATACCGAACAAGATTACAACAACATACTGTAAACAGTGCCGAAAGTAAAGCGCTTTTTAAAGGGTCATAAAGAGGCAAATTTTGACAAAAACTATGTACATTTTCGCATGACATGTCAATTCAAAGCTAATTAAAACAAAATCTGCGAAATAATAGAAAATACCACTATCTAAAATACCTTTTGGTGGCATCGGATAAAATGTCGGATAAATTACTTATGATGTAATAATTATTACAAAATTATTACTTATGATGTAATAATTATTACAAAATTATTACTTATGATGTAATAATTGTGTAATTATATGGTGCAATGCAAATGTTGCTTCGGTTCGTATAAATATTGCGAAATGGCCAAAGATTTTGAAATAACACATCCCCACAAATTAACTTTTACGCTGCCCGTAAAATGCGTATCTGCACACATTTGTATGAATGTATAGAAAATTATAAAATAACTGTTTATTTTACTTTTAATAACTAACTGTTTATTTTACTTTTAATAACTAACTGTTTATTTTACTTTTAATAGCTAACTGTTTATTTTACTTTTAATAACTAACTGTTTATTTTACTTTTAATAACTAACTGATCACCATCTAATCACGCCATACCATCGGCGTTGGTATCACTACGCCAATAAACGTTGATTGATTGACATTGTTGTTTGATTTAATCTGCGTAGTGTTCGATTTATATAAAATAAACTAATTGTTTATTTTACTTTTAATAACTGTTTATTTTACTTTTAATAACTGTTGATTTTAATTTTAGTAACTGTTTATTTTACTTTTAATAACTGTTGATTTTAATTTTAGTAACTGTTTATTTTAATAACTAACGTTTATTTTACTTTAATACCCAACTGTTTATTTTACTTTTATTAAACAATACATAATAATTATTATAATACCGGAACAGGGCCATAGCTCTTTAACAACTCTTCCCAATTTATAAATTTTTTTAAAGATGGGGAGGGGGGAGGTGCTTAAAATGCTACATAGGTGACAGAATTCGTTAACAAGTTTTGACTCATTTTATTAGCATTTATTTTTAAAAAATATAATACTAAACATCTGGACTATAGACATGAAATGAAGTTGATCGATTCTTAGTTCTGGGCGCTTTGACGAAACGTGAAAAATATGTGTCAACGTATAACGACTATATAACTAATATTTAAAGTGGTTTATGTGATCAAATCATTTTTTAGTAATGAAATCAAACTGATTTACATTATGGTTACACTAAAATTTATAACTTCCCCTTCTCCTTAAAGTAAACCAGACAGGGGCCTAAAACTTCTTTAAAAACATGACGCATAAGAAATATTCTGTGAAAATCTGTTTTGAATGCGTTTTTAACAAAGAATAATCTCCATTGTCGTGTGCAAAAAAATTAAACAAAATTCTACAGTAATTTATTTTGGGATGAAAACAAATGTATTTTTCAGGGGGATCCATCTCCTCTAACCCTAGTCTGTCTACGGCTCCGGTTTTGAGAAGAGAATATATGCACATGCTATACGCCTTGCTTACGAAGTATGCAAGACGTAGGGCATATGCACATGCGCAGAAACTATAAAAAGTGTCGGCAATCTTTTAAAGGCGTTGTGTCAAAGTAATGCTGCAATCTCCTTACGCGTGCCAGCCAAATTGTGGAAGTTCAGTTTACTATATAACTATTAATTACAATTAACAGATTATTTAATGGAGATAATAAAAATATTAATAATTAGTTATTTAAAAAGATAAAAAATAATAATTAAACTAGAAAAAAACCCTCTTAGTCAAGAAGGGGGGGGTTCTTTGCAATGGATTTTCTTTTAAAGTCACTACCCGTGCTATTCAAAAGTGGTCCACATGCCAAGCATGGCAATCATGCCATAGGCAGGGGCGCAGAGCCCCAATGCGAGGACCATAGTCTCACTTCGACCGGCCCCCACGACCACTTCCCTGAGTCGGGCGCTCCAACAGCATTGGTCCTTGCCAGCGCGGGCTCCTACAGTTCACACCCCACCCCTCTCGTAGGCTCTGGCCATAGGTTGCCGACTCCTGGACTATGACGATAATGTTTTTATACTTCTGTTAGGTTCTAGATTCAGACTTACATCTTGCAGGTTTAGCATTATATAGATCGCAGTTTAAGCCTTGTTGAAATTCAATGATTATATAATTTTTATATTAGTCATTAATTTACATTATTTCATATAAATATCTTTTCATTATTCACAATTTATATTATTTCACGGCGTTAATTTGTGTTGTTGTCCATAAATCTTGAATAGTAATACATTGCTTGCTTCAATTTACTTACATGCGTTATAAGTCAACTGAGAGATATTGAGATTTAAATGGCATGTAAAATGATAGTTAGTTATTATTCAAAAGTTAAAGAGGTGCATAGGAAGACTTCCTGAGGAGAAAGGAAAGCGCATTCGAAGAGTTTTTTAAAATAAGCGCTTTTTTTTTTTTTTTTTTTTGAAAAAGACGTACTCTAAGTTCATTGGCCATTCCGCAATTTAATCACCTGTTTGAAGAATGTAAATGGACTATTCAAATTTTATAATTTTTGCCTCTAATGGCTGGATTTTTTTTCAAAACCTTTTCTAATATTCTATTAATTTTACAAATATAATTTGATTCTATTTTCACATACAATTGACACAAAAGACCAAGATTTGTATTATTTTTTTGCATATCCAAAGCTTTACGCATAAATTACGTAGGAACTGAATATGATTTTTAGGATAGAGGCCCTAAAAGTGAATTTAGGGCTCTTTTTAAAGATAAACGTGAAAAAAAAAAACACCCTCTCATCAATTTCGAAAAAAAAATGAATACCTGAGTTGGAGATACATCAGTGTACTGTTCGTAGGCCTCCGGACATGGGATAAAAGGGGCAACTGCCCTTCTAAAATTTTGGTCTATGAAACCCTCGGTTATATTCACTTACTATAAAACAATTGAAAACTATTTAATTGTTATAATGATTTTCATTTTTTTTAAACCCTTAAAAGGCTAATAATATTCACCTGTCTTTTTAGTTAAAAAATAATATTGTAATATTTATATAAATGTTTCGGTTTTATTATTATTCAGTACTTTGGAATGTGCTTGCTATAGAAATTTGAGGATTTTTTTAAGACCGAATTTCTATGACATTCTGGTCCTGGAAGTAAGACATTTCTTTTTATTGATTAATTGACACTGACAATTCTTGTTATAACGAAATTGGCAGCAAATTGACATTGAATTTAATGAATCGATGTCCAATTCCTTAAATCGATAATTCTCAGAAATCGTTCGAAATGAATTCTTAGGAAATTAGAATTTGTGTACATGTGTAAGGGAGCACATACATACATACACGCAAAACGCACCTACTGAAGATGATTACGAGTTACAACACGTGTATTAACCGATTTAATGGAGAGAAAAAAAATCATCATTTGTTCAGCTACACATTTTCGTTTTTCCTTCCCTATAAAGTAAACCTTTTAGATACAAAAAATCCCTTTTCATAGGGAAAAAATCCCCATCTTGTAAAAATTCTTGTGTTCAATTTGAATATCCAAATGAACCGTTATAAGCATTGAAAAAATTTGCGTGTTTTGTAGTCGTAAGAAAATGCGCTGTAAGTGAAAATCCCTAAAATTCCCTGTCTTATGAAAAAGTGTCAGTTGACATGCTCAAGTAATAAACGGAAGTTTCTAACGCCTGCATTTAATTTTTTCAAATTTTACGTCTTCAAGACGTAAGAATTCGTCTCAAGACTACACACAGGTGTATCTGAGTCGGAATCGACGGACATGCGAATCTCAATGCGTTGAAACGCGATAAAATTTATTATAATGTGAAGCTAGCCCAGTGACCATTGGTTATTGATCTCTTTTGAGCACCGGGGGCTCCATGGTTAACTACTAATCCACTGGGTATTTTACATTAGGTCATAACAAAAACTGACTCTACGTAGTTCATGCTTTTTAAACGAACCAAATTTTACTTCTTGACAAGAATTTAGGTTTACGAGGAAGTAGGTGCACCAAATTCCCCCCCAAAAAATTTCTCTTTAAATGTAATGAAAAGCTTTTGAAAGTATCTGGAATTAGAAGGCGAACTACCTCTAGACAATGATCAGTAACAACAAGCCTGAAACTGACATTTTTCGGCAAAGATTGAGTTGCAGATTTTCTAAGGCAAAGGAACATGCACTATTCTACCGCCACGTGGGCATATATATATATATGTCCACCTTTCTAGACGAAAGTGATCAGAAGAGGTGTCTTACAAAAGCTCGTGTAAGAATGATACAAGCTTCATTTCTCACATTCAAGCTCTCTGTCTCATCAGTTTCATTTCATTAAAAATGTTTACATATTTTGATTAAAACGGCAGTGTTTCCTTCTGTATACTCAGTACTTCAAGTTACAAAGAGAGAGCCATGAAAATGAAAGCATTAGCAAACATGTCAGCGGAAAACGGCGTGACATTGGTTGTAGTAGTCAAGAGCAGTGGCGTAGCTAGATATTTTGCCGCCCGGGGCGAGTGACTGTCATTGCCGTATTTGTTGTGCCTGTCATTACTTTTTAAAGGCTGATTGCTGCTCCCCGGATTGTGGCGTCCGGACGGACCGTCCCCCTTTTTCCTACTGGCTACGCCACTAGTCAAGAGACTCGGAGGATTTGCAGTGTGAAAGTTGTTTTGATTTAATACTGGATTATGGGGAAAAATCCCACAGATATCGACATTGCACAGTTCTATATACAGTGTGTTCTACGCAGTGCATAAAATACTGTTTTACACAACACCTCAAGGAACTTGATCTAACACTAAGTGTATATATCTTTAACACATATGACAAAATAAGTAAAGTTGATTGCGATAAATAACATTAGCACAACATAAGCACACGACAAGAATAAATAATATCAATGAAATGTACATGATATGTAAACATTTGCGTCAAAAATCATGTGCACATTGTAAACAGGTTTACATTAACTTTACGTCAAGTCATTGACTGGCACAAGAAAGAGTAAAAGATCCTTTCAGCAATTTTTTTCCCGAAGAGCGTGCAGAAACTATCTTGAACCACACCATATGTCATCCAAACTACGAAGTGCTTACTGGCAAAGATCACTTGATGAAAAGTTCAGTCGTCTTCGAAACTTAGTAAAATGTTATTTATACGTACTTATGTACTATATTTGGTGCATATATTTTGCAGTATATTTGGTATATACATGTACTTGGCGTATACATGTATTTTATTTTGTATATACATGCATAATATTTGGTACATACATGTATAATAATGAATCAAAATTATTTTTATGAACAGGGTACCGATTTATACTAGTGCTTCTATAAGGGTTTTCATTGTGAGGACTCGGTTAACGACTGTCGTATAGAAAAAATTAAGTCGTAAAAGCGAGTTCTTTCCATATCAAATCTTTGCTTTTAACTTTCTTCTCTTGTCTTTCTTTCATTTCTTTTTATTCTCTCGTGGGCCAGAAAACGACGAATGCAATTAATTAAACCTCTAATCGCAAAACAATAAATATTAATAAAATAATTAATTAATATTAATTAATAAAATCACAATAATAATTCAGAAGTCGAAGGACAAACGCTTAAAGGTCAAAGTAGTTCTAGTCACAATAGGTGAACATTACATTTCGGCCATAACCATTTTAGGAGGCAAGGCACACACAATATCAACCCAGAGGTAAGCTACAGATATGAATAAGGAATTAATTAATTATATATAAATTAATTATATATATATTTATATATAAATCTATATTTAATATATTACATCTATATTTCTAAGTAGTCTTGAATTGTCTAATTTTCTCTAAAAATGCAAACACGAAAGCTGTTGCTTTAGAAGCATTGACATGCTTGTATTGAGGGCAGTGCATTTAGGTTTTCGGATTTTAAACCTGCGTGTCATTCTCAAGTTGATAATTAAAAACTAACACGAACTAATTAAGGATTAATTAATGAAAATAATTGTAAGGTAACGTCTCTTTGTAATTAATAATGTGGCAGAAAAAAGATTAAATTTTTAAATGAGGATATTTTTGGTTTTTAATTTTCAGTTGCTACATGCGGCGTTGACAAAGAATTGAAGCATTTTGCTAGAAAAGAAATAATGCTATTTGTTAGTAAAAAAATTCAGTATTTATTTTGCCAACCATTGACCCCTAATCAGTGCCGTTTCAATGGGTGATCTAACGTGGCTCGGATACAGGGACCCGACCTAAACCAAGGCCCCTGAATTAGCAAAGTGTGTTACTCACATATTGTATTTTTCTTATTGTAAACATTTGGAAATTTAAAAGTTAGTGTACAAAGGGCCTAAAATCTGATCAAGCCTAGGTCCCTCCACCAATGGGTCAAGATGTGCCCTGGCCTTAATGTTGCAGGTACCATTCTGGGCCTGCTTTCTACGGCCTACTAGGTCTGTGTCTCCATCTATTTTGTCCTTTTTAACTAATAATATATAATGGTTGTTATATTATCATTAATTAATAATAACTCGCTCAATAAAGCGGGGTTTCGGTAGCGAGTGAAGTAAGGTAATTAAATTCATAAACCCACGGGTTGAAAGAGTCGGAAAGTAGGAAGAAGGCCGGGTCTTAGGCGCGTTTTGATGCAGCGACCTTCAGATATACTTGCTTTCCTCAGGAATTGCTGCCAAAGCTGCCATAGAAAATTGTGTTGCTGGTTGCTATTCGTAAAGCCACTTCAGTTCATCTGGTTGATAGAGTTTTATTGAACAGAGTGAACATAGATAACAGAATATGCACGAGAGTGGCTGGAACGCTGCATCGAGTCTCTGGAAGTAAAACCCCTCCTCTACGTCAGTTCTGGTAGAAGATTTGAGAAACAAATGAAGTTGGACATACGGATATGTCGTGTAAACTGCTAGTTGAATAGCTGCAGTCATTGTGGCCAATGGGAAAAGAATTGACTGATTTTTGCTAGCAAATTATATTATTTCTTTCTATCCACAATGTTTGAGCATTCTTGTCCATACATGATACACTTCATATTATATATAGCTTTGAGGTAGAAACTTTTGCGCATAAGAAAATTTGTGGGGAACGTATAGATCAGAATACGTATATGACTTTTCATTCGCATTTTAGAATGTTTAAAAACAAAACAAACAGGTCTTAAGGAGAATAGGGAATTACGAAACATAACAATCATCGACGAAAATCGTTATTTTAAAAGAAAACAGGCTTTTTTTTGGATAATTTCTTATAAATTACACATTATTAAAAATAACAAAATAATAAATTTGCCATCCATCTTGTTCTGTGGACCTTAGAATAGTTCAACATTTTTTTAAAGGGCATTGAAAATCATGCTGTTAATATGGTGCTTTGTTTTAAAGTTTCCTTTCCAAATGGTCGTTTTTCTTAGCAACAGAAGGTGGTCGCTTTAGAGAAGTTTAACCTTATCAAAAGTATCAAATAAAGATGTCAAACGTCATGAAGAGGCATAAGTTATTACACACTCTGATTTCACAAGTACTGATGAATATGTTAATAAATTGGTTAATGAAATTGTTAATAAGGAAGCTAATGAACATTTTGTCTTTGCGCATAAGCAGCAATCACTTTACGTTTTACATTATTCACCATTACTTTCCTTTTCATTTTGTTTTATCTATTTTTCGCTTATTTCTTTTTTACTTATTCTTATGTATTTGTCGCTTATTTTCTTTTTCACCTTTTGCCATTTACCCTTTGCTTCCTTTTCACTTGGTTTTATTTACTCCTCACTTATTCCTTTTTCATTATTTGCCACTTACCCTTTGTTTCCTTTTCACTTATTTTTATTTACTCTTCACTTATTTCTTTTTCACTTTTTGCCATTTACCCTTTCCTTTTCACTTATTTTTATTTACTCTTCACTTATTTCTTTTTCATTTATTGTTATCTACTCTTTATTTTATTTTTACTTACTTCTATGTATTCTTCGTTTATTACCATTTCAATTATTGTATGATTGCCATTAAACATATTTCCTTTTCATTTGTTTTTAATTATTTTTCGCTTATTGCCTTTTTAATTATTGTTATTTATACTTCATTTAGTTCCTTTTCTATTGTTGTTATTTATCCTTCATTCATTTCCTTTTCAACTTTTTTGTTTTTGCATTCCTTGCTTATTTTCTTTTCATTTATTGCTATTTATTCTCCTTCCAGTTGCTGTTTAACCAGCTGTTTGTCTTTATTATACTGTTGCATAGTTTCCTGTATTATACTGTTGCATACTTTTCTATATTATACTGTTGCATACTTTTCTATATTATACTGTTGCATACTTTCCTGTATTATACTGTTACATCCTTTTGTCTTCACCATGTTATTACATTCCGTTTTGCCTGTACTATGTTACATACTGTTATCATAATATTACATATTTTTATCGTATGGTCTACCTATATTTGTTTATATGAATTCTATGTTATGTGTTCAAATTTTATGAGCTCAGAAAAATTCAAATCTGGACATAAATAGAAAAATAAAGAGAAACAAAAAGTTGAGAATTTAAACAAATTCATCTAAATTTTCAAATCGAAAATAGTTTTTGCATAAGTCTTATATATTATTAAAATTTAAAGGGGATTAACATTTTTTTCTTTTGCAAGAAAGCACACCGGGTCTGCTTAGATACGATCGATAGCTTATTCAAGCGTGATTCCTGTGATACGTTTTCACATGTCCAAGCTTACTGCAGATCAAACACAGTCCGACTTAAACATCACAGTAGTGAGCATTGAATCACTGGACAGGTCCACCCAGGTCTAAGCTTACTAGGGATCGAACACAGTTCAGTTTAAACGTCGTAGTTAGGAGTACTAAATCACTTGATACGTCTACCTAGATCCAAGCTTACTGAGGATCGAAAACGATTCACATTAAACGTAGCATTGTAGATGGCGCCACAATACCTTTTATCCAATCACATAGATTGGTCAGTCAAACAGTCAAACGTCACAAATTGTTTGAAATGAGACGAATGACATCAGGCACGTGACAACAGAGAGGCGGGTGTTTTCGCCCCCAGTTTCGAAGGAGGAGGGGCGAAAGGCATATTTCACTCCCCTCCATATTATTGAGGAATACTATTAAAATTTTAACTTCAAGAATAACATTAAGCATTGCCACTAGTGTAGCAAAGCTGAAATAACTTTGGATTCTAATTTCATTTCTTGTCAATAGATGTCGCTACTATACCGTCAATAACATTGCTTTAACAGTGCCCCCTGGCGTATCTAACGTATTACTAAAAAAAAGTTAGCAACTCTTTACTTGTACATTTTCTTTTAGTCTTTGTGAAGTATCGATCTTGAAGCCTGGTGCATTGCGAAATCAGTAAAATTGTAAATCGTCCAAATGGTTGTTGTTTTGTAATTCATTTTATTTTAACTATTTAATTAACTAATTAACATCTAATTAACAATTAATTTATCTCATTAATATTTTATAATAACTATTGGGAATTTGTGGCAATAGATGGCGCCACCAGTTTGTCGCCATAAAAGATCTTTCGCTCACCCACTCTCCAAAACGTTTGCACATCCCTGGATCACATAATATTTGCGGAAGAAAATAAATAAAATTTTCCAGATTTCATATGTTGCGCAAAAAAGCTCAAAAGGAAAAAAAAAAAATTAGACACGCCGCTTATAATATAAGAAACGTGAATAGAGGACGCTGGGTTTGTTCGATTTCTTGAAGAAGGGTAAAATGGAGGACAACCCAACTGCCTCAGAATTACACTACTGCTGAAGTATAAGTGTGATTAGGCAGTGCCACCTACATTACCGTAGTTCATGTGGCCTTGTGGTTTAGGTGCCTTACACCATACAGAAATTTTCATATAACTCGTTTTCATTGAAAACTCATTCAAGTCCTGAATTTTAACTTGCGCTTATATTACTAAAAGGAAAAAAATATATATATATGTATCGATATTTAACATTCGCTCTAAGTTCACTTGGTTCACCCATTGTCTACATTCCGATATTTGGCACGCATAGCAATTAATTGTTCTACTACTCATACTGAGAACAAACTATGTACAAACACCGACAAGAGCTAGATTTCTTTTACAGCAAAGTGGCCGCTACAATGACGACACAATCACACACACATTAATGACATACAAACACTGATTTCTTTGTGAGAGAACCAGAAATTTCTTCTAATTTTTTTTTTAAAAATAACCCTGCGCTAGTCCAAGGGCCTCACTACGTCGCCGTAAGAAAGCCTGCGGTTACAGTCGACACTCTCATTCGCTATAATAAATCCAATCTTTCCTGTTTTATATAGAGAAATATAATTCTATCGTGCATATCAACACTTTCCCCTCTCATCTATTCTACACATCAGATTTGACATCATACATTTATACGCAATCCGTTCGCCCTACATACAATTTCAAAATATGAATCTATCTTTCTCGTATTTTCACAAAATCGGTGGAAGGAAGGTCCCAGAATCCTCGAGGGGATCCGGAAATTCTCCTAACCCATCATGATGAGCGTCTTGATGAAGCACTGGAAATGAGAATTGAACAAATAAATAAATAATTAACATTACACACCACACACACAAACACACATATCATGCAATATATATAATTTGAATGAAACGGAAAAAAAACACGGTGGAGCCATATTCAAATCACGTTTATGTTTAAAGAAAAATAAAATCTGCATCATCCAGAGCGAATTGTACTAATCATCGGCTGCCCGACATTCATGGGAGAAAATGCATATTTTTCTGATGTCAGTTATTTAATATTTATTGAAAAAATTTTGAAATATTTTCGACACTTTTTCTTCTCTCTACATAACATTACTGTTTTTTTTTTAAAATCCAGTTGGGCGTGATTAATAGAAACTATTCATATCAAGATCTGGTACAAAGGCAGCAATTCTTTATTAATGCGTTTTGCGATCTTAAAAAAGTGTGAACGTAGCGAGCGAAACACAGTGACGGGTTTCTAAAGAAGCACACAAGGCATATGCCTAAGGGTAGCAGTTGTTGGGAGGGGATGGCAGCTACGTACCCCAAAATAAATTATTATTTATTATAGGAAATTATTGGTTAAAGTATTCGTTTCAGTAACTATGCGAAAAGCACCTTCACCTATAAAAAGTTAAGAGTATGGTATGTGTAATTTTTTTATTCAAAAGTATCCCTTTCTTTGTAAGGGAGGGAGAACTTACTATATAGCCTACAAATAATGTCCGCAAATTGCTAAATCTGTCTCACTGGCGCAACGTTTTTATTTACATAATGCTTAAGTTCCATTTTATTTCCTGTTCAGCTTACATCGTTTTGACTACGTTCAACTACATCAAGTGCATATAAATTTCAAACACCAAAAATTATAAATATGAACATGAACAGGGGAAAGGAAGTGAACACAGGGAAATTTGAACAAATTAATTTTGTTTAAAGATCTCAATATGTACTATTAAGCGAATATGCATTTTAAAATTCTTCATAAATATTGAAAACGTTTGACAAAGTTTCTTATTTTTCAAACATTTTTAGTTGCTTCTAAATTTTTCTTCTTATTAATGTTTTCACTTTTATTCCCACTTATGCCTTCGCTTCCGTTCTCCATCGGTACTTTCGCTTTTATTTTCAAATACGTCTTCACTTTTATTCCCAATTATATTATCACTTTTATTCCCAATTGCATTATCACTTTTATTTCCAATTATATTATCAATTTTATTCCCAATTACATTATCACTTTCCTTCCCAATGTTTACTTCTATTCCCATTTATGCCTTTGGTTTCTCAAATGTAGTTTCCCCTATTTCCCAATTATTTATTCACTTTTATTTCCAACTACGATTTTGTTTTTCTTTTATTAGCTAATTACATATTTTGCCTTTATTTTTAAATATACATTCATTTTTATATTTTCAATTATATTTTTTTATTTCCAATTATACATTTTCTTTTTTTTTATTGTTAATTATATTTTCTTTTCATTCATAATCACATCTTCCCTTTTATTCCCATTGTACCTCTTTTAATCTCCGTTATATACTAGCTTCCATTATCAATTATATTTTAGCTTTTTTTTCCCAATTATGCCTTCGCTTTCATCTTATGCTATGTTTTCACCTTTATTCTTAATTATATCTTCAAATTATATTTATATGAAAAAAGGCTTTCTTTGAGTTCAAACGTGGGTGTCAAAATTATTACATTTAATTATATTTTAAATTATATTTATATAAAAAAAAAGGCTCTCTTCGATTTCAAAACTGGGTGCAAAATTATTAAGTTCAATTATATCTTCCTTTTCGTTCCCAATCATTCTTCCCTTTTATTCTTAATTATATATATCTTTCTTTTTATTCCAAATTAGAACACTTTTATAATCAAATCTCAACTTTTATTCTCTATTAGACCTTCCCCTTTTATATTCTCAATCATATCTCAACTGTTATCTCCAATAATATCTTAATTAAAAGTGCGCAGGTGCAGACATTGGGATCTGTGCGTACAAAGTGCTGGAAATTCGCAAATACGCTTACTACTTGTTTCTGGAGAACTTTTGGCAGAGGGAACTGTTTTCCGTTTTCCCTGATCTTTCCCCTTTGAGTTTTTCCCTGTCTTTGACGTTTTCCGGAGAGATAAGGCTTCTGTAATTCATAATATATTGGTGTATGAGTTTCTAATAAAAAGTCCTCAATGTATTAGGAATCATAGTTTGATAAGTGTGTGTTAGAATTCACGAAATGCTTCATGGCCCATTGTTATAACCCCCTTTTTTACACCATTAGTTTCTTTGTCTTAAAACACAAATAGTTTTACAAGCAAAGTACTTAAGAATAAAACTGGCTGATCTCTTTGTAATATGTGTACAGTGTATTAGTGAAAAGAAACGAATAAAAATATATAAATACATTGCATGACCATATTATAAACTTACAGATGTGATAATATATTTATTTATTTACGCATGTGAAGTAGTACATATTTAATACACACATTAACAGAATTGAAAGTACTACATCACACGTGTGGGTCCCGATTAAATGCTGCAGCATAACAATGTAGTTGAAAATTGGAAAGCAACTCTTTTTGTTCAATTTGTACAGATATAATTAAAAATACTGCTTATATTTTGTTTGTTTGTTGCGTTGTAATTAAATTTGCTTTTCCTTTTATTGTGATGTTTCCATGTCCATATTATTATGGTTCCTTTTTCTTAAAAAAATAATTTTTAATGCTAACCTTCAATTTTTTGCAAGTTCGATAAGTTGATCGCCACGTTCATTTTTTTTTTCCAAAAATTCTTATTTTTCCAACCAATATCTCATCCTATTCCTGGTATCCAACTGTTGAATTAAAATCCCAATGTTTATATTGATACCTTCTTCCCCCCTTAGATCCTAGTTATTTAACTTTTGCCTAAAATTCTTTGATCTCTTTATCTGCCTTTATATAAATATTGTTCTTTTTGTGCCTTAAATTTCTATTTTTTATGTAACTTGAATTCCTACTTTTTATATGACTTGAATTGCTACTTTCTGCATGGCTTGAATGCCTGCCTTTTATATGATTTTAGGATGCTTTTGAGCTATGGTGCTGAAGAAAGATACTTTGGATACCATGGACAGATAGAGATATAAACAGGGAGGTCCTGAAACGTATCAACCTCGAAACATCACTGGAAAGCAAGGTAACCCGGTTATGACTGACCTTTTTCGGTCATGTCATGCGCAAGAACTCGCTTGAGAAGTCTATGATGCTGGGAATAGTCTCTGGATTCAGAAGGAGAGGCCGGAAAAGAACACATGTTAGCTTGACACCATCCAAGCAGACACAAAATTGAATATTGTACAATTGAAGGAGAAAGTTCTGGATAGAAACGCATGGAGGAAGTTGGCATACGAAGTCTCTACGGGTCGGACAAGACTGATTCAATAACAACAACAATAATGATTTAAAATTTATCTACTTCTACTATTTGAACTTTGTTTCGGTCTTATTTCAGAAATTACGTTGCAGGATCTCTACGGAGGAATTATCATTTTCATATTGACTAGAAAATTGATTGATTGGGTTTCATGGCGCAAGGCCAACACGTTGAGTCAAAAT
>QLNU02014176.1:150906249-150919248 GCA_006491805.2 Dysdera silvatica
GTCTGCGGCAAATCTTTCGGTGAAAATTTACCGTCTTAGTTGAAAATTTACCGCCTTAAGCATACTTATCCTGTTAGTATATCCAAAACTGATTATCATCGTGAAACATCAACAATTTTTTTGGTAATTTTTTTCAAAAATAAGACAAATTTGGGACTAAATTAACGATAATAATTTAATATATGAAAATCTGCCGTTATGAAAATCTGACACATATATTTTCTGATTGTTTTTTGGTTCTAAACAAATAGGTTTAAATTCCAAAACATTATGGCCCCAACACATAACAATAGCATACAATTTGACAAGGAAACTGAACATCTGTCGATCCGTTCTACCTTGGTAATCAAACCCAAAGCTATGAGTCAGTTGCCTTGCGGTCTGCCAGCTGTCACATTTGAACCCAAAAGTCAAATTTGAAGTTTATGAACGATTGAAAAACGAGATCAATTGATCCACTACCAGTTTAGCGACACATAACATTAAATTTCTGTTCAAGAACTAGAGATGTAAAAAACCCTGAAATATTGAAACGCGGAATAAATCCCGAAATTTTCGGGAATAAACTGGAAATTTTGGATATATTGGAAACCTCGATGGATAGAAATTACCTTGACAATGTTTACGTTTATTTGCACAACACCAGTTAACAAGCACTTAAAAAAGACCCGAAATATTTCCATTAAACCTATCCTTACCTATTTTTTTTTTTACCCTTTCCTCTTTCAACAAAAATTATAATCAGGTGATGAAAATATATTCCATTAGAAATGTTCATATGAAAAGTTTAAATTGAATAATGTTATCACTTTAAGGAATTAAATACAAAAAAAGTTGTCATGGAGTAATTATCAAGATTAGTTAAATATTTATTTCTTGAAATAAATAATAAGTAACGCAAAAATCATTTTACGCATTTCAAACGACCATGTTTCAAAATTTCCATAATGTTCAAAAAACCTTTGTTTGATCACAGCCAACTTGATTAGTAATCTAGTTGGCTATGGTTTGGGGAATTTTGAATATTCCCTTCCCAAAAAAACAGGTTTTTCCCGGGTCTAAATCGTTTTTTTTCCTGCCTTTACACCTCCATCAAGAACATAACAGGGAATGCAACGCTCGTCCTTTGGCCAAGCTTTTTAATACCACTCGATACACAACCTACTAATTCAAAAACGTAAATTTAAGTCATTACAAAGGCCAGAATAAGCCGAAATTCTCTCTTTTGAGTTTATGTTGATGTTCGTCCAACTTCTGACTCGTCGTTATTAAGAGTAAATAAATCGTAGTTTTCTCAAAATTTTAATTTTTTAACAATAGGAGAAATTCGTGAAACGCTTCTTCACATGTGAAAATTTTTTCACATGTCGTTGTTGTGTATTCGCGATCTTCCATTGAGCTGTTATGGATAGCTGATGATTTACAAGTAAGAGATAATACAAATATATTATATTGTAATGTTGAAATATTATATAAATATAATAAGTAATAACAGTAAATGATAATTATAAGCAATAGAATAACTACGAGATAGAAAATTACCAGTTCTTTAATGTTTTAACCAAGCCTGTAGCCAGGGTGAAGGGGCAACTGTGCAAGGCAAAGGACATATGGGGCACGAGGCACCCTGGGAGATATATATATATATATATCGATAGGGCAACTGAGGCCAGACACCGGTTTGGCTACAGGCCTGAAGTTGACAAAGAACAAAACGGTCAACGACATGAGTAACTTAGGGGGGTGGGGTTGACAAAAACTTGAGTATATATTAAAAACCTCGGCTATACTACACTTGTGTCCCCTGTGCGATTTGTCGCCAAGGTGTGGCAACCCTGCCGCGGCAACCTCCTTCCCGGATTATGTCATCACTGTCTCTTTCCCGGTACTCAGTTTACTGCCTATTACACTCTTTTCAGATTTTTTTAACAAAAAAAAAAAACTTCTGTCTTTAAGCTTCTGATCTTTTATGGCTTTTGGAATCATTTCCTCCACTTCCTCTTTGTGACACCGTCTCCACATATACTCTGCGTAGTATGAGTCAAACAGCTTTTCAGCGCTGACATTGCGATACTCCACGTTCCCCCCATACCTCCTCTCCCTTCTTCCCCCTCCCCGTATCTTCTGTGAAGTATGAGTACAGCTGATCAATACCAATTTGCAAAGTACGAGTCCAACAGCTTTTCATCGCCGACATTGCGATACTCCACATTCCACTCATCTTCCCCCACCTCCTCTCCCCTTTTTCCCTCTACACCTCTAACCTTTTCTCCCCATACCTCCTCAAACGTCTTCCTCCTATATCCGCTCTCCATCCCAAACATACCATCAATTCCAATCTGTTACAAAAATAAATACATTTAAACGGTCGCTCTTCCCATCGCTACAACTCGCAAACCACCACCGTCATGACCGGACGCTACGACACTACATTACAACTACCACAGGCATTCGTGCATTTTTAACGCTTCACAAAACTTTCCCTCCCTTTTAAGAGTATAGCATCAGTTTTGGAGACGAGTTGGCAACAAAACAGGGGATTCATCTGTAGTGTCACCAAAAGCTCAAAACTGGTAGGGGGAAAAAATATATTTTTACGTATGCTCTAATAATTAGAGGGGCATATCCTCCACCCCCTTCCCAAATTATGCCTATGCTTGCATCATCCTTCTTGCATACATTTGGAACACACTCAGGTGGTAAGCTCCTTTCGCCATCTTGAAAAAAATAGTTGGTTTTAAGACTGCCAGAACCTTATAAATCACCAATGATCAGTTACAACTGACCATTTTGCTTCAACTCGATGATTTAATATGTAGATTGTATTTCTCATTTTCCTTTAGAAGATTATTCTTTCAGCCTGGATGACGTTGTACTAATTGCCACACAATTTTTTCGTTATGATCTGAAAGATATCATGCTTCATATTTTCTGTGTTATCCAAGCATCAACTTTTTACTGGTTTGTGCATTGTTATGAAAAATTACGTTTGCATGGCTCTGAGCTTTTCAGTTGTAAAACATCATGCGCAGAGAGAGATAGAATGGAAGCACACTGTCATAAGATCAGAAGAGTTGCTTTTTCGTACTTAAAGAGTTACGAGAAAGTTAAGCATTATCTCAAAATGGCAGCAATAATACTGATTATGAGCAAAATAACCTCCGAAACTAAGATGGTAAAGATATACTTTTGCCCCTGCTCCAAACAAAAAAAAAATGGAGGCATGTGTCTCTTGTCCCACCAGATTACACCTATGGTGGTTGACACATCCGCTATAAAGCGATTGTTTATAAAGTTTACCACAAAACACATATGCTGAAAACAGTGACATAGAAAAGGGGGGGAGGGGCCTCATCCCACCCATGGATCCTGCCTCAAGTGCAGAAACAGGGGTCATGACCCTCCCCAAAATATATTTTTTCACTGTAAAAATTTCTTGATAAATAAAGGGTATTAAGACCATGGCAAATTCCACTCTTAACCCCCCAAATGAAAGTCTATGTCTGCTATTGTCCCGCCTCTCATAATTCTTGGTACTTCTGTATTATAGTAACCTCCAAAATATATCACCAAGATAGAGGGTAATTATCGCCAAAAAGTCACCAAAATATCTTGTGACGTTTTCTTATATTATATTGCATTTTTGGAAAGGTTTTTTGCTAAGGTTTGTTTCATAAGATTTTTGAAATTGCATTGCTTTTTAAAATAGTAATCTTATAACTATAATAATATAAAACTATAGTAGTATTATAAAGATAGTAATAGTATAACAATAATCAGGAGCATGCTTTCAGCATTAGTGGCCCTCAAAAATGTTTTAATGCAAAACAAAAAAAAAGTAGTTGAACATTACAAAATAAAATTCTTCACTTGTCTAAACGCCAAAGATAAAGAAAAGATAATGAAGTTAAATAGACATTTCTAAACAAAGTTAGCTAGTGATATATCAATCACTTAACATTTCTTGCTTAACTTCGATGATGTTGATAAATGAAAGGGTTTTGTTTAGGTCTTCTGCAGCGTTATAAACAAAAACTGATACTATGTAATTATAAATTTCTGCTTCTCAGAACTTTGCGATAAGTTCTTTTTTGTCGGAAACAGGCGGTCTCTGTAGTGGCTATAAGACCGCCACAATAAACATGACAATGCACATAATCTACTGATACTAATGAAATTTTACTAATAATGTGTATATTTATTTCGATCACTATTTAGAACAGGGTTGTCCAACCTTCTTGGACAGCGGGCTACTTACAAATTTTTCATGGGTCAGCGGTTTCAGCAAGTTTCGTAAAAAAAAAATTACAAAAAGCCGCTCTTCAGAGTTTCCCCCGGTTTATTTGTTCACTTACGATATGTGAAAGAGGTCACCCATACGGTTTTCTTGATTCCTGGGAAAATCAGAATTTTTTAAAAAAAATTTTTCATTTTAAACAATTTTCAGCATAGCCAGATTATGGCCTGTGGGCCGTATGTTGGGCAACCTTGATTTAGAAGCTTCGTGAGTATTATGGGAAATATAACGTCACACACAAAAGGTCAATTGATGAAATACTCTGGGAAAGTATATAAGGGTCTCTAAAAACACAGCTGCCCAGCTCGCACTGTCCTAAGCACGGCCCTGTCGATAATTGGAAATAATGTTAGGATACAATATGGGAGAATTATTCTATTTTTATTTTGGTGATTTTAGCAAAATCTTGAAGTCGCCAAATAACAATGGGGGGCCACTATAATACGGAAGTACCCAATTTTTGAATCCATGCCCCTAGATATAATGCTATGAAAACTCATCAGTAGACCAATTCTGCCTACCATGTAGAATCTCACACTCTACGATTTTGTCAATTTTTGGTCTGGTGATAATTTAAATTTTCTCATTTTTATATTTTCTTTTCTTTAAAAAGATATGTAAAATTACATAACATAGCAATGCTGATTACATATATAGCTCTATATGTTCTCAATTCATAGCTGCTGTGGTAGTTTTATAAAGTTTTTAACATATATGGGGAAATGTTTAAGATCTTGATTTTCATGTTAGAAAGTAATAATTTGTAGCCCAGTCGCCAAATTTATCGCCAACCGTAGTTCATCGGCATATTTAACAAATGTATCTGAAATGTGGGGAAGACAATGGCAGATTAAAGGCTGTGCAACCAGTTCTAAGCTTTGGAGCGGAGGGGGAGGGGCATGAAAATGGTCTAATTACGACGTGCAAAAAATTGTATAAAAATATATTTCTTTAAATTTTGAAACTTCATATTTTAATACTTATTACCCTTTTAATGATCTCGTTATCACTAATCCTTGTATAAATTATTTGATAAAACTGCATGGCAATCCCACCATGCCAAGCTCCTTCCGACAATGGCGCCAAAGCTTAAGCTATAAGCCTACTCTTCAAATTGGTCGGATCACCTTGCTTGACACAGAATGACCCATGTTGTCCTTGCATCGTAAAAATACAACCACACTGCTATGAGAATTTTGTCTGTGTGGTCCATTTTCTGTCCCTCCCATCATTTGCCCCGAGTTAGTCTCACAAGAAGATGCTTTGGCTATTCTGCGTCAACTTTATGGAATACCCTTCTGCCAGAGATTGCTAACGTTCATGTTTTTTCAGCCTTTAAGCATACATTGCAAGCTTATTTGTCTTCTCATTGGTTGTATTTAATTATTTTATGGTGTTTTTCTTTTTCTTTTATATATTTCCGTAACTGATGATGATGATTGTTTATTTGTCACAAGGGTTGTATGTTGCACATAGTCTTTCAATTTAAGTATAATAAATTTCACACAGTTTAGAACAGACAATACAATTTGCATTTCCCCGTGATGCTGCCCCCAGTAAAAATTATCATGTAAGTGAAATTTACATTTCATTTTATTCTATATTTACGATTCTCTGACTTGTTGCAATTTACTGTAAATTTTATTTTGGTTTTTATTCCCAAATTTGAACTTTGTCTTGTCAAGTTTTTAGTCATCTAGTTTTGTTCCATTTTTTGTCGTATGTTATAATTTTATTAATCGTTCTTCTTTTTACTGCATCGGGCAGCACTGGCTCTGTTAAACGTACATTTTCTCTAGTGCTGCCCTGGTGAAATATCCAATTTTACTTATATTTGATGTACAACATACTTGGATATTGAGTCTAAATTTGTATATTTTAAATAAATAAATCTGCCCGATGTATTTAGACATCAGTTTGTAGCTTTGCCCTGGAACATTGGCAAGGTCAATGATAGAATGTTTTCCAGATGTTTTTGTAACACAGTAATTTTCCTAAATCAGTTCAAGCATAGTGGAGGCATGCTTTTGGTCACGTTGCAAGCATCGACACAGTATTTAACGATTAAATATGAAAGTGTACAATATTGGAATGTGGATTGTCCAATTTTAAAATGTAAATGAGAAAAGCATTTTTTTTAAATACTAATTGAACTATGTCACTTTGTTAATTAATAAAAAGTAGATTATCATTTTAAGTTGCAGAAAAATGCTATTAAATTGTAAAAACATTACCTTTTTTTAATAAAAATTATATTTTAAATCGCTTAAAAGTGTAAAACTCTGCTTTGAACTGTGTCTAGAATAAACAGGCTTATTATTATTATATCAATTGAATGTGCATGAACACAGCCAAGGGGCCTGGCCACCCAAATAAAACCGTCCCCCCCGAAATGAATAGCTCTCCATGAATAGCCTTTCGCTATTATCAACTGAAGAAGAAATGTTGGCATTGCTAAGAGAAAAAGGAGATTTTATAGTATAGTCACAGAAAATTTTACCGCAAGAATATGGACTCGACAACCCTTACATTTAAAGAATGAGGCTACTGAATAATGACATTTCTGTTTGTAAATCTCAGCACATGGCTTTCAGTTCATGTTAACTTTAAAAAACCAAAAAATATTGAATGTATGTTTTGTAATTAATGATGCAAAATAGCATTCCATCAATAGACAAGACAACGTAATTTAATTTCGGTGGTAATGGACTCTACGAATCCCTGGAACTAGCGACGACTAGCCCAAAAAGTCACGTCTCGCCACTGGTATAAAGGCTTATATTTTTATATTAAAACAATTTAATTTTTGTCTCTTCAGAAAAAGTATCTATGGTTTAATGATATGTTATTTATTATCAGGAAATTTTAATTGTTATTGTGGCTTTCGATGGTACAATAATAATATTCAGTATTTTTTTTAATTAGATCTAGTACCCCATTGAGGAGATCCCTAGAAATAAGAAAGAAAAAAAAGCACCACGAAGGGAATTATTCGAAAATAATGTTTAGCTAGGGAGGGAAGCAAATTTTAGACTTGCACCAGGCACCTAAACCTGTCTCTACATGCTGTTACCTTGGAATTTACTCCCAGCAGTACCAAAAAAGATTCTTACCAATTGACAGCTCACTGTAGTCTGGGAGGTTAGTTCTCTAACCCTTAAGACGTTTGGAATACTTGGGAAAACTGTAGGTCCTGGCACAGCATGACCCTAACTGCCCTTGTGCTCTAAAGCTCATAAACAACGTGCGTTTTTCAAAAGTTGTATTCAGATGTTGCTTTTAAGAGCCGCTAGTGTCTCAAGTCTCCAAACGTGGGTTCCAAATTTTGCAATAAACATCTAATTACTGTTCCATTTGAGTATGTTTGAACTTTAGAAACAATTGCAATGGTTTAGCTGTGTTGTGATTACTGACGTCAAATAAAATATTATATGACTTTTGTCCACTGAGCAATTGTAAGATTGTCCATTTAAAATTTTTACCACAAAGTATGGCTTGAAATCCACGACTGATGAAAATGGAGAAAGTTAATAAACTAAAAAAGGTATTAGACATGCTTTCATGACTTTTGCCGCATCCTGTATAAAGTTAATTTCATTGCTTTGTTTACAAAGTTTCGTTAATGTGTCCGTTAATTGAGATTTTCTATTATATTTCTGATTTTGAAGATTGATGCAGTATGACCTTTGTCAACCTTTCATCATAAAATTCAATAATTTTGAACACTAGTATATGTGATTAAAGGATATTTTACCCTTTTTAAAGATTTCTTTTATTTCTACCTTGATTGGTGCTAAATGACCCTTGCGGTGCTTGCGCCATTAAAATACTACCATCTTCTAGATTTGCATGACCTTTGTTGTCCTTGCACCATACTCATATCCAAGGAATCTTAGGGACCGGTCTCCCCCCTCAAATCTAAATTTCTAATAAGACTGAAAAAAAATATGTATATGCTTGTAAAAAGAGGGAGGGAGAAAATTCGCAACTCGTGAATAATTATCAAAATTCTGTCCACAAGATCTCAGTTTGTTGACCAATGATTTGAAAATACTTTAAAGAAAAAAATGTAGAAACCATTTTTTTTAAGAGGGGCACGTTATAAAAAAAAATAAATCAAATTTTGCCAAATTTACAATGAAAATGGCATCATTAATTCAATTAAATACACTGAAGTGCCAGAAAAACTGGTACAGGCGTGCGTATGCAAATAACGGAGCTTTGCAACCAATCAGCGTAACGCGATGCGGTCGGCAGCGCCTATATAAGACAAGAGATGTCTGGCAAAGCTGTTAGATCGGTTCTTGCCGCTACAATGGCAGGTTATCAAGATTTAAGTGATTTTGAACGTGGCGTTATAGTCGGCACAAGAGAGATGGGACATAGCATCTCCGAGATAGCGACAAAATTTGGATTTTCGCGTACGACCATTTCACGGGTATACCGTGAATATCAGGAATCCGGTAAAACATCAAATCTCCGACAGCGGTGCGGCCGGAAAAAGACCTTGAAAGAACGGGACCTTCGACGACTGACGAGAATCGTTAAACGAGATAGACGTGCAACACTTCTTCAAATTGCCGCGGATTTCAATGCTGGGGCATCAACAAGTGTCAGCGTGCGAACTGTTCAACGAACCATGATTGATATGGGCTTTCGAAGCCGAAGGCCCACTTGTGTACCATTGTTGACTGCACGGCACAAAGCTTTACGCCTCGTCTGGGCCGACCAACACCGCCATTGGACTGTTGATGACTGGAAACACGTTGCCTGGTCTGACGAGTCTCGTTTCCAATTGCATCAGGCGGATGGACGTGTACGGGTATGGAGACAACCTCATGAATCCGTGGACCCTACATGTCAACAGGGGACTGTTCAAGCTGGTGGAGCTTCTGTGATGGTATGGGGCGTGTGCAGTTGGTGTTATATGGGATCCCTGATACGTCTAGAGACAACTCCTACAGGTACGTAGGCATCATGTCTAAATCACCTACACCCATTCATGTCCATTGTGCATTCCGACGGACTTGGACAATTTCAGCATGATAATGCGACACCCCACACATCGAGAGTTGCTACCGAGTGGCTCCAGGAACACTCTTCTGACTTTAGACACTTCCATTGGCCACCTAAATCGCCAGACATGAACATTATCGAGCATATCTGGGATGCCTTGCAACGTGCTGTTCAGAAGAGATCTCCACCACTTTGAACTTCTATGGATTTGTGGACTGCCCTGCAGGATTCCTGGTGTGAATTGTCTCCAAAATACCTTCAGACATTAGTCGAGTCCATGCCACGTCGTGTTGCGGCACTTCTGCGTGCGTAGGGGGCGTGGACTACTCGATATTAGGTAGGTGGTCCACTTTTTTCTGGCACTTCGGTGTAATAATAAGCAATGTAAACAGCATGGGTGCATCAAGAGGGTTTAAACCCTTCATTAAACGCCGAAAGGTAAGGTTTATAACAGGTAATATTTATGAGAAATTCCTTAAATCTCGCACGAACCTAAATTCTAGCTACGCCGGCGATTTTTTTTTTTTTTGGAAGTAGGTAGTGATCCTGCGGATCACTTTATAAACCGCCTAGGACCACATTTTGGGAAACACTGACCTACATGATATTACACATGTTATTTTTGCTTTTTTAGTGGACACTCATTCCTTATTTAAAACGAATGCGCTCATATACATATTTTTTGCTATATCCTAACATTAAAAGAGTGACAAATACAGTGGTAGGTATCGGACATAACGATACGGTGAACTATTCGTCCCTTCCCTCCAAGCAGTGACTACCTTAATTAACACGTACATATACTTTGTGACGTTTTTCACCATCAATATACAGTCGAACCCGTTTATAGTAAGATCGGTTACGATGAGAGGAAATGTAACGTTTGGTTACTTTTAAAATATATATTTTGGTTACATTTAAAGTGTACGTTTTGATTACGTTTAAAATATATATTCTGGTTACGTTTAAAATGTACATTTTGGTGAGATTTAGAATGTTTATTTTGGTTATATTTAAAATATACATTTTGGTTACGTTAGATAGGACTTATAGCAGTGGCGTAGGCAGAAACTTCATAAGGGGGCTAAGGGATTAATGGTAGGGGTTACAGAGCTACAACTCGCATAGTCCTATGCTAAATATACAAAATTTTATTGCAATGGGAGTTACAACCCCCCCAAACATCCCCGGCTACGCCTCTGCTTTATAACGAGATTTAACTCAGTTTCGCTTTTCTGTGATTTCTTTTTTAATGAGAAACCGGATGTAACGAGTAAAACTGCCGCCCCGATCTCCTCGTGCTTGTTTTGAACGATCTCGGCCGTACTAATTTAGTAACATGTAATTAAGCGTGTTTTTGGATAAGCCTTGTAATTTACTTGCACCTTTATAGTGAAAACTGAATACTTGAATTGTTTGAAGTTTCGCTTATCCGAAATCGGTTCCCACCTTCTTTATTTCGGATAATCGAAACAGTACTCGTATTCCGATTTCTAGAAAATTTTTACTCGTTGAAGTCCTATTACCCGAAGTTCCACCGCACGTATATTGCAGATGTGCGAAACCGTTCCCGGAACGAACGAATGAACGATTTTGCCCGTCTGTGATGAACGAAAAGATCCGTTCACTGATTCGGTCATCGAACGATTCGACACACCGCTAATGCATGTCACTTTGTCTGTCTTTCGTTTTTTAAAAATGGTAGTCGCGTTAATCCGAACCACGAAAATTCGGTTAATCAGATTTTCGTTCGACTGCAGCCGACTGACAAGATGTAAACAAACAGCTCAGTATGCATTGCCAACTAATTAAATTTCGCATAAAAGGAAATTTTCCTTCACGCGTGCACACCAAAACACACACACATCAAACAATTATAGATTACAGTAAATCCTGTTGAAAGATTCGTTAATCCGAACAGGCCTCATTAGTCCTAATTAATTCAGATTAACGAGACTCGACTCTAGTAAGAACTTATGAAATAAATTATGACCGGTCTCGTGATATATTTCCAGTTAGTTAAACTCTCCTCTGAGGAGTGCCGTACTTCCTCCCCCCCCCCCCGAACACTCCCCTTTTCTTTTCACTGGTGTTTCTTGTTTTGCTTTGGTACTTCTACTTCTTTCGTCGTGTGTGGTCCGTCTGCCACTCTGTCCTAGCTCTAGAATCTATCTATGTGTGTATGTGCAGCGTTTGACAAGAAAAACTGCCTTTTTTTATTTTCTGCTGTTGGTTGGTTTTTTTTGGTTTGGTTTTTTTTTGGGGGGGGTGGGTAGCAATTTAAAAATTATGGAGAGTCAAATATCTTAAAACAGGATCATGCGATTCGTTGTTAAGATATGCCTTAATGTCCAGGGGGGGAGGGGCTTGAGCGCCCCTCCCCCATCGCTTACCTACGCCGCTGCTTGTATTGGCTGGTATTTCTAGAATATTTTGTGATTTATAGAATGTACCTAGGATTATAGCGTCACCTCCGGTGTTCACCCTTCACAATTCTCTATCTCTCGCCTGAATTCGCTCTCTCTCACTCTTTTAAAATATACCTTTCGAATTTTCGGCCACGTCATTCGCTTCATGTAAAAGTTTTTTACGTTATTCGCGGAGAGAGCATCTCTCCCCCTTTTTACAGTTGTTCCTTTCTCATAGTTGGTCCTTTTGTATGGTGGTCGCTCTCATGGATTGGTCCGTTTCACGAAGTTTTTCAGTGGAACAACGTATCGGTGTTCATGGCCCGAACTGGTGCAAGCCCGCATTCATAAATAGGCACGCTGGGTAAGTATTCTAAGCCGCCAAATCTTTAGTTGCGCAAACTTTTAAAAGGGGACGTTTAAGTATTACGTGCAGTAGCGTAGCTAAGGGGGGCGGGCGCCACAATTCGGGGGGGGGGGGAATTAGCCTTTAAAAAATGTTTTCTTACCCATTGAGGGGCGGCGATGGAGTCATTCGCCCGGGCAGCAAGGTATCTAAGCTACACCACGATTACATAAGCGCCTTTTAATGGGGTTGCTGTTGGTAGCTACTTTCTATATTAGCCAATATTAATTTATTGTGCTTACCGGGGTGAAATGGCCACAAAATATTGCTTACGTAATACTTGAAAGCCGAATGACTTTATTATTATAATATACTAGGCTGTGCAGTTGTAACGCGTTCGCTTAGCATGCTATTATCTCGGGTTCGATTCCCAGCTGCGTCAAAATGTGAACGCTCACTGTAGTCCGGGGTTTGGTTCCCCAGGCCTTAAGAGGTTCGGATTCCTCGGAAAACTGTAGGTCCCGGCGCAAACATGTCCTTTACTGACCTTGCGTCATAAAACTTGAACAAACTATTAGTATTGTATATCAGGGAGTGAAGAACCATTTCATGTTGGAAGGCCCCGTGTTTTAATTGTGTCGGCCAGTCAGAGAGGGTTATTCCCGTCCACAATCCTCTCTTGCTCAGTTATATTTAGAATACGTTAATTTTTAAGGTTATAGTAAAAATGAAACATACACAAACCTATAAAAAAAAGGGATTTATTTTCTACAAAATTTGGATTTATTTGAAAAGCCGTAATCAGGGCCGTTTAACGCACGGGCCTCCGGGGCTGCGTCCCCCAAATTTTTTATGTGATCTTCTTCAGCAAGTTTAAAATACTCAGTTTGAAACCTAGTTTGTTAATTATAACTTAGTAATTTACTAATATT
>QLNU02014176.1:150922323-150933149 GCA_006491805.2 Dysdera silvatica
ATTTATTTTTTATTTTTTTACTTATAAATTTTATAGAACATAAAGGGGACCCATTTTTCCTGGGGGCTCCCCTGCCTTGCGGAGGTTATCAGTATGCCACTGGTTCCCACACATCTGAAAATTGGAAAACCTGGAACGGTTAGAGAATTTGTAAACATTTGTAAAGGTCGGTCAAAACAAGATTTTCTGCTAATATCTGGGAAAGTCAGGGATAATTTTCCTAACTTTTATATCGAATGACCAAATCTCACGAACATTGAACCATTTTCCCCCACAATCAAAGTTCAGTTGAATCTACGGAGAGAAGTCAGTTGAATCCACAGACACAGGAACAGTTAACTCCACAGAGATAAGTCCAAAGCATTAGTCAGGAAACGTTGTCAGGGAAAATCACTGGTAAAACCAGTTTTTTTTTGTTTTTTTTTGTCAATGTGAACTGGAACCCTGTTACATATAAAGCCTAATAAATGCAAGGGTTTTTTTTTTCTACTTAAAACACAGGTTCTTGTATTAACCGTACAAAATGAAGTGCCAGAAACCTGTAAATGGTATAAACGTATCACTTTACTCAAATGTCCTTGCTGCATGGACTTAGTTGCTACATCACGCCATCACTTTTAAACTAGTTTTAATCTCCAGTATTTATCATTCTCTGTAAGCATTTCTTAGTTTAGAGATCACTTCAAGCCATCAGTCCTATTAGTGGTACAAACTTTGGGTGTAAAAAAAAAATGCCAACTAGCCAACTTCTCTCTAGTAAATTAATGATACATTTTCACTAAACTTTATTATTTTCGTAATAACGTTTTGGGATTACAGACTTCTCAAGCCATACCTCAAGTATCTATTTCACATTTCATTGGTTGCTCCCAGTCGCTAAATGGCAAAAATTGAATTTTTTTTTTGTTAGCTGACATTTGCGATCAGTTGGAAGGTATCTAATCGTTATCCTGCTGTTATCATCTGTTACATTAACGCTTGTCTACTCGTTGCATCTTGTGGATGGCTGATTCAGTTGATCCCTGGAGCCAAAGAACAGATCATTTGTCGAGAAGATGGAACGAGACGAAGGTATCTAGGGTTTTTACTTGCGTTAAAATTAACTATTTAATATGAATTTGTGTGTGTCACAGACCTTGTTTTTCACAGAATGACATTTTTTTTTTCTTTGTGACACAAAGATCCAACCAACCATTGTGTGCGCCAGGGGAGATTAAAATAAAATGCTGTCTGTGACATATCATCACCATCAACAACCATTTTCAATTCACTTCAGGATGGAGGTCCCCCTGTTATCACACATACACGTAGTTTGGTGAAAGAAATGCGGAGGAAGTGGCCTTAAGTTCACGACATTAGCCAGATGGGTTGGGAAAATTCGAGAAATTGTTCTATCCAAGTTGAGTGAGAACCCTGACAAACTAAACAAACATGCCAGAATTTTTCATTGGTAATTTAACTCTGTTATTCTCACTCCCTCCATCCGTAACGGAAAATGTGCTTGAAACGATTCATTTTTCAGGGAACTCATGTATAGATTTAAAAATTGTGGCTCTTGCATTTGCCAGTACTTCAAGCTAAAGTTTGTAATCCAGAGTTTGATACCCTAGACCAATGGTTCCCAACTCAATTTAAGCCGCGGACCACTTTTCCACTTCAATTGTACCCGCGGACCACTTTGAAAAATTCTCAAGAGTTGACAGCAATACCTTAACCCTTTGCACTCAAGAGGTGATTCACGCTCACCACATGATTCGATGCCGCAACTCGAGGTGACTCTTGCTCCTCACTTAGTTTGTTGCGGAAGCTCGATACGCGGCAATGACTATTTATGTTTAATTTCTTTCAAGTGGGCTCCTAAGCTCTTCAGGTGCAATCTTATGAAGTACAGAATGGTATACCTTCAAATGAAGATAAGATTTTCTTATCTCAGATTAGTCCGTGATCACGGACCAGACTGCATTTTCAGTGTTAGCCCTTGCGTGGCCAAACTTGGGTCTTTTTTGACCCGGCGTTTGAACAGCTATTGCAGTGTTTCTCATCTATCGAGGAGTGACTTGTGTGTGTTGTGCTGGAGATACCAGATCGTAGTCAGGTCTGTGGAGACCCAAGTTTGGCTCTCGGTGGTCGACCTTCCGAGATCAGTTCGAACTTGACAGTCTTGGCAAAAGGATTAGCAAGAGTTAGGAAAGATTGCAAAGTTTGCTGTAGACAAAATGAGCCCAGCAAACGACATCAAACAACTTATTATTGTGATATATTGCCGGGCATTCATCTTGGTATTTATTTTGTAAAATATCACACTAAGAAACATTACAGAGATTAATATTTAAGAAATTATCTTCTTAGACCTGTAAAGATAGATAAAATGTTAAAATATAAAAGTTTTATACATTAATTTGTCAGTGTAATCGTTTTAAGTTAGAGGTAAGAAATTCACCAAGAACATCGAGAAACGTCTCGAGTTGCTGGTTCGCCCGAGAGAAAAAGGCCTCGAGTGCAAAGGGTTAATAAAAAGAGCAGCTTTTAGGGGATGTGTTTGTAAAATGTTCTTTAGGGGAATAATAAACAAAAAAAAAAAACAAATCTAATAATAATAGTCAAACATTTTAAGTCAAACACCCTTAAGACGAATTACTTTTAATACTAAGCGCTTCTGAAGTTCACAGATTGTAAAATACTACAAATATACCATCAATTTCATTTTTATAATTAATTTTAATATTTTTATAATAATAATTTTTATGCATATTTTTTCAATTATTTATTTATTTATTTATTTTTAAATAATAACCCATCGCAAGACTGCCAATTTCACTTCTAGTATTCATTGAAACAGCATCAGAACTGAATTGAAATTAATGGTTGGACTAGACACCTTTTTAAACCATCATTCTCACTAGCTTTTGTGTAAAAGTTTTGTAAACATGTAAATTATTCAATCAGTTATTTTCAGTGAATAAAACAGTATTACACTGAAGTGCCAGAAAAATTGGTACACCTACCTAATATCGTGCAGCCCCTCCACACACATGCAGAAGTGCCGCAACATGACGTGGCATGGACTCGACTAATGTCTAAAGGTATCCTGGAGACAATTCACACCAGAAATCCTGCAGGGCTGTCCACCAATCCATAGGAGTGCAAGGAGGTAGAGATCTCTTCTGAACAGAACGTTGCAAGGTATCCCAGATATGCTCGATAATGTTCATCTCTGGCGATTTAGATGGCCAATGGCAGCGTCTGAAGTCAGAAGAGTGTTCCTGGAGCCACTCGGTAGCAACTCTCGATATATATAGGGTGTCGCATTATCATGCTGAAATTGTCCAAGTCCGTCGGAATGCACAATGGACATGAATGGGTGTAGGTGATCGGACATGATGCTTACGTACCTGTCACCTGTCAGAGTTGTCTCTAGACGTATCAGGGGTCCCATATCACGCCAACTGCACACGCCCCATACCATCACAGAAGCTCCACCAGCTTGAACAGTCCCCTGTTGACATGTAGGGTCCATGGATTCATGAGGTTGTCTCCATACCCGTACACGTCCATCCGCCTGATGCAATTGGAGACGAAACTCATCAGAACAGGCAACATGTTTCCAGTCATCAGCAGTCCAATGACAGTGTTGGTGGGCCCAGATGAGGCATAAAGCTTTGTGCCGTACAGTCAACAATGGTACACGAGTGGACCTTCGTCTCCAAAAGCCCATATCAATGATGGTTCGTTGAACAGTTCACACGCTGACACTTGTTGATGCCCCAGCATTGAAATCCGCGGCAATTTGAGGAAATGTTGCACGTCTATCTCGTTTAACCATTCTTGTCAGTCGTTGAAAATTCTGTTCTTTCGAGGTCTTTTTCCGCCCTCACTGCTGTCGAAGATTTGATGTTTTACCGGATTCCTGATATTCATGGTATCCCCGTGAAATGGTAGTACGCGAAAATCCAAATTTTGTCGCTATCTCGGGGATGTTATGTCCCATCTCTCTTGTGCCGACTATAACGCCACGTTCAAAATTACTTTAATCTTGATAACCTGCCAATGTAGTGGCTAGAACCAATCTAACAGCTTTGCCAGACATCTCTTGTCTTGCTGACCACATCATGTTACACTAATTGGTTGCAAAGCTCCGTTATTTGCATACGCACGCCTGTACCAGTTTTTCTGGCACTTCAGTGTATATTCTGTTCCCTGTCATCCTGTGCATTGTTAAACTAGATTTTCTGTGCATTTTTATTTATTTTATTTTATTTTTTTTAGAATTGGGGAGTCTCGTCCAAGTTCGAGTCCTGCCCACCTATGTAATTTCACCTTCATTTTAATATACGCTCCTTCGATGGCTGCCATTATATGCTTTGTGATACTTGCTTATGCCTGGTACGTTCTTTTCCGACAGTCCGGAGTTCCCGAAGGTGTCGGGAAAATCTGGCAGTGGAGGAACCTGTTTGCACTGTTCGTTCCTGTCGTTCTCACAGTGATTGTATTCTACGTGGATGCGGTATGTATTGTAAGCTTTGTAGCATAGGCGTAATCTGGCCGAGGCAAGGGGGGGCACTTGCCACCCCCTTTTTTTTTTAGAAAAAATGCAAAACCATTCTTTTTGCCATACAGTTTTTGGTTTTTTGCCCCCCCCCCCCAGTTCGTACTATATTTAATCCTAAGTTACACCTATGCTTTGTATTATGCATCTCATTTTAAAGTGATGTTACCATGATCTTGTGCTCATAATCATGGCTTTTGGATCCACCGAGTCATCATATTATTAGGGGCTCAACCATTGGCATATACAGGGGTGTTGATGGGGATTGTATCCCCACATTGTCATGGAATTTTGTATATTTAGCATAGGAATATGTGAGTTGTAGCTCTCACCCTCTCCCCATTGAGCCCATAACTCTCCTTATGAGTCTGTATGCCTATAGATGCCACGCTCCTGAAATTGTCAGAGAATTTGAAATCATCTCAGAAAGTCGGAGAAAAATAAGATTTTTTAGTCAAATTTGGAAAAATCGGTAAAAATCTTCCTAATTTCTCCGCTAAATAACTAAATTTCATGCGAATGTGCTTTTTTCCCAAAAATAAAGTTCAATTCAAAGTTTTTTTTGCAGTTAGTCAGGGAACTTTATTAGGAAAGTTTTACTTAAAACCTACAATATGCATATGTACTGCCAAAAATGTTAAAAACTAAAAAAAAAAATGCACCATAGCATAAAATTTTCATTTATAACGTATAGGGTGAGACAGAAAGGGCAAACTTTTTTAAAAAATCATAAAATCATTAATTTTTTCTTAAAAAGAAATTTATTAACACACCCAAGTTTGTATTAAAATAACATTTGATAAAATCAAGTGTGGAAAACAACATCTCCCTGTGTGGTGTCCTTATCATTGATACATTTCTGAAGGCGTTTTTGGAAGTTGGCATGCACTCTTTTCAAACATCGCTTCTGTCAATTTGGGCAACTTTCATGCGAATAGCTTCCTTCAGTTCTTCCACTGTACAGTAATGGGATTATGTATATATACGTGCCTTACCGAATGATTACTGACACCAAGTTCAGAAGAATGCTCGAAGATCATCATCCGGACTACGCCGCACGGCTTATCGGCTTACTTTCCAGATTTTCAGGGGGCCATTCGAAAGCAGCCCCCGACTCCCCTTTTTGTTCGTTAGTGTATCTCGTATGCAATGGCACTGAAACCAACATAGGAGTGTTGGAAGTGAACAGCGATTTCTATGGATATTGAATATGATGAAACTCACGCTGAACTGCCATGATAGATCATATTCTTGATGAAACAATCATACTCTCAAAATGTGGTATTCGTCCATGGCTTCAACTGAAAAATAAAGTAAGATTTCCTAACCTATTGCCACTACGCACTCTGATCTCTCACTTCACACCGTAGAGTTCTAGCCATTTCAAAACATCCGTCCTTTCTGCACCCTGTACAAATTGGTACAATTTTTTTTTTACAGATTACACACTTTTTCTAAAAATTGTTTCCTCCCATAATTATTATGCAGAGCATCTTCTATCCAAAGTACAACTGCACAACTTTGGACTCATTATGAGGAATTTAAGTAACATTTTAATCGTCGTAACACTGAAATTGATCCTTCCAGTTGCATTTTGAATAAGATCCTTTTCCATTTAGCGATATTACTTAACGATATTCAATCTTCACCATGCCAGGCTCCTCAAAAATGCAAGCCCTAGAGATTTGTCTTTTTTTTGCCTATGCTATGATCTGGCCCTGTACCGCAGCCATACAATGATGTGTACAAGGGTGTCATCATACAATGATGTGTACAAGGTGTCAACATACAATGATGTGTACAAAACAATCATACAATAACTGATACAAGGATATCAGTCATATGATAACAGATACAATACAGTAATAGATACAAGGGCATCAATTATATATAATGGATGAAAGGTATGGCAGTAGTATAATAATAAATGCAAGGACACGTATAGTCAATAATGGATTCAAAGGTGCCTTTCATTGGATATAAGGACCAGACTTAAGTAATGGTATAATTATAATTATTTGTAATCGGATTATTTTTGCATAATCACACATCTGCAATCATAATCAAATGTTTTGAATATGTAATCGCAATATAACCATAATCACATTTTTAAATTTCATGCAGTCATAATCATTTTTGAAATTTTAGGTAATTGTAATCATAATTCCACAGGATTATAATCATAATTGAATTGAGTATTTTCTCATTGCATGCAAGTAATTGTGATTATAATTTAATCGTAATTGTAATCGTGATTTTTATTTATATTCATAATCGTAGTCGTAATCAAAAAATAAAATTGACTGTAATCATAATCAAGATCATAATCTAAATTTTGGTAATTGTAATTGCTAATCATAGTCTTACTATGGTAATCATGATTGCAAATTATAGACTGATTAATAATTGCTCCCAAGTCTGGTAGGGATACGCAGCAATACAACAATGGATAAATAAATATAAGGCAATACATCAATACAACAATGTAGCTGTGCAGGGGCGCTCAGGGTTGATGTTGAATATGATGGCCTGGCATAGAGTACTTTTGGCACCTACCCCACTCTGCGAAACGGAGATTTTCACAGATGCACAGTGAGCCATGTATATCCTATAAAAAGTAGCCAAAAGTTCGTGAAAGAATTTCCAAAGTTATCTCTTTAGAGAGATTTTCTACTGTTGGGTCAATTAAAAAAAATTTGAACTTGATTTCAGTTTAGCACCCTCGTCCAAACGAGTAGGCTCCAGGCAGCCACCCGTCTCCTGTTAAGGCACTCCTGTGGCTGTGCAATAATAGGTGTAAGTTATTGTTATAGAGTTATTTTGCGACAACAAGACACTGCCAATCGGGTCGAGAAGAGCCTGGCAAGATTTTGTGAGTTTTGAGGAGAAAAACTCACAAAATCTCGCTGAAACTGCCCAGAGCCTTCTTGTGTTGACCAGATTTGGCAATTGTGTTATCCCTGCGGAGCGGGTAGATAATACTCTTAACATTCTTACATACGGAGAAAAAGCATGGTTTCGTCTCTATCTGCTCCAGCGGTCCACACTCTCTCCAAAACCCTGCTCTAGTTCCAAAACCAATAAGAGCTGAGCTAAAATAAATAACACGGGCTGGCAAAATTATTGTATAATAGATTGTAAGGTTATATGGCAATATAATATACATACAAACTCAATTTTTTTATAAATGTCTTGCAAAAAGTTTTTGGGGGTTTTTTTCTAGATTGAAAGCGATTCGTTGAGTGGTGTTTGTTTTGTAGCATCGAGCACTTCTTCACGAGGCTGGTTTTTACTTTTACCCACTGCATTAGCTGCGATCCTAGGAGGAGTCTTTCTGGCTGGAGGTAAGCATGCCACTAAGTATGTTTTCCAGTGAATTCCGTAAGCAAACTCAGGATATAAAAACATAGAATCCTCACATGCTTGAATATGCTATTTTCATTCGAATAATATAAACATGCTTGTATTCCAGCTATATTGGCATTGATCAATTTAAAGAAAACTAGTGAAGAACTGGCAAACGCTCAGATGAAGAAGCAGATCCGCTGCATGATTATACGTATCGGTATGCTCTTTTGGCAATTCGAATTACCTTTATCCATAAAGAAATTTAATGTTGATACTTACGTTTTTGCCCCTTGACCCTATGTATTATAAAGTTAGATATTATTGTTCTTCTCGGGGTCAGCCGATTTTTTTTCCAGCCTTAACTTGATAAGGCTGAACTTCCCATTTCAATAGTGTTCGTTATGAACAAATTAACGTTTAAGACAAAGAGCTATTTGCTGTTTCTAGAATGCTATGTTTCGTTAAGTATGATTGTTTGTGTTAAGTCTACCTCTATCTTTTATATGGATTTTTGCTTTATCATTTATGCGAGATTAAATTATAGGTTTCGCATGCTGTCCTGACTATTTTGTATGATTACTTGTTTTTATTATTATTATTTTGTTTTTGTTTTAAGTTTGCTTGTTTTTTCTTTCTTTGTTCAGGAATATTTTCTTTCTTTTCAACGTTTTTTGTTGTTTCTGCCATTGTGTGCCATATTTACGAGTTTGTGTACAGAGAGGAATGGGAGAAATACCTCAGGGAGTATATCGTGTAAGTGTACGCTTTAATTGCCATCTTAGCAAGTTATGTGTTGCAGGACTGTACATATGATATATAACTGGGAGAGACGATACAAAGTTTGGGATTAAAATTTTGTTTAGTATTATTAAATATTTTTTCGAAGCCCGTTTTATTTTGATTATAGTTTGAATTTTATTACAATTCGGATTTTTTTTTCACACAGGATTGGGGGTGAACTCCAACCCCTCCCCCATATACACAGCCTTGGTATATTGATTTGTACCACATCCTGTACATAATAATACAGTGTTATTCAAAATGATGTACGGTATTTTAAAATACTACAATAAACTCATTTTTAAACATACACTTACAGGAATGGGTTTAGAATGAAGGAAAACTCAAATATTTTCAAATTCTCCTTAGCCGGTAGCGCTATGGAAGTTGTGATTGCATTACTATCACTATAACAAAAAATGGCATCTGAGCAAGAAAAGGCACTTTACGTCCTGAAGTATGTGAAAACGGAAACTGTCATTTTAGTCCAACGTACGTTTTGGAAAACATAGTCATACTGATAAAAGCATTCGTAAGTGGTATTACCAATTTGAAGAAACAAGCTGCCTTTGTGAAGGCGAAAGCGCAGGGAGACCATGTGTTAGTAATTAGAATGCTGAAATGATAAGAACGACGTTCATATGCTGCCCAAAGAAATCAACTATCGTCTGAACATTGTCCGCGTGACTCGAGAAAGTCATGTTGAATATTTATTATGATGCAATAAAATGAAGATGTTCGAGTTTTCCATCATTTTAAACCCATTCTTCTAATTATATGTTTAAAAATGAGTATATTGTAGTATTTTAAAATACCGTACATCATTTTGAATTATCCTGTACAAAAGAGACTTACTAATGTTGTTATGGGATAAATTCTTGACCATTATTGAAAGATGAAAAACTTTTTTCCACTTCCAGATGCATATAAAAACTCGATTACTTATTTAGGAAGCTCTATAGTGAAGTAGAGGCATGTATTTGTTTATTGTGCCATTAATATAGACTCAATTTCAATGGCACATAAAATCCCGTTTTTTTTCTTCTCACCGTAGATCAAAGTTCCTTGAAAGGTCTCGGGAAAGTGATTCGGTGAAAGAGATTCAGATTCCTCAGAAAATTAGATCCTATCTCAGCATAACCTTTGCTGTCCTTATGCAATAAAATGTAGAATCAAAGGAGCAGAACACAGATGGTCCACACCTTTGAAAACTGCCATATTAGAGGAATCCCCCAAAGATGGAACCCCATTGTACATGATCTATGTGTAATATCAATTATGAAATTGCTGTCTTCGTGTTTAATAGCATAAAAAAGAAAATATGTATATTGAGACGACACCAAATCCACAAAAGAAAACAAAAGAAAATTTATTTATAACAAACTCAAAACATTGCGATTTAAAACTAAAAAGAAATACGTGTTATATTAAAACAACGATAAAACGTTATACGCGACTGCTCGGTCCGATTCTATGGAACAATCTATTTGATCGAGAGAATCCCAGTACAAGAGCGCATGTGCGAACACACGTTCAGTTCAGTTCTAAAGCCATCACAGCCGAAGTACAGTGCGTACACCTCACTATATATATATTTATACACACATGATAATTTTATATTTCTGCTATTACCAACTCATAATAATTGATTCCAGAAATGCTAGCAGTGTAATACCAGATGCTTTAAGAATTGAGCTTGAAATTCTATACAGTGGAACCTACTACACTGACCACCTTTGTAAATCAGTCACCTGGATAAAGGAACCACTTTTTATAAGAAAGGACTGGTATGGACTTAGTCATATGTATACCAAAGTCTGTCGTGAATAGTGGCCACCTGTCTATGATGACCATTGCAGTCCAGTCCCAAAGGTGGTCACTTTAGACAAATTCTACTGTATATTGTATTAAATGTCTGTAGAGAGAGAAGTGCTTCGACAGGGGCACACTTGTACTGCATAAGCAGTGGATCCATTACAATTATATATTACTAAACACATATAGTAAAACCTCTCATTAAAACAGACATTCACTGGACAGAAAAATTTGTGTGTAAAAGAGGGGATACTATTGTGAAGTAGTTTTACTTCGTTGATTATCTGCATTATTTCTATTGTATAGGTATCCTATTATCTGCATAAAGTACCCATAC
>QLNU02014176.1:150933249-150984765 GCA_006491805.2 Dysdera silvatica
TGTTGTTCCTTATCGGAAAATATTACTTCTCTCCCCACCACATACAAATTAACTTAAGAGACACCTGAAAGTATCACTGTGTAAGGTCATGAGGGGAGTAGCTGTGCTTAAGTACAAATAAACAATGCCAAATAACTTTAACAGGCATGAATTGTATGTTAGTGAAAGATAAGAAACATACTGATAATCTAATAGCAGGTTGTTAACTTTCATTCAAAGCGGTGAAGAGGAAATGGGGGAGGGGAGGTCCTGTTTCTACGATGGGCCTTTATTTTATAACCCATTTTGTTACCACCCACGATCAGGCCATTTGTACTATTAAATTGACCATTGACTGGGGAAGAACACCAAAGAAGGAAAAAATCGTTGGAATGGGATTTATGCCAGTCCCGTCCTTTTGTAAGGTAAATCTGCTGAGATATACCCTGTCCTGCCCGTAAGCTAAAGGTTAATGTGCACGACTTATCAGATGATACGGACAAAACTCTTCTGTACAAATTAAAAAACTGCCTTTTTCGGGAAAAACTTCAGGGGGTATTAAAAACAGCATGGTTTTTTCCTCAGATGTGGTCACCTGTTTTTCAAAAGTAACCTCCCAAATTCTTTCCGATTTTTTATACCACACGAAATAAATAAATCTCCACTGTGTGTGAATACTAATTTTTTGTTTCATTATAAATTTTTCCAGAGTATTCATTCACAATATACTGTTTTGTTGTAACAATTTATTCATTTACGTTGGGTATTGCATTACTATGTAAGTTATTGCCGAATAGGATGAAGTTTTAGCTATTGAAATGTGTCTTTCACTTTGTGCAGACTTACATTTGTACGAATAGAAATCGGAGGCCCATGACTGTCCATATTAACAAGATTTCACTCTATATCATCATATCGATAACCAAATACATTAACAAGTCAGTCGTCAGTGACTGACAGTGTAAAATATGATATCAAAACTAAAAAATTTACATCGTTTTAAGTATTTATTTAAAATTTACTTTAATTTTTATTTACAAACGTAAATATCTTCTACTACGATAAGAAACAATGGCCCTAATATGTTTACACACCTGCATCGAATAAGTTTCAATTTGTTAGTAGTGCGCTTCGCATTGCTATACCACAATACCAGTGCACTTCTAAGCAGCGTGCGTGGCCTGACGGGATTTCCTTATAAATTCGCTTGGCACTCAATGTGTTAATAAGCGTGTTGGGTAAAATCAGATAAAATTACTTTTTAAAAAAAAAAACATTGTATCCATTTCTGTCTGGATTGGATATAGTTAATTGGCCCCTGCAGTGCCAGAGATTACACATTCATCCATCATGACGCTTATCTGAATTTGATCTAAATTGAACTCTAGAATAGCAGTCGCCAACAGGTGGTCCGCAAATAAATCTGGACATTATTTGCATTTTTAATGTTTTATTAATAATAAAACAAAAATAATATTCTAAGAAATTCTCATATTCTGAATGACAATTTCCACCTTTATATTGCACTAAATTCACGAAATGTGGTCTGCGGGATTTAAAATTATGAATTTAGTGTTCTGTGAGATCCGAAAGGTTGGCGACCGCTGCTCTAGACTGTCCCATTTTTTTCCCCCACACGGTTGGGATGTGGTTCCTTATGCAATGAAATTTTAGATTCCTTAAAAAACACCCTGTGGTGCTGCAGTGTGATAACACATTCGCTTCGTGTGCCGTTAATCCGGGTTCGACTCCCAGTTGTGCAAAGAACGCTTACTCAGAGATCTCATAAAGATCGCACTGCTCACTGTAGTCCGGGGTTTGGTTCCCTAGGCCTTAAGAGGTTCGGATTCCTCGGAAAACTGTAGGTCCAGAAGTTCGGATTCCTCGGAAAACAATAGGTCCTGGTGCAGCATGACCATTATAGTCCTTGAGCCGTAAAACCACAAACAAACCATCCTTTGAAGACTTAACTCCTGGTGTGGCATTACCCTTAGTGTCTGTATGCCTTAAAATGTGAACAAATTTTTACTTACTTTTGATGATTTTATTACGAACAAACACTTTTTTTAACAGATGCTGTAGGTCAAAGAAAAAAGACGATTCAACTGCGAAAAAGCACCAAATAATTGCTAAAGCCTTTCTAAATAAACAAGATGTGAATGAGCGTCGCTTGTCGTTCAGCATCATAAGCATGCAGGAAGATCCAATTGGTAATTCTCATTTTGATGATATTTTTAAATAATATAAAAGTTGAGTTTGAATACTCTTTATTACATATCAAAGTACGTAAATGATTGTCAGTATTTACATATGCAATAAAAATGCGTTTACCCATCATTGCTTAAAAAACGCTATCAGTGTTTATATTTTTTTTTTAACGAAGTCTTAAGTGCTAACGAAATGCGCCCTCTCTCTTGTATATTTTGGTAAGTTGCCTTACGATACTTCATGGGTTGATATAATTTATGTACTAAATCAGCAGCTCTTTAACTTTCCTAGACCATGGACCCCCCCACACACACACACCTTTAGAGATCACTCACCCTCATAGATCCCCCAAGAATTAACTTAAAGTTTAAAACCTGGAACTTGCATCATGCATATTTATTTCTAATGTTCCATCACTGTTTTACATCATTTAAGGAAAGAATTTTTCACTCCTTCATAATTTATTCTTAGCATTAAAGAGTAAATATTTTTGTCTTAGCATTTTTCTGAAACTTTATGTAACATTGGGAGAGACTTGCGGACCACAGTTTAAAAGTTGCTGTATCAAATCATTTGTTATTATTCAAATAAATGGTTTATAAGATCCTCATTGTTCGTTGAAATGTGTAAAACTTTATTTATACACCATTTGTGTTCGATAGGCTGTGTAATTGTTTTAACTTCCCCACATTTTCTGTAATCCCTTATATTTTAAGTACTTTATCATATTTTGTATATTTCCTTGTACTTTACAAACTTTATCATATTTTGTATATTTCCTTGTACTTTACAAACTTTATCATATTTTGTATATTTCCTTGTATCTTACATACTTTATCATATTTTGTATATTTCTTTGTATTTTACATACTTTATCATATTTTGGGTATTTCCTTGTATTTTACATACTTTATTATATTTTGTATATTTCCTTGTATTTTATATACTCCATCATATTTTATATATTCCCTTGTATTTTACTTACTTTATATTTTGTATATTCCCTTGTGTTTTACTTACTTTATATTTTGTATATTTCCTTGTATTTTATATACCGCATAATATTTTGCATATTTACTTGTATTTTACGTACTTCCTTATATTTCGCAGGGATGAATCTCGATGTGAACAGCATCCCTTCTCGGGACATTACAACGTCTTGCGTGGCTGCATTCCCAAAGTTTCTAAACTGCCACAACGCGGTGGCTGCAGTTGATCCTCTCCGTCTTCCTCAACAGTATTCATCTGCATCTGGTGAGTCACTTGTCGTAATGGATGAAATCGCATTACACCCTTTACAACACATTAGTGGGTTATGATACCACTACACCAGTATATGCTTGTAGTGTCAAGGCTGCCTCAATGTATTCTTTGTGGGCCTCTTTTACACCTCTGTAACTAAAATACAATATAGACAGAAATCTCTGTCTATAATGATCTTCTAGGAACCAGGGAAAAGATTTTTTTGTAGACAGTTTATCGTTATAGACAAGGGTAACATAACACAGTCTATATCTGTCAGGACCAGGAACGAATATCATTATAGGCAGTACTGTTATAAACAGATTTCAGCTGTATAATAAACAAACTTTTTCTGGTTTGGGGGCCTCCGGTGGTTACATGGTTACTTAACGCACCATTTTTATGGGTTTGACTCCAACGGTGCTTAAAAAAAAGGACATTCACTGACTAACTGCTCACCATGGTCCAGGGGTTGGTTCCCAGATTCATACAAGGTTCAGATCCCCTAGAAAAATAGAACCCACTGTTTTATTGTGTTGTATAGTGATAACACCTTTCTCCATTGACCCAGGTTTAAGTCCCAGTGATATTGTAGAATGTGTGCTGTCCTTTCACTGTGCCATAGTCCAGGGTTTAGTGCCCTTAACGCCAGAGGTTAAGATTGCTTGGAAAGCTGTGAGACCCGACACAGTGTGACCTTTGCTGACCTTGTACCATAAGAGCATGAGCAAAACTGTGAAGAAATATGCATTAATCTTGCCTTGCAGTGTGGTAACGCGTTCGCCTAGTGCGCCTTTTATCCGGGTTCGACTCCCAACAGTGCAAAGAACGCTTACTCAGAGATCTCATAAAGATCTCACTGCTCACTGTAGTCCAGGGTTTGGTTCCCTAGGCCTTAAGAGGTTTGGATTCCTTGGAAAACAATAGGTCCTGGTGCAGTACGAACATTGTAGTCCTTGAGCCACAAAACCACAAACAAACAAATGCGTTAATCTTTTCGAAAATGGCTGATATAGTGTAAGTTCCTTATATCGAAATTTTGCTGAATCCCAGCATTCGAAGTCTCTGGTTACATAAGAAAACTGTTTCCATATATTGAAGTCTATATATATTATTATTATTATGATTATGGAGCCTTGGACTTCAATATGTGAAGTTTCTCTGTAGTTTAAAAGAATGCAATCATCCCCAAGACAATTTTTCATTAGTTGAAAAAATGAGGCAGTGATATTTCAGTCTTAAATGAAACTGGGGATGTGCTATCAGACATTTGATATCCGTGTCTACTTAAATAAAATATCACTTTGATTGAAACTTTGTATTTTGCATGAAATGTCCTGTATGATGTGGTGTAATTTTCATTTATTTATGCAAAGTGTGATACATATGAAATATAACAAGTACAACACTTTACTTTTAGTAGTTTTGATGGAAGTTGCTTTGAATACAAATGTAATGGGACTGTCATGTATTGAAGTTAAAGGTTCTATAAAGAAATTCCAATATACAGCACAATCGGGATTTGTACGGTCCTTGAAAATACTTAAGAACTCCTTAATTTTATGCCCAGGTCCTTAAAAGTTCCTTATTTTTCATTTCACTAACCTTTCCTCGCCAAACACGACAAGAAATAAACCCTGGAAAATTCCCTTTCACCCCCTAGCCTTGTTTCAATTCTTCCCTCCTAACTCAATGAACCAGCTGGAAAGGGTATGATAATTTTATCTAGTCACAACATCCAGGATATTACGTTCAGTAACGGCAGGGGAAGCTAAATTTTTAGTACCATATTTTCAAGAACCTCAATTTGAAAAATTGTTGAAAATTGTCAAAGTGATTATGATATTAAAAACCCGTAAAGCATGTAAATTAAAAGTTTTGTAGGTTCTTAATTTTGTGTTGTAAGTCCTTAAAAACTCCTTAATTTTGCTCTTTAAAAAATAGTACAAACCCTGTAAAATGCCTCTTAACGGACACTCCTCAGGTATGGTTACTCCATTTTTACAGACTAGTTTTTCTGTTGAGTGTCTGTTAATGAGAGGTTGTACTGTATATAGAAATATTTTTTTTGTGTAACGAACAGAGACTTAGAGTCATATGGCCTATCAAAACTTTAATACATAGAAAATTTTTATATACTGAAATTCAACATGTGGTTATTCTGTTGTGTGTTATATTGTTGTTTTTTTAACTGTAACAATTTTTATTTCTAGATGTCAGCATTCAACGCATATCACTAGATTCCTTTCATCAGCAGACTCATGATTCGCTTAGCCAAGAGTCTGCACATGATTGGCGACAGAGACGACGTAAAACTCGCCGGGAACGTAAACGATTCGAAACCGCCAACCATATCGCAGCCTTATATTCACACAACCGACGAGGAAGTGACACTTCCCTTCAGAGCTCAATAATTGCAGCCTCTGTTGCTGCTGCTGTGGCAAAAGCATCTGGCGGTAAAGTGACTCAGGCCACTAGTACAGGTGATCTGAACAATGTCGTTGGGGCTCTTTTCCCTCATTTTCCAGCTCCCTGCATCGTTAACCGACCTCATACTCAGAGGCCAGTCGTGCCCAACCTCCCTTTCACTCACGGGATGACAGACTATTCACACACTATGAATGCTAATACCAGGACAGGAGCAGCAAGCGTGGCCCAGAGTTTAAATTTAGGGCTTAAGCCCAATTCTACTGCACAGAGCCCCTTTGCAGCTCTCTATAACCAAGCATATGGTTTCATGCCACAACTTCCAGTTGGCTATTTACCTAGTGCCATGTACCAGTCCCTACTTCCCGGGTACCTTCAAATGATGGCAGGAAACGTGGACTGTTCTACCACTGCATACGATCCTCTCAATTATTTTCCCTATGGACAGTTCACGGTGCCAACTTCTGTGGAGAATCCCACCCAAACTCCCCTTATACCACTTCACCCCACTGTCGATAGCTCAAGTGAGACTGAGTACTTTCCTATCATATTGTCTGACAGTGAATTTACAGATGGTGGACATCGGTCATATGACGAAGCCCAGTTTCTGTCGGCACAAAGATTTCTTCAGAAGCAGGCATCGGCACAGATTGTCTCCAGCCATGGTCACCATGTTCAGCCACGACCCGTATTAGAACCCCAGTCCTGTGCCAAAACCCAATTTTTAAAGAAGATCGAAGCTACAACACAAAGTTTTCAGTCCAAGAACATCTCCATGGAGGACAAATTATCTTACAGCGAAGCCCCTCCACCCTCGCCAGCCAACTCCGATCAAGAAGATCCCACGGAGGGACACTGCCTTAATGGTAAAGGCAAATTACCAAAAACGTTAAGTCGTGAGTCTTTGAAGTCTGTGGAGGCATTTCTTGCCAAAGTCGGAGACGCCTTCTCTGGTGTGAAGAGCAAGATCAAGCGTGCATCATCAGTTCCTCATGGAATAGTGGATGACGACGATGTCGAACTGAATTTAAAGACTTCACGTGTGTCATTGAGATGTGCATCGAATAGCAGGACAGGAAAAGACAGCAACTGCGAAGAGACATGCATGTCCTTACTTCAGCATCCAAATAATGTCAATATCAAAAGCAACAATATGAAAGCACCAGGCTTCTTCCGAACCGCTTCTGAAAACGTGTCTAGGTGACACGAGAGATACTCCTAATGTTTTCAAAATACCCAACGTGGTGCTATATTCAATGTGCAACAAAGTGTTCTCTTTAAAAGAGTGAATCTGCAATACTGATTTGTTATAAGTGATTGATTTGTAAGTTGGTAACTGTCATGAAAATTTTCATGTCAACTGATGTCTTTATTCATTGAATACAAAATACAGTAGAACCCTAATTATATCTCAAATAGAGGGAACAGGCTCATTTTCTCATAATTCAGGGATTAAAATTCCAATTTAAAGATTCCGAAAAACGACACTGTTTATCCAGAAGCACGTTCAGTTACATGATGCCAAACTACTACATTGAAAGTGAAATTAGTGCAGAATATATGTCCACATTTATTAGTCTTAATATCTTTGTATGTATCCAATATATGAATAGGTGCCCATATGAGTACTTCTAGGAGAGGTGGGAGTTGGGTTGAGAAAAATTATTATCTTCTCAAGGCTGTTGAACGTTTTAGTGAATGTATAAGATACTAAAATGCTGTAAATATAATTGATACTATTTGATGATCTAAAAAGTACCTTATTTTAAAACACTACTGTAAAACTTTTGAAAGTAAATGTATAGCAGAATCGGGCGAATCAAATTTTTAAACGGCTAGAGGGAGGGGCTCAAGCCGTCCCCCCCCCATATGGGCACCCTTAGATATATACAAAGCATATTCATATCTTCATATATGTCTGATGTCTACTGTTTGTACTGGTTTCTCTCTTAAAGCCGAAGCCCACTAGAAAATAAGCATTTTTGCCAAAAGTGTTGAAAGAGTGTTGACTCAGCCCATCTCATCTCTACTGCAGAACTGTAGAGCCTCGAGAAATATCGTGAACTCTCTATTTTAGGAACTTTTAATTAAGTGCTTGTGGGACAAAAGTCAAGCACAAGTTTCACATTAGAAATTTGCTTTAAATGTAGCATTTCCTTGGCACACAAATTTATTCATATGATATTTTAAATTTACATATATAGGTGTTTTATTTTTTTGTGTGTGTGTGAATGAAAATATCATGAAGTCTCCTAAACAGGCAATTAATATCTATTTTTGTTGAACCAGATGACTGAAAAATTGCATTCTTATATAAATAATAGACGATGTATTGACATTGACAGATAATAATTTTTATATAGGGGCTCCACCGATCAGAAATATTATTTCAAGGGTGTCGCAAGGGTAAAAGGGTTGAGAAATGCTGCCATAGAGCATGTGTCATTTTTTCTGACCACCTTAGTTCCGGGTTTGAATTCTTGGGTAATGAAGCTTTGGATTCTTCAGAAAACTGTGAGTTCTGTCACAGCATGACCTTATTTTCCTTTTCGGCATAAAACACAAACAAACGTGCACATTGGTGTTCGGAATCAAAGTAGTCAATACAGAAGGAAACAACTGGTTAGCGTCACTTGAGCTGTTTTCTTCATATATATCTGGCTCCGCATGTGTAGCTTGGATGCAAAATTAAATACCGATTTTGATCTCACGAGACTGAAATTGTATATTTTTTGGTTTAGAATTGGTCAAAATATCAGGGTTGAGTTGTGTTAATTACAGAATCATATCTTAAAAAGAATGAAATTTTAATGTAAGATTCTAGCCCAGAGTTGTCCAACATATGGCCTGCGGGCCACAATCCGGCCTGCCAACAACAGAAAAAACTTTCAAATTTTTTTCTAGAAATCGAGAAAAATCTCATGGGTAACCCCTTGCCATATCGCAAGTAAACAAATAAACAATCGGAAGAAACTTTGAAGAGAGACTTTTTTTTTTACAAAACCCGCTGGTCCACGAGGTCTGTGAAAAATTTGTAAATTGCCCACTACCTAAAATGGTTGGACAACCCTGTTCTAGCCAATCTTCTGGTTCACGTTCTAAAAGTATGAGACAGTACTATCTGAGAATTCTTCTTGTAGACAGGGAAATTAGTAACTTTTTCAAATGATTATCGTGGATATCTACTTCATCATTTCATTATGTCGGCACTTTCAGTATCATCATCATTTTCTTGTGAGTCATTTTAAAGGAAGTTTCATTATCTTATGAATTATAACTAGTAAAATATCATCACTGGTCCAATGTATAAGATTCTGCAATGTTTCAAGAACTATTGTTTTCATTATCAAGTGGGGTGATAAACTATTAAGTGATATAGTTATAAACTATAGTTTAAACTATAAGTTTAAACTATAGATAGAAGTAAATTTTTATTTCAGTGTGCAGCATTGTAAAGCAAATGCAATTTTTTATGGTTTATTGTAAAGCAAGTTTCATCATCTTATGAAACATTTTATTGTGAGTTTCATTTTCTAATGGAACATTGTAAAGCATGTTCCATTTTATGGAGAAGGATTTTAAATTATATTTCTCATTTCGTTATGAAGCGTTGTAAAGCATATTAGTAGCAGGTTCACCCTGCATGTCAACATAGACTCGACCCCCAAAGGTGCCAAAGTAGAATACTTGACAACAACCTTCTCACTATGGTTTGTGGGGTGGTTCCCAAGGCCTTAAGCAGTTTGGATTTCTCAGGGAAACTGCAGGTCCCAATGTACCATACCCTTTTGCAGTCCTTGCACCATAAAACATTGTAATGCAAGTGCCCTTTATTTATGAAATATGGTAAAGCGAGTTTCATTTATTTGTGAAATATTGTAAAGTGAGTTTCTCTCATTTATTTGTGAAATATTGTAAAGTAAGTTTCCCACATTTATTTGTGAAATATTGTAAAGCGAATTTTTCTCATTTATTTGTGAAATATTATAGAGTGAGTTTCTCTCATTTATTTATGAAATATTGTAAAGCAAGTTTCCCTCATTTATTTGTGAAACAGTGTCAAATAGTGGTATATATGTAACTTCAATGTTGCTAATCAGGATTTGTTAACCTTATATGTTGCGTAATGACCTTGTGCCATAAAAGTCCAACCAATCAGCTAATTTGAATTCAGTTCCCCAATGGCACAGTAGAATGTCCGTGCCGTTGCTTCCGTTCAGCTTAGTCCAGTTCCCTAGGAATCGGAGGATCCCTTGGAAAACTCTGTTCCGGTGCACCATGACCTTAACTGACCTTGCATTATAAAATACAAATCCAGTCATGAAACATTGTAAAGCAATTACGATTAATATATTTTAACTCATATTAGAGTTGTTTTTTTTGCATAGGAGAAAAAGAGACATTGTCCCTTGCCTAGAGTTGAACTAGGGACCCTCTGTTGAATCTGGAGTTCCTTAACTGCTAGACCAACGAGGACAGGAACAACGCTCTCTTTCTCCGTATATAAGGATGTAAAATGTTATCACCCTTCTAAAAGCTAACGCAATTGCCAAATATCATCAATGACAAAGCCACCGGGGTGAGTTTTTCATGGAGGGATTTTTATTGCGATTAGTAAATCTGACACTCACGTTTTAAGTTTATACTAGAGCTTTTTTGGTATAGGAGAAAAAGAGCCATTTTCCCAGTCTTAGAATCAAACTAGGATCCCTCCATTGACACCGGGCTCAGCTGAGGGACCCTAATTCGATTCTAGGATGGAGACGATGTCTCTTTTTCTCCTATACGAAAAAAGATCAAGTGTGAGCTTAAAGCGTGGGTGTCAAATTTATTAATCGTAATATAAATACCCTGCAAAAAACTTGCCATGGTGGCTTTGTGTGTTGACCATTATTTGACAATTGTGTTATCCCTGAGAAGGGTAATAATATTTTACATTATAAAGCAAGTTTCGTTTATTTGTGAACAATAAAGCGAGTTTAGTTGTGGAACATTCTAAGGTGAATTTAATTTGATTGTGAATTGTTTTGGAGAAACAGGTTCATCTTATTGTGTTAGAATCTCAAGGAATAAAAATTGTGTTAAAGGTGTAATAAATTGTTATTATACAGCGGCCAAATATTTTACATGCTTTCAGTTTTTTTACTACTTTTTCCTTCATTTATATTTGCTCTGTTGCCAAAGCATTTTTGACATTTTATCAATCATGTACACTATCAATAGAAGTTTTGCTTTTTTACAACCATGGTGCATTGTTATTATTCTTTTAAAATGCAGTTGAACTTCGTTAAGATGAACACCAATGGGGACAGAAAATCTGTTTGTATTATCCATGTAATGATGGAGGGGGTCGTATTACTAAGTTATTTATCCCCTTTCTGGTTACCATATACACATTTTGCTATTATATATATACTATTGATTTATTATTGTATTTTATCAGTATTATTTTATTATAGAGTACACATTTTGAAACAAAAACCCATAGCATATACATACCTTTAACGTTGATATTAAGTGTAGTGAAAAATCCTTGTTTTACTGCAAGTACATATTATAGTTTAATAAATACTTATTTGTTGCAGATTACATACTATGCTAAGAAAAAATATTAAATTGTGGTAGTGCACTTAAAAAACTTAGCGATTGTAGATTGTTTTCGCTTTCTGTCAGCACAATGTCGCCAAAAATCCTTAAGTTTGTCCACAATTTCTAGAGAAGCACCAGAATCTGCATCTAGTAACAATCACGAAACGATGTAGAGTTTGCAACGTGGTGAAAACCTCCATCACATTAATAGGATTTTCATTTGAAGGGGCTGATTTCATGAGTGCCCGTGTGGTGGGGGAAGGGGGTTCGAGCCCCACCTCCTAGCCACTGTTTAAAAATCTTGGAAATCTGCCATGTCTTTACTTTCAAAAGTTTTACAGTCACATTTTAAAATAAGGTACTTTTTAGCTCATTACTAATTGTCAAGCAGTATCAATTATTTTTGTAGTGTTTCGGTATCTTATACATTCACTAAAACGTTTGACATCCTTGAACGAGATGATAAATAGTGATTTTTCTTAGCTCCCTCCTGCCCCCCCAAAGTACTCAAATGGGTGCCATTGGCTGAGTTGTCAGTATCCGAAAAATAATGATTACTGTCCGACAAGGGTTTGATTATTCCATTAACGGCCTTAACTATTTGGGCATTGGTTGAAACACTGCACATCATGACGTGCATTGAGGCATATTTTTCGGTTCCTATGACATGTAAACACCAACAGGAAATGTTTGTTATGCAATTGTATATAAAAGTCATCAAAAATATATATAGTATATTAAAGTCGTCCTGCATGTCTAATCTGACAACTACAGTCTGTTGGAATTACTGATAAGAATATTTTATAAAGTGTACTTTGTTCATACTAAGCGGAGGACATTTTACAAGGGCCATTGATTATCAGTTCGTAGTAAAAGGTATTTCGTCTTAACCATGTTTGTGTTAAAGGAAAAAATAACATGGGGATTCCTATACAATTTGACATGACTTCAGAAAACGGATCGTATTAAAAGTAATTCGTCTTGTGATCGTTTTAACGAGGTTAGTCTATAGTAGCATGGCTGGGAAGTAACGTCCTTGTTTACTGCGGGAGAAATCCAGGTTTAAATTCCACTGATGCCTAACTCTTGCTCATAGGAGTATACAGGAAGTTCATAAGGGGTTACAGGCTCACAAAGGGGGTGGGGGGTGTTACAGAACTACAACTCTATATATTTATATGTGTATATATACAAAATTTTATAGTAATGGAGGGGATTGCAGCCCCATCAGCCCCCTTTGCATTCAGTAGTGCTTCAAGGGCGAATCCAATATATTATTATGGTGGGGGGGGGCAGTTTCGGGGGCCCTCGCTGAGAAAATTTTTAGTTTTGGACTGTTAAATAGTTTAGGTAAATGTTATATTACTAGCCTTCCTTTATACTCACCAAAATATTTAATTTATGACCATAGGCATAAGCAGAAAGTTCGCAAGAGGAGGTTACAGAGCTGCAATTCACATATTCCTATGTTAAATATACAAAATTTCATTGCAATGGGGGTTACAACCCCCATCAACACCTCCCCTGCATACACCAGTGTTTACGACAATGAATTAAAGCTGGGCTTTTCTTTAATTAAACTATATGGTTTAGGGTAGATTATAGTTAAGTATGACAGAAGGATAAGCTAGTAAAGGAGACATATACAATAGAGATGATGAAAGGAATTAACAATGACTAATTGAAAAATACTCCTCAAACATGGTGAAAACGAGTGAAGAGCACTTAATTGCTGGAAAAGCTTAATGCAGTGAGTCTTGGTCCCCGAACAATGAAACAGTATGATCGTTGGTGTCAATCTCAGAACAATATTTACAAAGAGGGCTATCAATAACCCACCATGCGGATGGAAATAAATCACATATGGGCGAAAGAAAAACCCCCTTTGGTGAAAAAAAGACCCCTACATTAGTGACATCAAGACGAGTTGTGTGTATTTTCGTAGAGGAATATACGAAAGCTTCTAAAATTTCCTTCTTTGCATAAAATCGTTAATTATTTGTAGATGCCGTATTTGGCGCGTTTTGTGGGAAAATTTAACAAAATATTTTGAATTTTCTTAAAGTATCAAACTAGAGTCAAATCTTTTCTCTTTCCCTCACTTTGTAGCATATTAATAATTTAAAACTTGTGAAAAAATTTACTTCGGAAAAATTTCTTCTAAATAAGTGTAAAATAAAAGTATAATGTTTAAAGGAAAAAATATCTATGACAAAACTTTGCATAAAAAATAGATGAATTTAAAGAATAGTTAAGAAAATTTAAGATTGAAGCAATTAAAAAATACATGTTTTCATAGTTTTAGAAATTTGTACAAATAATTTGATCATTATAGAAATTTGTTTAATCATGCAAAAAAAATATATATATATATATTTACCAAATGAAAAAATTATTAGGATTTTTTAGTCAAGGCATGAATTGCCCAAAAAGGTTTTCTAATGTACTTGAGTGAAAAAAACTCTTGAGTGTTTAGTTTTATATAAAAGGATGTTAATATTCCCCTACTTACAGCGTGCATGCATGAGAATTTTCACCCCTTACGTGTTACTTCCTCTGCCTAGCACCTGTGCATACAAAAGAAAGTCGCCCCTACGTGCTACGTACGCTTGCGCAAAAGTACGAAAATTGAATTTTGTAAGTCATCACGTTTCTTAAGTAATTTTTTTACACCAATGAATAGGCTGTGAAATTTTGTACATTTACGAAATTACGCTATCATGATTTGTTCAGAAGTTATAGCCGAAAAACAAAAATATGGTCGATTTTCGAGGGGCGGGTTCACCCCCTAAAAATATTTTTTAACCGATAAAAAAAATACGTATCCAATGTTTTTACACCTTCTACAAGTCCACAAAATTTAATTAAAACCGTGGGCAACACACGGGTTGTTTTACTTGTGTAAAAAAACGAAATTTTAATTTTATAACTTTTTTTTTTACACTACTGCATAAGGTATGAAATTTTGTACATTTAAGAAATTACGCTATCATGATTTATTCAGAAGTTATAGCGAAAAACAAAAATATGGCCGACTTTCGAGGAGCGAATTTACCCCCTAAACCTATTTTGTAGCCGATAAAAAAATACGTATCCAATAATTTGGCTTCCTCTACGAATACACAAAATTTAATTAAAATTGGAGGGTAACACATAGATTAGTTTCCTTGTTAGTGTTGAACGATACTATTAGCATACCTCAAATTAATTTATTTTATAATTATGTTCAAAGATTATATAATTTCTTTAGCTAGAGCATTAAAATATGGGAACTTTTGGAAAGCATAAAAAATGTTGAGCAACAAATTCCAACTTTGAAGAGATTATGTCCAACTCGATGGTCATCAAGACACGATGCTCTTTTTGCTATTCGCTTTAGATATGCGAATTTTATGAAAGCTTTAATTTACCCCATAATAACGTCAAGAAGAAAGACACGAAGCTATTGTCATAAAGAAATATACAGAAATATATGGATTTCTCTTACACACTAAATTACCACAGTAATTCAAGTAAAAACATTAGAAATAGCAAATTTAATATCTAAGGTTCTTCAATCACCAGGCAAAAACTTAATTAAAGCAGGCAAAATGTTAGGTGAAGCGGCAGAAATTTAAAAAATTATTAGAATTATTTCTGTAAGGCAAAAGAAATCGCCAAAACCATAGATTTTTGTTGGTTCGTCGAATGCCAGTTTTTGAAAAAAAAGACTAATTCATACTAAAAGTTGTTTTGGTAAATTAAGTACAGACTTGTGTCTTAATGATCCGGAGCAATTTTTAAAATTAACGTACTTTATACAAACGTAGATATTATTGTCTCTTAAATCTATAACCCGTTCACTAGCATGAAAGGCACTTTACTTAAATTTGAGTGCTTGTATCCTTTAAATTTTGTTAAAAAAATGACGATGAATTGCAGAGTTCTGCAAAATATCTTGCTAAAGAACTCTCTGCTGACATTTCCTCCGAATTTCCCCAAAAATTACTTTTAATGAGAAATGTTCTTAAAACGAGATATATTAATTATATATATAAATATATTATAAATAATTATATTTTTAATTATTTTTAAGATATATTAAAAATACAAAACGGATTTATTAAAGACTTAGCTGAGCCTTTGTGATTATTAAAAATACATTCTATACTCAGTATTCCAGATGTTTCAACTGCACTGAAAATTTTTTAACTCTTTCCGTAACATTGGCGAGTGTAGAGCGATCGTTTTCGAAACTCAAATTAATAAAAAACTATATTCAAAGACATAAGAACGACTATTCACGTTAAGTGTCAGAAGCATTGAAATTAATCGGGCTCGGAAAATAGACATAGATTCTTTAGTAGAGGAGTTTGCTGAAAAAAACTGTAAGGAAAAAAAAAAAGATTTTTACAGTAACCAACAAAAATAAATAGTAGTTACAAAAGTGCCAGTGCCAATAGAATAATGCTTGTGACAGCTCTTTCTAAAAATAATATCAGCAGTGGACGAACTAAACATATTTTTCAATAAAATATGCGTTTGCCTTTCCTCATCTCCCTCCCTCTCTTCAAAACCCGAAAATATATTGTTAGTTTGGTGCAAATACATGTGGAGGTAATATTTTTTTTATAATTATCTGTTTTCATATAAGTAGATATAAATTAATATTCGTAAAAGGGGGCCTTGAGATTTTCCGTTATGCCACTGTTTTGACATCGTCATAATTTTGAGTTCCACTGAACTAAATTTTTCAACAAGAGAGCACTACCCCAGGTTGGAGTCAACCCAGCAACCTTCCAGTTAAAACCAAGAAAAAGATGTGCTGTCCATTGCCAGCGAAGCCATGGGTGCGGTGTTCTTTTTTCGGTATAAACAGTTGAAGAAAAAAACTCTAAATACATAAAGTGTGTGGAATGTGGAAGGATTAAATAATTCGAATTATTTTTGACATCACCAGTGGTAATTCACCACAATTTTGAGTTCCACTCATTGGCGTACGCAAGTGTAGGTCCCGACACCCCCCCACCCCACTTCAAGGGGAAAACAAATTAACCTTAGGTATGTGGGAGCCAAGTCATCAGGTAAGGGGCGCCAAAGTTACTTTAGCGCGCCTAATCTGAGAAGCTGCTACCACCTAGGGGGGGCTTCAACAAATACTGATTTTCGACATATAACATTGTTTTTTTGCTTTGTAATTTTAATCGTTTATTTGTATCAACACAGGTCGTTTGTACATTAAATTTCATTCAATTCGGACGAGTCCTTCATGGTGTTGCAATTTTTACGAGCATGAATACATAATTATATAGGGCCTGAGACTCTAATAATTTAAAATGAATAGTAATTACGCATTTATTGTAATATATCACTAATATTTGTTTGCCCCCCCCCCCCCCCCCCAGCCAAATAAGTTTGAAAACTGTATGTCGCTGATCTCATTGTTCTTCTGTTGGAAAAATCTACAACTTTTAACGCCTCCTCTTCGCTTTGAATTCGTCCTTCCTGGGAACCGATGGTTTCCTCCCGGCCTTGTTCATTTCGCTGACAGTCACTTCATCGACACCACTTCGCCGACAGGGTTGTTTTGCCGACACGTCATTTCACCGACAGGGTCGTTCCACCGACACATCATTTCGCCGACAGATCATTTCACCGACAGGTCATTTCGCCGACAGGTCATTTCACCGACAGGTCATTTCGTCGACAGGTCATTTCGCCGACAGGTGGTTTCGCTGACAGGTCGTTTCAGTGACACGTCATTAGGTAGACAATTTACTACACTGTTTTTAGTGCTGCAATTTATGTTTATTGAATATTAATTTTCTTGACTTTATTCCATTCAGTTCCAGTTTTTTTCTCCAATATTTAAACAGATATTGTTCTTGAATCATATATAGTATTATGTAAAAATTTAAATCATTTTAATTTTTCTAAACTAATATATTACTAAAATGTTATGTTTAAAACATAGGATCGTTATTGTTGATTAAATTTTTTTGAAGCCATAAAAATCTAAACAAACAAACAAACATACACTGTCGTTTCTGCGATTACTGCTACAGCGGCCTCCCTTCCCTGGTGGCACCTCTTTCAGATTTAGCCCTTCGGTTTCTCGTAAGTGTTGTATCAAATTTATGGAAGTTATTTAATTTGACTATAATCGTATGGCGTAAGAGCATTTGGGCTATACTACGTCGGACAGTATTTCCATCGATCGCAAAACCAACGACACCATCTCCCTCACCATAACAAAATTTATTTTGTTTGGCGAAGCAAGATATTAGTTTTCTTTGCGTCACAAAAATTTAATCAACAATAACGATTCTATTGTTTTTAAACATGACATTTTAGTAATATATTAGTTTAGGAAAATTAAAATGATTTAAATTTTTACATAATACTATACATGATTCAAGAACAAATATCTGTCTAAATGTTGGAAAAAAAGTTGGAACCGAATGGAATAAAGTCAAAAAAATTAATATTCAATAAGCATGAACTGCAGCATTAAAAACAGTGTAGTAAATTGTCTGCCTAATGACGTGTCGGCGAAACGACCTTGTCGGTGAAATGACGTGTTTGCGAAATGACGTGTAGGTGAAACCACCCTGTCGGCGAAATGACCTGTCGGCGAAGTGGTGGCGGTGAAGTAATGTGTCGATGAAGTGATTCTCGGTGAAATGAACCAGACCTGTTTCCTCCGACCGCTTTTCGTTCCGGTTTCCCGTGTTTCTCCGTTTGCTTTTCACCTCCTTTTCGTTTTTCATTCTTACCACAGGAGGAATACTATTCTGCTGGAGTGCGGCCAACAATTCTAAAGTTACCCAGAAGTCAAGTCGAATCAATGGAGAGACGTAGCAACGCCATGGCGTCCTTGACGATATCGGATGTGTTTAAAATCGTATTTTTATTGCGATTTACTTTATTTCTATCCAAATATTGATTTTCAATGGCAGTTAACGAAGATCAAAGTTAAGTTTTGTCCTCTTAAGGAATGGAAACTGGTGAGTTATATGAATATACAATAAAATTTCTGAACAGTGGGTATTTCGGGACTTAACGTATGTCCCGTTATGCGGAGGTGTCCGCCATTTGGGAGGGGGTGGGGGATAACAAGCATTAACACTGTGGGCTCTATTACACGTGTGTCCCCTGTGCGATTTGTCGTCAAGGCGTGACAACCCTTTCGCTGCAACCATCATCACGCACTCGCTTGCTTCCCGGCCGCCATATACATATATATTTTTTTACCGAGTTTTACCCCCTCTCACTCTCTAAATAAAAAAACACTTTTGTGTTTAAGCGTCCGAGTTTCGTGGAGGATAAATTTTTTTATGGCTTTCAGAAATGCCAGGAACAGATTTTCGACTTTGTCTTTATGGCGTCACCTCCGCATATACTCCGCGAAGTACGAGTCAAACAGACTTTCATCCCTGACATCACGATGATCTTGCAGGCTGAAATCTTGCTTGATCTGACTTCAGGTGCCTTTGATAGTATTTTGCCCTGTTTCCGGGGCTTTGAATACAGACTATGGTTTACTGTATAATGTACGAAGCCTTCCGAAGAGAGACCTCCATACGATTTCCAGCAATCAGACACTATGGTAGTCCCCTGGAGAACATTTGCTGAAATTTCGGCCAACAACACACTCGTACTTCTTGCTTTCACCACCACAAAAAAACATTGCTGCCCCTCTCCACTCCTCCATACGCCAATCAACCAAGGTAGATTCACTTCCAACTCCATGCGTATCAAATCTGTCTTTGTCTTGTACACCCATAAAAAAAGTAAAACACAAAATATCAGTTAAACTTATTTTTGCTTTCTTCAAACCATGACCCCTTTCGTACTAACCTCATTCAATCATGAGCTTCTCTCCATATTTCCTACAATGCCACACGTACCAATTGTCCACACTTGCCTTCTTCACCAACTTCATGCATTCGTCATATTTCGGACACTCAGATCATAGCAGACCTTTTACGCACCAATCAATCACAAACTTCTTTCCTTTTAATTCCAATCCGTGAAAAAAAAAAAAAAAGAATTTAAACGTTCACTCATCCTAGCGCTGCAACTCAACAAATTACTATCAAAAGGAAAGACCACTGCAAAATGACTGAACACACTCTTACATGCTACAATACAACTACCTGGCACATGCGTACGTGTCATGCACTTCCCAAAAATTTTCCTCCGTTTTAAGTGAATAGCATCAGTTTTGGAGACGAGTTGGCGACAAAACAGGGGATTCATCTATAGTTTTACCACACTATGAATTGGAAAAGTGTCTGTTAAATTGTGGTGATATTCGTAAGGAGGTTTGGCTGTATTTGTAATCTGTAATTTTTGTAAAAAATAAAAGGTTCACCAAAATAATAGTAAATTATATTAATTACTTTCTCGAGCGGAAGAATTAGGTATTTCCTAAGTTACTATATTTATTTGTCCACAGCTTATTTATCTGTATAACCACTGTGTGCTCTACTGTTAAATCAAGATATTGTACTTGTTCAAAATTAAAATTAGTATAACTTTGTGCTCACTGGAGATTAAATTATAGGGCGCTACTGCAGAATACGCAACCCACTCGATTCTAATTCGTGTTTCGAAAACTGGCAATTAGTACTGGCAACACTGGTCACAGTTAGCTACCATGTTGTTTATGCTGTTCTTGTCTGTTTTTTCCTACTCCCCACCTCCTAATTCTAAAAAATATAAAATGAGTATTTACTTATTCCGTACGATCAGATGTTTCCAACATCGGCAAAGTCACTAGCCACCGTGTTGTTTACGGCACTTTTGGTAATCTCCCTCCTTTGCTCGCATACTTTTCGTCAATCCTCTCCTCCTTCCCTCATGTACTTTTCGTCGATCTTCCTCCACCAGCCCTCCCGAAGTTTTTTTTCTCTTTATTCTGTTTCCTCTTCTTTCCCCCTCCCTATTTTTCGGGAATCCACCCCTTGCATAATATCCATGAATCATCCTCCCTCCCTACTTTTCATTAATTTTCTTCCTCTCCCCTCCCATTCTTTTCGTGCATCCTGAAACTCTTCCCCCCCCCTTTCCCTTATTCCACCTCCCCCTCCAAACCTAAAAAAAAATAATTGTTTATTTTGTGGTTTTACGGCTCAAAGACTACAATGGTCATGCTGCGCCGGGACCTACTGTTTTCCGAGGAATCCGAACCTCTTATGGCCTAGGGAACCAAACCCCGGACTACAGTGAGCAGTGCGATCTTTTTATGAGATCTCTGAGTAAGCGTTCTTTGTACACTGTTGGGAGTCGAACCCGGATTAACGGCGTACTAGGCGAACGCGTTACCACACTGCGCCACCGCAGGGCCGCTAAAAAAACCCTACCACCTTTCCTACGCCATTGAAAAATCATCTTCTACACATGTCTCGCACACGGAATCACAATTTTTTCCCTTTTCAGTCACTCATACTCACACCCAATTAAGCCCTTTTTTATGACTCACTCAATCTATAAAAAAAAAAAATTCAGATGCTCATTACAAGCGTGAAGAACAAATAAATGTTATCTCACACCAGTTTTCACCGCATCATACAGACGTATGTCATGTGACAGTATGTGAGATCACTACGCGATCTAGTACAATTTCCTACGATTTCAAGAGGATAGACAAAGAAGTGGGTTGCGTGTGCAGTTTCAGCGGTTATAGTAAATTATTATGACTTCGTACTCAAAATTTAAACTACCATAGCTTTGTGATTATTAAGAATTTAAATTATTATTTGTGTTTATACATTGCTAATTCTCATTCTGTTATTTTTATTCAGAGTTATTTGTTGTTGCGTCATGCCCATTTATTGCTATTTGTCATATAATTCCTGCACTACTGCACGGCATGCAACTCCATTCTAGTCTATGTTTCCAAAACTGGCAATTGGCACTGACAAACCTGGTAATTGCACAGTTAGCCGCCATGTTGTTTTTGCCATTCTTGTCTCTCTTCTTCCTCTTTCCTCCCCTCCCCTCCTCCTCCTAATTCTAAAAAAAAAAATCAGTACTTACTTATTCCATGAGAACGGATGTTTTTGGCATCGGCAAAGTCACTAGCCGCCATGTTGTTTATGGCATTTTTGGTGATCCTCATCCTTCCATCGCATACTTTTTGTCAATCCTCCTCCTCATGATTCTTCTCATTTATCGTGATTCTTCTTCTTCTTCCTCCTCCCTCCCTTCTTTTCGTGGATCCTTCCCTCCCATAATTTTCGTGAATCCTCCTCTTCCTCCCTCTCTACTTTTCCTCAATTTTCTTCCTCTCCCATTCCCAATCTTATCCTCCATCCTGATACTCCCCCTCCCCCCCAATTTCCATTATTCCTTCGCCCTCCAAACCTAAAAACCTACCATGTTGTTTCCTACAACGTCACTGAAAATCATCTTCTACACATCTCGCACACGGAATCACCAGTTTCTTCTTCTTCGGACACTGACACTTGCACATAATTAAACCCTTTTGCATGGCCCACTCAATCCATAAGAAGTGAAAACACTCAGACACACACTAGGAGCGTGAAGAAAAAATAAAATGGCGTCTCACACCAGTTTTCACCGCATCATACAGATGTATGTCATGTCACAATAGACGAAGAAGTGGGTTGCATGTTCTGCAGTTCCACCTATGATTCCATTTATTGCTCTTTGCTATTCAATGCTCATTCTTGCTATTTGCCATTCAATGCTTATTCTTGCTATTTTACTCTACCATACTTGTTTGTTACTATTCATACTCATTCAGCTTATTACAACTGTGTACCAGACTTGTGTGCAGGATTTCGAAAAGTGAGGGTATTTTACTGAAAATAGAGGGGGGGGGGTAAAGTTTGGCAGAAGTTTTTTTCCTTTTTCATAAGGATTTGTGATAATATTGTTCAGATGAGGGAGGTTCAACTCCTTACCATGTACACAGTCTTGCTTTATACTCATTCAAATTATCACCAAGAAGCATTGATCTTTTGTCATCGTTTGATGGCCATTATTAACTTGCCTACAAGGTCTGTGAATAGATTTTTAGCCCCATCCAAATGTTTTGTATGTTGTTTTCATTGTACAAAGTATTTTGGATTTTTTTTTTCAGATGGGGGACTAAATTTTTTGTAGGGGGACCCTGTTAGTTACGCCTATGAGAATTATTTTAAAAGATAAGGAACTGAATGTACTGTTCAATTTTTTGAGGATGTTTTGCACGATATAGAATGAAACGTAAAGAAGCATTGCCATAATAAATTGATACAGCCACACGTTGTTCAAATTGCTATTAGTGACAATAATTAGAAATAAGATTTTCTTGTTTCACAACCACTTCATGTTAAAAATATTGGGCGTAGCTATATATTAAACATTAATGCATAACTTGCAACCCTTGGCATTTTTCCTTGTGTCTGCAAAAAATTTATATTCCTGGTGTAGTTTGTTCCTTTTTTAAAAAAATAAATGGCCCTCTTTAAAAAAAATTTAAAGACTACTTTTCCAACAACTATCGATTCAAGGCTTTTATAGTACTAGGATTCTCGAATGTTATTTATTAGCTGCCTCAGCCGAAGGCCGAGAAATACGTTTTTTTCTGCATTTAAAAAAAGAGCAATGCCACTTAACCCTCTAAAACTGGGGTCCAACAAGGAAAAAAAGAGGCCTAAGTCGTGAAATAGACGACTAGCGAATCTTGAAAAAAATCGCCAAGGGTTATGAATTATGCAGTAGTACCAAATATTTATTGAGAGCACAAATTAAACATTTGTTAAATAATATTCTGTTTTATTTTAGCCACTTCGGAGGACAGCTCTATGGTGCTTAAGCCATGTTCCATTTGTGAGCGAACTTTTAATCCATCATCTCTAGTAAGTTGAAGTTTCGTAACCAATTTTTAAAATTGTAAATTTCATTTCGATTTTCGATGGGGGTAGTTTTTGATTACAGTTTAAATTGTTCCAAGTGCACACCCTTAAAAGTGAGGATTTCCTTTTCTGCCTGAGCGTACACTCACAGAGGAGTATATTAATGTATACAGGGTGTCTACTCATCTGGAAAGTCAGGGAAATTTGAAATACAAAGGCCCAAGTCAGGAAAATTTGAAATTCATTGTTATAATAAATAGCTTATTAAAATAATTTTTCTGAACTATGCTTTTCGTACCACATTGCCTACTGAAAAATTAGAAAAACTTGTACTTTTGACTAAACTTCTTCCAAAAATTACCCTTTTGCACCAAAACTAATATAATTTATATAAAATTATTAAGCCCATATATTTTTCAGAAGAAAATGTTTGCCAAATATATAACTAAAACTTGAAAAACAAAAAGTGTTTTTAGCTAAATTATCTAATCTGTAAGGGATTTTGATCATACAAATCTCTTTTCCTTTAAATAGTCTATATTCATACACATTTTAAATGGAATAGAAGATGAAGCATCAGCTTTGCGATTATATAGTTAAACTCTTTTATAATGAACTCAAAAAGGGCCGAATGGAAATGTTGCTGTAAATATTTAATTAATGCAAGTTTTTAGTGTAAAAAAAATGCAGTTTTTGAATTTGTAAATTTACTTTAATTGAGTTATAAATGGCTTTGGGGTTTCTGTTAGTGGATTTTGGTCTTGAAATTTGTTTTTATTATGCAAATTTTAATGTGTTATGTGTTAGTTGCTGTAATTAGTGACTGGAAATCGATTAAGATTTGGTCTGGAAAAGTCGGAATAGTTTGAAACAAAATTTGGGTAGAAACCCCATATATAGCCCTGCATCTAAAATGAAATTCTACATTCATGATTATTTGGCATTTATTGCAATTATTGTTCTTTTCCATGTTGTGGATATAGTGGAGTACAGATTACCAAATCTCCCTAAAGCAGAATGTTTTGCAATGTTCTGCAACAAGCCTTCAGCTGATCAAAAATGTTCTGCAGGAGATGCATGTACCTGTATGTATTATATATATAAATGCATGTATATGTATATATATGTATTATACATATAAATGCATGTATATGTAAACTAGTAATATGTAACTAGAAACTAGAAGTGAAGAAGTTGGACTCAAGATGAACCTACAAAAAACTAAGATCATGTTCAATAATTTTGTAGAGGAAACAAAAATACAAGTTGACAACATTGAGCTAGAAATTGCTGATTCATATATTTACCTTGGCCAGCTGATTTCAATGGATGGCAACATTATGAAAGAACTCAACAGACGTATTAAACTTGGCTGGAGTGCATTTGGAAGAAACAGTTTTATCCTGAAGGGGAAATTGCCTTTGTGTCTAAAAAGAAAGGTCTTCAACCAGTGTGTATTGCCAGTCCTCTCTTATGGATCAGAGACATGGAGTCTAACAGTTGGAGCAATACGAAAGTTACAGACAACGCAAAGGAGCATGGAGAGGTGCATGCTTGGAATAACTAGGAGAGATCGAAAAAGAAACACTTGGGTGAGAGAGCAAACTAGAGTAGAGGACATCATTGTTAAAGTAAAAGGGCTGAAATGGCGATGGGCTGGGCATATTGCAAGAAGAACTGATCAACGATGGACAACAGAAATTCTGAACTGGATTCCAAGAGACCACCGAAGACCTAGAAAACGTCCTCAAACTAGATGGGTGGATGAAATAAGAAAACAGGTTGGGGTGACGTGGAAGCGAATTGCTCAGGATAGACTTGTGTGGAAAGCATTTGGAGAGACCTTCATCCAGCAGTGGATAGATAATGGTTGAATATGATGATGATGATGATATATATATATATATATATATATAATACATGTATATATATATATATATATATATATATATATATATATATATATATATATATATATATACGTATTATGTACGTTTTTAAATTTTATAAAACATGAATTCATCTTTTAATAGAAATGCAGAAAACATTTGTTGGACTGCTTTTCTTTTATTTATTTATTTTAAAACAAAACAAAACACAAAAATCGTTCCACCTAGTGATTGCTGTACAGTGAAGCTTTTTGTTCTGTGTCGTGCGTCACACTTTTTAGCACATTCTGCTTTGGGGCTGAACATGTGCATTGTCTTTTCTGACGACGACAGTCTAGGTTTGTTTCCTACATCAACAGAAATTTGGATTCTTCAGAAAGGAGGGAAAAGTCTAGGTTCCAGTGTAGCACGACTTTAGTTATCCTTCTATAGAGTTCCCACATTCCTAGAGAACTTGGAATTGCCAGGGAATTTGAAATCATCCTTAAAAGTCAAGGAATAACAGGATTTTATGGTCAAACCAGAACAAGTCTGGGAAGATCTTAACTTCTATTCTGAATGGCTAAATCTCCTGTGAGCACAAAGCTACTTCCCCCACAACCCGGAATCGGTCAGGGAAATTTTTCTTCGATATGAGTGAGAATGCTCTTATGCCATAAAACCCAAATTATTGCATAGAAAAATTATTAAATTTTGTAAATGCTTTTATATTACAATATTGCATTTAAATGAGTTTTTAAACACTTCTTTTTTTTTTGTTGATTTTAAGTCTTATCTGATTGCAGCGATTTCACATTTCGGGTTTTGTGAACTGTTGCCAGATAAATAAGTAGAATGATACTTATTTCATTATTTTTAATTTTATTGTTATATTCTACTTTATGTAATTGACAACATAACAATTATGCATTTAACTGTTTAAAATTCTGAAATAATCCAGTGTTATTCGACTTTGAGTATAAACCTATTCATTTAGTTTCTTCAACAGTAGCTATTGTACATTTCAAAACACCAAACCCACAACTTAATAACAATATTGTGATGCTTTCAACAGGAACGCCATGAAAAAGTTTGCACCAAAAACAAAAGTTCGAAGCATCGAAAAATCTTTGATTCCTCTCTTCAGCGCATGAGGGATGTTAGTGTTTTGCCCGCTAAGCCATCAAAAAAGGTATGATGTGTTTTATATAATAATTATAATATTATTTATCACACCAGAGCTTTGCTCATGAATGATAAAGACCTGCTCTAATCAGCAAATTGTCGATCTACTTTGATCAGCAAATTGTCCAAACTCAGTTCGAGGTAACCAATTATGTGGCCTAATCTAAATTATGTTCTTAGAATTTGATTAGCGTTAATGACTACATTAGTAGAAGTTATGGTAAGTGATAACTATCCAGTGAAATCTGTCTGTAGTGATATTCAATGAACTTGGAAAAATATATTGTTGTAGGTAGTTTACCATTATAGACAAGGTTGTGTATGAAACATTATTTGTTGGGACCGGGAAGAAAACGTTATTACAGTCAGATTTCATTGTGTATATATATAAAAAGCAAGTGATATCTTCTGTACTTATTTTGTCGTTGCTTACATGCAATGTATGGTTATTGACGGCATCATTTTCACATTTTTTCAGCAACAGAATAAGAAACCGAATGTGAAGTGGAAAGAACAGCATGAAGCTTTGTTAAAGACAATAAGAAGCAGCAAGAATGTTATAAACAATGCAAATGTCATGAACAATGGTTGTCCATCCAGCAAAAACATCCCTTCCGGTAACCACCATCGTATTTTTGATATATGCTTTGTAACCCCATACATCGTGTGAGCTGACGACATCGTGAACTGCAAATGTGGATATGTATTTTATTTAGCTTAACTTCCATGTTGGATAGCTAAATCTTCTACGAATATGAAACCCCCTTTCTTGCAATCAGGGCCGTCCTTGAGCAGGGGCGAGCGGGGCCCCACGAAGCGTAATTCTCAAATTTTTAATTTTTGTAATATTAAAAATTTCCCCAAAAATATTTTTGCTTCGGGTCGTGCATTTCGTGCTATCTAGTGTTCATACATTATTCCATTTTTTTTTTTCTTACTCGTATATGTATGGGCCCCCCCAAAATATGTTTTGCCTCGGGCCCCGCATTGTCTAAGTACTGCTCTGTCTGCAACTTAAGCTCTGTTGAAAATTACTTGTGATCAGTCATGTACTTTTGCCGGCAAAGTCAGGGAATTTTTTTCTCCAATGTGAGTGAGGACCCTAACCTGTGAAATGTTGCCAACACAAGTTTTTGCTTAAAAACCCTAGCTTGTACTTATTTTTCTCTTAGTCAAACTATTATGAAATGCTTTTATTTACTTGGCAGCTTGTATTTGGCGAGTGTGTTTTATAACATGAGGACAGCAAAGGTCATGTTTCGCTAAATAAGATGTTTGTATGCTTCTAGAAAACCGGGAATTGTCGGGGAAAATGAGATTCGGTATAAATGTCAGGGAGAAGTCAGGGAACATCTCGAATTTTTTTCAAAACTTGGAATTGTTAGGGACTTTCGTATTTGCTAGTTGGCCATGCCCCTAGTTACGCAAATTTTCCTTTTTCGAATTTTTCCAACGACAAGCTGTGGTCTCACAATCTGACGTTAAGCAGTTGCAGACTTGCTAATTTTTTTTATACATCGATGTTAAATATGATGTTATTTTGTAATATTTTTTCTTTGTGTTAAATCAAATTTTCTCTGCCGTTTTGGTGTTTCTTTTTTGTCACCCACACTCCATCGTTTTTAATTCCCCCACATTTCTTTTCTTTTGTCCTTTCATATTTCCCCCCCTCCCTTTCTGGTCCTCTGGTTTTCATTTCCCTTTTTATAATCCTCTTTCCTTTTCCCTCTTTTTCGATTTTAGGTTGAAGTTTGCTACCATGGCTTTGTATGATTGTGTTCACGTTTTGGAGTGACAAGAACCTTATTATAAGATATTATTACCCTCCCCAGCAATGACACAATTGATATATAATGGTCAACACACAAAGTCACCGGGGCGAGTTTTTGTGAGTTTTCGTGGGGGGATTTATTTTTACTTAATAATTTTCGACACCCATGTAGAAATAAGCTCAAACTAGAGCTGTTTTTTGTTTAGGAGAAAAAGAGACGCTTTCCTCATCCTGGATTTGAACCAGGGTTCATCCGTTTAGCCCGGAGTATCTTAACCATTATTTGGCAATTGTGTTATCCCTGTGAAGGGTAATAATATCTTACATCCTTATATACGGAGAAAAACGCGTTCGTTCTTGTCCTCGTTCGTTTAGTAGGTCAAGATACTCTGTGCTAAACGGAGGAACCCTAGTTTGAATCCAGGATGACGACAGCGTCTCTTTTTCTCCTAAACGAAAACAGCTGTAGTTTGAGCTTATTTCTGCGTGGGTGTCGAAGATTATAATGTAAAAAAACTTTATTGTACATTTTCATTGCCTAGGTTCCAGTGTGTAACAAGCAGCTTTTAGTCATGGCAGGAGTCTATGTCCATGTTTTTAATCGTAAAGTTTTGCAAGTGTCTCTCACACTTTGAATAATCGGGTGATAAAACGCAATGAAAATAAATGCCCTCACAACGGTGCAAGTTAAGCAGCCTTATAGGCACATGGTGGCACACACCAGTACTCCAACACCAGTGCAAGAGAAAAGCCGCATCAACATAATCTGTTTCCATCACATCTTCCCTTCTCTCTCTCTCTCTCTCTCTCTGTGTACCTTAATTTTAAAAAAAGCTTTAAACATGTCCATACTGGATAATATATTGTAATATTATCGGTCATTCATAACTTTATGAATGACCAGCGATGATATTTTAACCCTTGACTGCTCAATTTATTTTATTGAAATCGCCAAAATTTAATATTTTAGAAATACAGGGTACCAGGGAGGAAATTACATAAAAAGGTTAAACACTGGTAAAATAGCAATGAAAAAGATCACTCAAGCTTTCGGACGCATCAGCAGCAGTCCTTCATCAGGAGTAATGACGATGTTATGTTTCTGTCTCTTTTTTATACTTGAAATTTCTGGAAAACCCTTCATCAGAGTAGTCCCGCAGAATGGGAAAACCCAATGAGAACCAATGGGAGGCCTCCAATAGAATCATGGAAGAACCCCAATAGGGACCAATGAGAAACCCACACTGCGGGTTACCTAATTTGGGGATGTCTCATACATTTCAGAGTAAGAGTTGTTTATAAGTTTCTGGAAGTGGTTGTGATGTATTAATGGCTTTCCCGTGTAGTTTGTAAGTTTCCCAAGATTCTAAGAAGAGTCTACTATTCTTGTTTGTGATGTGACGGTGTAGTATTTTTGTTGAGTCCCAGTCGGGTTCGTGTCCGTGTTGTAAAGCGTGTTCTGCCAGACGTGAGGCTATGTCTCCTTTCGCGAGTGCTTGTTTGTGTTCTTTTTTTCTTGTTTTGATCATTCTTTTTGTTTGTCCTATGTAATGTTTGTTGCAGTCTTTGCATGGTATTTGGTATATGGCGCCTGTGAGATCTTCTGGTGGAACTGGGTCTTTAACTTTTGTAAGTTGTTTGCGAAGTGTTGTGACAGGGGAATAGAATGTTTTGATATTTGCTTCCTTGAGGATGCGAGAGATTGTTTCGGAAATGCCGTGAATATATGGAATGGATATGTGGCTTTGCTCACACTTAACTTCACTCACTGACAACTTCACCATGTTTAATTTTATTCGTTTACAATTTGGTCAGGAAACTCTTCAAATTGTCCATAAATACATCAAAACACACATTAAAGTTATCCGTTTTAAAGAACATCTTCACTTTAATCACACCTGTAAAAAGGAATTTCTTATCCCTTTCAAACTTAAAGTTAAACCTCTTGTAAATTCAGCCTTTGGACATCGCATCGCGCATAACATAAGTCTTAAATTTCTTTCCGCTAGAATTTCTCTCTGTCACCGCGTACTCGCTCAGCTTCAAAATAAAATATCCTTTCTTACTTCCCTTCTAAATACTAAACTTGATTTTCTTACCATGCTCCTAGTTAAATCCGCTATTCGTGAGCGAATAGCGGTTTGCGAAGTGTTGTGACAGGGGAATAGAATGTTTGGATATTTGCCTCTTTAAGGATGCGAGAGATTGTTTCGGAAATGCCGTGAATATATGGAATAGATATGCGGGTGTGAGATGTATTGTTTAAAGATGTACTATTGGGTCTACAGTTTCTGAGAATGAATCGTTTAGGGTATCCATTATTTTTAAGTGCCGTGTGTATGTGTTTTGTTTCTGTGTTTGAAAGTGTTTCATTACTGCAGTGAGAATTCGCTCTAAGACTTAATGTTTTAACAACGGAAGCTTTGTGGCATGTTGGATGATGCGATTTAAAATCGAGATATCTGTCTGTATGTGTGGGTTTACGGTAAACTGAGGTGAAGATTGAGTTATCGTGAGATCTGTGTACAAGAACGTCTAGGAAAGGGAGTTTATTGTTCTGTTCTGTTTCGTATGTGAGTTTAAGTTATTAAGGTAATGGAAGAAGCTTTGGAGTGTATTAGTTTTAAGTACAACAAACGTGTCGTCGACGTATCTTTTCCAGAATTTAATGTTAAAATTCGGTGAAGATAAAGCAGTTTCCTCAAATGACTCCATAACCAAGTTAGCTACAACACTTGAGACCGGAGATCCCATGGCAGTGCCAAAAACTTGTCTATAGATAGAACCATTTGAGGAGAACACAGCAGAGTCCAGACAAAATTTCAACAATGTGCAGATGTCGTGAGGTGTTAGTGAAGTGCGTTCATGTAGTGTTGTGTCATTTTGGAGGCGTGTAAGTGCGGTGTCGATTGCAAGTGATGTGGGAATGCAAGTGAAGAGAGAAATTACATCGAATGAGACCATAAGGTCGTCGTCGTCAAGTTGTAGGTTATTTAAAGAGGTGCAGAAGGATTGGCTAGTAGAAACAGTGTAGTCGTTATTACCGATTATAGGAGAGAGTAGACGTGAGAGGTGTTGTGATAGGTTATATGTAGGAGAGCTGCAAAAACTAACTATAGTTTTAAGAGGAATATTTTGTTTATGAATTTTAGGTAATCCGTAGAAGGATGGTAAGCGGCCGGAAGTGCATTTTAAAGAGTCGTAGAGATTAAATGTAAGTTTTTTAGATTTATAGAGTTTTAGAAGGAGAGAGTTCATTTTGGATTGAATTGTTTGTGTAGGGTCTTTTGTGATGTGGGTGTATGTATTTGTATCAGATAAGAGTGTAGAGACTTTATGTAAGTAGTCTGGACGATTTAAGACGACTGTAGTACGGCCTTTATCAGCTGGCAGTATGACAAGGCCCTTGTCGTTTCGTAGCTCCCGGAGGGCAACCCTTTGCATAGGCGTTAGGTTGTCCTCAGGAAGTTTTGGACGCCGAAGGAGTCCTGCCACTCTGCAGCGGATATCAGCTGCAACACGTTCGTCAGTGTGAGTATTTTGTAGAGCATTTTCTATGGAAGCGAGAATCTGTGGTGTAGGAATTTTAAGTGGAGCAGGTGAGAAATTTAGGCCGAGTGATAGTACGAATTGCTGTTGTGGTGTGAGATTTTTATTTGAAAGATTTAGTATCCAGTTTTTTGTAAGGAGTTTTGACTGTTTTGAAATAGAAGGTCTAAGGTTGTTAAGTTTACGTGAATGAGTAAGACGAATATGTTCTTGGATTTTAGATTCTTGTGAGCGAGTAGCGGATTTAACTAGGAGCATGGTAAGAAAATCAAGTTTAGTATTTAGAAGGGAAGTAAGAAAGGTTATTTCATTTTGAAGTTGAGCGAGTACGCGGCAGAAAGAAATTTAAGACTTATGTTATGTGCGATGCGACGTCCAAGGGCTGAATTTACAAGTGATTTAACTTAAAGTGTGAAAGGGATAAGAGATTCCTTTTAACAGGTGTGATTAAAGTGAAGATGTTCTTTAAAACGGAAAATTTTAATTTTTGATTTGATGTATTTACGAACTATTTGAAGTACAATTCGTACTATCACTCTGCCTAAATTTCTCACCTGCTCCACTTAAAATTCCTACACCACAAGAATTGAAAAATTCTATACTCGTGAAAATCATGGGATGAACAAATTTTGTTATCGTCACGTTGTTTGTGAAAATCACATGATGAGCAGTCAGAGGGTTAATATGTATCTAATATGGATTTTTACGTTTGATCTTTTTTAAAATTGCATATGTACACAGAGAGGGAGAAAAGGAGAAGTAATGACATTTTTTAAAGATAGAAATGCATTTTTAAAAATTTCCCACCCACATCTTTGTCTAAAAGTAACATCACTATATGAATCATGGTTTTGGTTTCTTTTTAGGCTATATTCAGTGCCCGGTATGCTTAAGGTGTTTCAACTACAAAGCAGCCGATCGTCATATTTCATGGTGTAAGGAGCAGCAGTCCAGACTCCCAAAGAGTCCTCCAAGTTTTGAAGCTATGCAAAGGCTAAAAACTCGTGTCCATGTATGTTTCTTTTTTGGTAATATACAATGTATTAACTATAGTTTTGTGCCCCCCCCTCCTTCAAGGAAAGATCTAATCACTGTATCGATATTTTGTGCTTCACCATCAGTCGTTACTTGTTCATGATTGGACAGAGGCTTCTCCAGATGTTTCTTTTCCTTTGCAGGTATCCCTTGACCTACATGATTAATTGGTCCCCAGAATAATCACATAACATGAATATGCGTAAAGTGAGCTAATTTTAACATGGGTGAGATAGGGATTAGTTCCAAGAAAAAAGAAAAATACCTAAAACTGATAAAAATACAATTCGTATTGATTTTTCATACATAATTTTGCTATTAATTTTTATGAATTAATAATTTCAAGTACAATACTGTACAGCACATTTAAAAATTAGATATTATTTATCTTGCTCTCCCGAAGGTCCCGGATTGGTGGCTTTCTTTAAGCAATTGTTAAGAGTCCGCTGACGGGCAGCATTTTTCTTCTCTCTGTAAATTTCTTCGTTGCAAGTTACAGAACTATGAATCTCTTTGGAAACTTTGGCACTTCTATCTACGTCAGAATTATTCTCTTCACTGATACTAATTGTGCTGTCGATGTTTTAAAAAATTCCAGTAGTTGTCATGTTGAAAGTTCCTTGACTGGCTCACTAATATCGGGGCTCTTCACCTTCATCTCTGCCGAAATGGAAATTTTAGCATTTTTTAATTTCATTTAGCAATTCTAGCAAATTGTAATTGGAAAAAAATGTACCAATTTTAACATTTTTTTTTAATTTTTTAACCACATTATTGCAAAAATACCTAATTGACCACTGAAATGGAAATTTTAGCATTTTTATTTTTTTTAAAATCATATTGTGAAAACGTGTAAAGTGAGATAGTGTAAAAAGAGGGGGTACTGTACTTACTGATCTATTCATAATTGGACGAAGACTTTTTGTTTTTTTTCATCATTGTCTTCCGTCTTTTCAATAATTATTTATCCATAGCTGGACAGAAGCCTTTTTCCAAGTGTCTTCCACCACTTTAATTATTATCCGTTCCTGGCTGGACATAGACGCCTCTCCAAATGGCTTCCATTTCTTCAATGTTTATAGATAGACAGAGGCCCTTTTCCAAGTGTCTTGCGTTCCTTCAATTGTTATCTATCCATCGCTGGATTGAACTTTTTCCACTTTCTATTATAAAAATTTTTCGATGTGCCAATCAGATGGAATGTTGATTTATTTCTTTTTATCTGCTTTTTTCAGTTTTCTGTTCATTAGTCAAATACAAAATTTGTCTTACAAGTAAAATTTCTAACATTGTAACGATTTAGAACACTGGCATTCAGGGCTGGAAGTTTCGTGTACATAAATTTATGCTCAGTGCATAGCTGCTTTTCAAGTTGGATGCCAGTAATTCTGTTTAGGTTGCTTCATTTAGTCAAATGCGGCTGAAAGACATCAACATGTATGACAGCTGTGGATCATTCTATCTGTAAGAAATACTTAGTATGAGTGTTATTCAACTGTCATTCTTACAGACCCAAGAGAATAACAATAATTATGCAATGATAACTGTTTCATAATTATTGTTTTAATAGTGATTACACAGTCCTCATAATTTGTATTACTCCATTATATGTTATTTATTGGTGGTGTTATTATATTATATACGTTGTTCTAACACTGCTATTTTTGTTGTTTTGAAGTACCGTGCTCCCCTACCTGGGAGGAAGCATAGCATGCCATTCGAAACTCATCGACTTGTTAAATCAGCCGAATCATGCAAAAGTGCTTCCGTTCCACGAATACACTCTTCACCTTGTTCTTTAAGTCGCGGTTCTACTCCAAAACAAGTCACATTTCAGGAGAAGTTCCTACCTCCTCCAAGAAGGCACAGTTGTGAGAGATCATTGTTGTAAGTTGCCTGGTTATAGAATTTCTTTTAATTACAAAAAAAATTACCGTAAGAATGCCTCGATTTTAATTTTAAAAGTCCAGGTTTAGTTAGGCTGACAGCTCCATCTCAAACAACTAAACCACATTGGGATGTGAACTGCTGTCTGATACACGTAAGAAATTGTTATTCATGCTTGAGATTATAATAGCTCTTGGGTTAGTTATAACATCTGTTAAGCTTTCAGTTCTTTAAGGTTATAATAACTTGTTATTAAGTTATCAAGCTTCGATAATAAAGGTGTATTAAGTTTATAATAACTATTGAACAATATGCTTTCATATTGTTTTAATATTATTTTTCATAAGCATTTAATTTCAAGGGCTTTTTTTTTTATACCGCCATAGGACAAATTATCCTTTATGTCATTTCCCCTATCATGTCGTAGTGCTAACACACCATTAATTTTGGTTCAATCTCAATGCTACCATAGAATGGGTGCCATTTTTTCTGCACACCGTAGTTCGGAGTTTAGTTCCCTAGATAGTAGGCTTGGATTCTATGGAAAACAGTAGGCCCAGGTGTAGCACGACCTCAACTGTCCTTGCACTGTGAAATACAAATGGTGTGAAAAAAAAGGACTATCGGTAAACTGCTCACTGTGTAGTCTGAGGGTTGGTTCCCTAGGCCTTAAAAGGTTCGTATTCTTTGGAAAACTGTAGGTCCCAGTGTAGCATGATCTTTGCTGTTCTTGCTCCCTTAAAATACAAACTGATATAGAAAACAACCTTCTGATATTTCTTTCCATCCATTGGGATAGGTGCAATAGTTTTCTGGATAGGTACAAAAAGTAGGTTCATTTCGGCTCTCCCGTTTGAAATTCATGTGCACGAAGTGATGGAAAATTTTTCTGAATTACCAATTGTAACGAAAACAGTTGATAAATGATAACATAATGCTTTTCCATTAAAGTTGTTTTTAAAATTTTTATTTTGCTATCATCATAAACAATTTTTTTTCTCCCGCAGCAAAAAAGAAACGAACCACTCCTTTGATAAAAATTTCAACTCACCGTCTTTGAATAGAAATTCTAGTCTTCGTACCTTAGATAGGAGTTCCGTAAAATTCAAGGAAAAGTTTCCAAATTATAACAAATCAAGGTAAGTTTTATCGTGATTTCTCATAATAACATTTTATTGTAACTTAGTTGTCCACCAATGGTTTAGTTTTATTCAAAAGAAGTTTCACGATGGATGTATATAATAATTGCCCTATGGTGGCACAGTGTGGTAACGATTTGGTTAGTGCGCCGTTAATCCAGGTTCGACTCCCAACGGTGCAAAGAATGCTTACTCAGAGATCTCATAAAGATCACACTGCTCACTGTAGTCCGTGGTTTGGTTCCCTAGGCCTTAAGAGGTTTGGATTCCTCGGAAAACTGTAGATCCAGATGTTTGGATTCGTCGGAAAATTGTAGGTCCAGGCGTTCGGATTCCTCGGAAAATTGTAGGTCCCGTCGCAGCAGGATCATCGTAGTCCTTGAGAGAAGTCCTTGAGCTGTAAAACCGCAAGTAAATGAACAATATGTAATAATTTATGAAAGAATTTAGGGTTCACTCACTTTATAATATTCACTTTATAAGGATACACAACCTTGTTTTAATTAAGGTGAAAGGTTATTAAATTCTAACTTATTGCTGGGGCTCGACCAATAGATCGGCTTGCCGATCAATCGAGGTCGATTTATTCATGTTTTCATACATCGGCATCAGTATTGGCAGCCGATTGAAAAAACTGAAAATCATCAATCAATCGGATGATTGTATTAGCCATCCACCAATGTTACATTTTTTCCTCTCTTGATAAAAATCTGGGGAAATAGATCACAATTTTCAGCTTTACCGCTGCAAACTTCTCAGCTTCTACCCAGAAGCGCCTTATACATTTTTGTAAGAATATCGAATGATGTCGTTTTCGCATTTTAAACTTTTTCTCTATGGCCTACTGGGATAGAAGATTGCTATTCATGGGACCTATTTTCCCTCTAGATTCAAAATTGTCTGAGCAGTGATGATTTCAGGTTCGGGTGTCTCTCTTCGATGTGTGAGGAGTATTGGATTTCGCTATTTTTTGTCTCTTGTCTTCGTGATTCTTACTGCTTAATTTCTATCCTTCGAGTTTTTGTTTATCTAAAAAGACTTTAGTGTGCCTTACATTCAGTGGCAGTTCTAGACTAGGGCCAGTGAGGCCATGGCCCGCTCCCAATTATAACTGGAGTTCATTATTCTGCCTATGTTCAAAAGCCCTACTGTGTCATCCATGCATATAGGCAGGAATTTGTCCCCCACCTCCAATTTTTTTTTGTCTAGAATCGCCTCTGCTTATGTGTGTGAAGTTGAATTTTGAATATATTTCTAGAGTACCCCGAAGGGAATTTCCTGTTTTGGTTTGAAGTTCATAGTACATTAAGGGAGTATGCCATTTCCCTTCCTCGTTTTCCTAGTAGTCATTGTACCTATTTCGTATGTCCATTGAATATGGTTGTGGTTTCTTGGTTGTTTCATTTTCATTGGATTTTATATTTTGCGTGACATACTAAACGTGAAATTTTATTTGATACTTCCGGCAAATAGTGAATGTGGAGTTGTTTATTTTGCTATACATATGCAAAAGCCTGAACATCGAAATTTTGGTTTATCGGATAGTGAGAAATTGAGAAGAAAAAATAGCCTAAAGCAAAAATCCATTGAACATGTTAAAAAAAAAAGTTAATTACAAGAAAACATCCTTCATAAATATTGATGTTCATATCACAGTGTACTCTCTAAAATATTACTAATTAATAATAATTAAAAACATCAGCAATCAGCCGATGGAATATAAAAAAAAAAAAAAATCGGTTTTTCAATTGTCAATTTCGGTCTATCCCTACTAATTGTTGCAAAAGTGTGCTTAATAATTATGGTCGTGTGGGTAATATTCAAGAATAATTTATGTTTCATTGCAGAAATGATGCTTCAGTAACAGAGCAAGAGTTTGGAAATTTGCTGTTGAAGGATAGCTACTCTAATGGGAAGAGGTATGCTAATAAATATACATGTCTAAATATTGGTTCTTATCCAGTCATCAAATCTGGTTCACAATCTATTTTCAAGTGGGTATCAATGTGTATAAAGCCTTATGCTGTGAGATTGAGGTTCGAAAATAATGTCAATTTCTTTTAGGGGGGGAAAAAACATGAGTGGATTGAGCCTAATTATAATGGAAAATGAAGGAGTAAGGAGCGATGATCCTAAACTCAGTGTAAATATTGTTAATGAGAAATTTACAAACATTGCTATTGAACTTAGAAAAGGATTCAATCAGGATAATAGAACTTTTCAAAAATATTTGAAAAATCTACAACTAAATTCTTTTTACATGGCTCAGTTTACTGAGTCTGAAGTAAAAAAACAAAACATCTCCTTAATTTAAATATATTTAACTTAATTTTAAATACAGTGGTTGTACCTTATAAATTTAAAAGATCCAATATATTACCTGTATACAAAAAGAGAAATAGACAAATTGTAACAGTTATCTACCTATCACTGTTATGTCCATGTTTCCTGAAGTGTTTAATGGATTGCTACGTAAACGTCTTAACATGTTACCGTACTACCTGTTCTATTATTAGTACTAATCGATATGGATTCCAAAAAATAACTTAACTGAAGGTAAATATTGTCATAAGATATTATTACCCTCCGCAGGGATAACACAATTGCCAAATATGGTCAACACAGAAAAGCCTCCGGGGCGAGATTTTTGTGAGTTTTCGTGGGGGAATTTATTATACAATAATTTTTGCCACCCACGTATAGATTATAGCTCAAACTAGAGCTTATTGATTTTGGAGAAAAAGAGACGCTTTCCCCATCCTGGATTCGAACCAGGGTCCCTCCGTTTAGCCCGGAGTGTCTTAGACCGCTAGACGAATGAGGATCCTCATTCGGCGGCTCAGTGGGTAGAGCCTCCTCCCGGCAAGTGGAAGGTCGTGGGTTCAGGTCCCACCGAACGCAGAAATATTTATTTTCTTTCGAACGTTTCACCATCTAATCACGCCATAACATCGGCGCTGGTATCACTACGCCAATAAACGTTGATTGACATTGTTGTTTAATTTAATCTGCGTAGTGTTCGATTTATATAAATACATATGCTGCAACGTGCATTTCGATCAATTTAATACCAGTCTCTTTGCAATTTGGTTTAAATAGTAGTCTATGTACTACACCATTCTGCGAAATAACTGGCAACAATATATATACGTTCGTAAAGAGATTATATATTGTCCTTCGTAGCTCAGTGGGTAGAGCCTCCGCCCGGCAAGTGGAAGGTCGTGGGTTCAGGTCCCACCGAAGGCAGAAATATTTATTTTCTTTCGAACGTTTCACCATCTAATCACGCCATACCATCGGCGTTGGTATCACTACGCCAATAAACGTTGATTGATTGACATTGTTGTTTGATATTATATTTGTTTATTGTATTTACTTCTTTGTTTCTTGAGATTGTTAAACCCTGTTGTAGTTGATGCTGGTGGCGACAAGAGAGCGTATATACACTCTTCTTTTTCCCCTGTCCTCTCCCATGGCGGGACTTTGAGCATTGTTTTATATACTAATTTTAAATCTTGTAACGTAGTTCTGTCATGGATTAAATAAGTTGAATCCTTGATGGAGTGAAAGTTCATCTTACCAACTCACCTGGCAAGCATGGCGAACTTAACACCATTGCCTCAAAGCGGCATTTGTCGTACTATGCATATTCATAGCTGAATGTCTATGTTCCACACTACATTTGTGAAAACGAAAGAAGTCATGTAGGAACTGGGCCCTTCGGTTGTGTAATGGTTGCACTTTCGCTTGGCGTGTTGTTAATCTGGGCTCAATTCCCAAAAGCTGCTAACTAGTGTACTGTTCACTGTCGTTTGAGAACTGATTCCTTAGGTTCGGAACATTTCGACGGTAATGAACCTGAAGAACCAGCTGAAGAAGACATTACCGAAGAAGATATAGACTGTATTTTAATTGAACCTTTTTCTTTTGAAACTGAACCTCTGTTTCCGAGGAACCAGTCAGCCAGTTTGAAGAGCTTGTTTTGTAAAGCTAACTACAGAATACTTAGATCCTGAAGTTGTAACGAAGCCTGTTGAAGTGCCACCACCAAAGCCAATTGTGATTTAGGTGCCAGAAGTGCTGCCTGTTTCAAAGAAACCTCTAACTGTAAGTCCATCACCAATATTGTTCAGATGTGAGCGCCCAGTGGGCCACTTTTGGTAAGCAGAACTGGCGCTGTGGGATGAACCAAACGCCGGGTTACGGCGCCCGATGCGAGACGCTGGAGCGCCATCCATTTTCAGGGCTAGTTGCTTCAGATTCCTTCCAAAAGAAGTTGGTTTGCTGTTTTATAGTTGCATGAGGGTAATGCAGTTGTCTAACATGCTATTAACCCCGATTCGACCTTCACTGGTATCATAGAAAGTGTGCTATTTTTCTGTTCATTAAAGATCAAAGTTTGGTTTCTGCAGCGGTAAAGATTTGGAATCCTAGAGTAACTGTATGCCCCAACAGCCCATGATCTTTGCCATTCTTGCACCGTAAAGACACCAACAAACATTTTGGCAAAGAAAATGTGCCACAATTGTATTAGCCAGAAAAAGAAAATTTTCACCGTCCATGATAATCGTGCCACAAACAAATTAAAAAACAAAAACAAAAAAACGCTGGTGGAAAGTAATGTATGAATACTTTACGTTCCTTTGTATAATTTTAAACAACAGGGTATGTCCTCATTCTTGGTCAATGATTGTCAGTAATTATAATCTTGTATAAAATGCTTGATTTTGGAATTTTAGTAATTATTCGTTAATTTCTTTGGTTTATATTTATTTTTTAGTAATGGAAATTTGGACATTCTGAGTGCCTTGAGACAACAATTGAACGAATTAGAAATTACTGAAAGGTAAAAATTTATTTATTGGAAGCTATATTCTGCAATTTATTATTTTTTTTAACTTTTTAATTTTTTTCCTACTTTGGCAGTGTTTATGGCCGTGTAATTAATTGTGTATTGATTTACTATCAGTTTGAAGATCCTTTAAGTCAGTGATTTCTTTTTCCTGCAATTATTTTTAGGCCCCAGACCCTTTGAAATCTTGCTAGGTTTTTGCACCATCTGCACTCAAAGAAAAAAATAATCGCACAATATAATGTGACTTCTTTGCATTGCAGACATTATTTTTTAAAAAAAAAACTCAAACAAAACAAACATAGAGTGACTAAGCGGGAGGGTCAAGATGAGCGGATACCTTTTCACTAATTTGCCTTCTATTTATTTTGTTTACTTTAATCTGTTGTTTAACCTCAAAGCAGAATGTTTTGCAACAAGCCTTCAGCTGAACAAACATGTTCTGCATGAGATGCATGTATATATGTATTATATAAGTTACGTTTTTTTAGCGTAAATTCATTTTTAATAGAAATGCAGAAAATACACGGAAATTTTTATTTCTTTATTTTCAAACAAAGAATTTATTTACTCCGCGATTGTTCTGCGACGTGCTTCACACATGCATTCTGCCTTGGGGTTCTTTAATATAACTATATTTTTAAAATGGTAACAGGGTTCTCACATTCCTGAAATTGTCAAGGAATTTTAAATTGCCCCTAAAAGTGTGTGTGTGTGGGGGTGGGGGGTGGAATAGGATTTTTTGATCAAACCTGGGAAAGTGAGGGAAATCTTCATAACTTCTGTTCTGAATGGCTAAATTTCTCGCGAATGTCAAGTTATTTCCTCCCAAAACTGAAGTTCAATTCAAAATTTTGTTTGGTCAGAGCATTTTATCAGAAAACACTGGGAAAAGCCATGGAATTTCTTCCTCTAATGTAAATGGAAACTCTGTATAAGCTTATTTGTAACTTTGCAATAAGTTTATAAGTGACTTTGCGATGGCAAGTTTATGGGTAATTTTGTGTAAATAAGTTACTTTGCGAAAGAAATTTTTTTTTATTATGGGAATTAAGTAATAATTTTAATTTTGGGAATTAAGTTCTTGTTATGCATTAAAAAAAAAACCATTGCGAATCCTTTATGTACTTGTTGTGGACCCCCATGTTGTAAACCACTGCTCTTTGCAAATGTCATTATTAGAGCCCGGATTATATGCAGTTGCATATTTTAGCCCTTTTTAGCATTTGTGCATATAAATGCATAAAAATTATGAATTTTAGAATACTTGCATATTTTAAGGGTTTTAATAATTTTATTATTCCCTAATCGTAAAAATTGTATCACAATGCTGAAATTAAACTTTCCTCTTACTTCTTATCTGAGCGGAAAGGCAATGGAATTTGTAAACATGCACATTCAATTTTGTCCTAGGGTGCCAAAAATGTTATCATAGTTGAGTTATAACCACATCTTTGTTAAGAAAACCAAAGATTAGTTTTACTGTGCTTGGCTGGCAATTGATTGAAAGTCAAATTAAAACAAACACTTATTCTAAATTTCCACACCATTTTTTCTCACTGGTAGATGTGAGTCTATCATCGATAAACTATCCGTAATATGGGAAGGACCCTTTTGGCCATAAAAATGCTATTACATGATAGAAGATAAAGCTTAACTGTTTAGAACAACGAGAGACACGTTATGATATACCATCATAGAAATTGTGCTGTATAAAACATATGATTGTATTATAAAATTGCTGTATAAAACATCTAATGTATATCGAATTTTTCTACTTGGCGGTTAATAATATATCCATTTGTTTTAAAATGCAGGGCATAAGATTTTCAAGCGTTAAAAAAATTTTGTGCATATTTTTCATTTTAGATGCATATTTATTCATTTTAAGTGCATATACATGGATATTTTGAGGTTCTTTAGTGCATGTTTTGCTGTTTTTTCAATTCCTTCTATTAGCTCACACTCTCCCTATATATATCTTGTTCAAATTTTCAATCGTTAATAAAATACTTTCTATCCATCCAATCAAGTTCAAATAAATTTTTTTAAACTTGTAGTGGATGACACTTGATGTTAATACAGTTTTTTCAAATATTAATTCATTAATTAAATTTAAATGATTTTTTTTTTGCTTTCCTTTGGTGTATTTGGCGATTAATGCTTGCCGCCAATTACAGCCAAATGTCGCCAAAATTGCTTTTCGCAATTTTTCCCTTTCTTCCCTTTTATTTGAGCAGCGCATTGAAGGAATTGACTTTAAAAAAAAATTTTTTTATTATACTTGTTAATGCCTAGTTGCATGCATATTTTGCTGGGTTTTTTAGTAAGGGTTAGTAAGTTTATAATCCAGGCTCTAGTCATTAATGTCAGTTTTTTTTTTCCTTTGTCATTTCAGAATGTACAGGTCTGGGTGTAGTCAGAATGATGATGATGATGATGATAACGTATGTCTTCCTGTCGTTTCCAGTAGCGACTTAAAATCATCGTTAGGCTTCTGCAATATCTTAAGCCTCGAAGAGAACGACTGTCATCGGAGCAGTAGCAGTGGTAGTGATGGTTCGTTGCCATCATTGCGCAAACAGCCATCCTCTGTGCCGCGCATGCCCCGTTTTTGCTACCAGTGTGGTACCAAGTATCCAATAACAAGTGCCAAGTATTGTTGTGAATGTGGAGCCCGTCGATTAATTCTCAGCAATGAAAGTGTGGAACCTGTCCAGTCTTAAAGAGTTCCATTGTTGCCCTTTGGTGGTAGAATGTATATAAAACTAGTCATTTATTACCATATTAACGACCATTTATCAACCATTAGTATTCTTCTTTTCGCTGCACATGGTGCATTAAAGTTTGCAAAGTTTACATTTAAACTGTAAAATTTACAAAGTCTATGTTTAAACTCTAAATTTCACAAAGTCTATGTTCAAATTCTAAAGTTTGCAAAGTCTGTGTTTAACTTGAAATTTTGCAAAGTCTACGTTCAAATTCTAAAGTTTGCAAAATCTATGTTCTAACTCTAAAGTAAATGAAAGTCTGTGTTTAAATTCTGAAGTTCACAAAATTTAGAATGCTAAGTAAAATCTTGTTTGAAAAAACAGAATATATTTGTGAGAATTATCAAACTTAGACAGCAGTGTCTAACCTTTTCTGGTGGTGGGGTCATATATAAAATTAAAATTATTCCACAGGTTTCATTGAGCAATTGAAAAACAAAAAGCTTTTACATACCCTCCCATGCATTATTACAATGAGGGTGGATATTTAGTCAATCCTGTTTTAATTCTCGTACTTTTGCTTGTTTCGGCACAACATCCATGAAATGACTTAAAGAGGTCTTTTTGGATATTCCGTTGTGAGTTATTTGCCTCGAGGACTGTAGGGTTGTACATCGCTGTTCTAAAGCGCAATTTTATCTTAGTTTTGCGGCTTACAAGGTGGTGTTAGTCATCCAGATATTTTGGAATAATCTCACATAGCAATATATACTGACTGCATCATGATTTTGCAAGACTATTTTTGATATCATGTTTCAGCAATGCCTTGCATTATACAAAATAGTGAATAATATATATATACACACACATGCAGAATATATATATTTACACACACAAATACTATACATATATGTATCGTTTTTATTCACAGGAAATCCTTTTAAATATAGTATCCCAGATATATAGTTATGTAAATGATAATAATGGTATTAATTCATGCTTCATTAATTAATAGTAATGAAATAAAAAAAAAAAATGGATACACAATTTTGGAACTGACGTGCAACCTTGAACAAAAGTCTAAAGAAGCTGTTTTCAAATTGTCCCCAAAGCTATGTGAAAGGAAAATAAAATATGGTCGATAAAATCTCACTTCAAAAGATTTAAGCCTAGATCAAAATTTCATCTGTTTAGAAATGAAAAAATAATTTACGTTTTTGTGTACAGCAACAAAACAGCATGAAGTTACACCAGGAAATTCTATGGCAAACGTTACTTTGATATTGGCATAAGATTTAAAAATGGTGTTTTGGGAGCCAACTGCTCCCTTTGTCAAGTGAAGGCAGAATGAAGAGGGAATGAAAATCCTAAGTTTGTATTATACCCTCGTGTTGGGAATTCCCATCTGACACCGTCAGGTGTAGGTTAATCTCAGCTGGAGAAAACCTTCACATCTTATCCTCTTAAGACCCGAGCGTTGGTTGACGTGATGCAACTTCCGCAAAAGCAAATTCTCGTTCCTCGTTTTTCTAAGCTTTCCAGCGACATCTAGTGACACTAAAAGAAAGCTTAAAATGTGCACAAATGGTACCTTTTGGTCTTCGCAGTTTATATTAATTTAGTAGAAAAAGCATTACAACCCAAGGTACACGTATCTCTGGAATGAAGAGGTTATAATACAGGTTATTATAGAGGTCCCAAATACCATGTGGAAACTTGGACAAGTACATTAGATAGAGGGACAATCGATTCATCTGCAAGGAAAGGAGCATATGCATGCGATAGCTAGAAGAGACTATTTGAATCGGTTAGCTGAACAGGTTTTCGTGGGGGCAGGGGGGCACAAACCAAATTTATGCACTCGATGCAAGTTTTACATCAGAATGTAATGAATCTGGGTAGTAGACTCTTTCTGGAATCATGGAGACTTACTTGATGGGTCATGCCTGGAAAAATCATCGAAGTTTGAAACAGAATTTGAGTAAACATCCTGTGTAATGGTAAAGCACTCGACCAGAAACAAAGAGATTGTGGGTTCGTATCCCCCCAGGGATCGATAAATCATTAATTTCTTTGCGAATAGTTCGTCACCTGTCTTTAGATCTTTGTTTGAGGTTGCGATTTGACATGTGTCAGTAGCATTTCATTGGACATTGTGCACAATGGCCTTGTTAGTATTATCCTTGTTAAATTTTCATCCCCCACCCAAATACTATTTCTATATATATTACACTCATCCGTCCATTATAAAAGCTATGTGCAGCTTTTTTAATATTGTGAGTATTGTGGCAAGAAATATTATAATACTGCAAGCAAGAATATAAATATGATAATATTATGATAAGGTTATAAGCAGTAGTGCTTTACTTTTCATGATATAAAGTATTTTCATAGTTAGCGAAGGAGTTGAAAATATAGAATGAAATGCTTACTCTAGTCCATACTTAAGTGAGCATTTGGGCAATTACATGTATTTTTGCATGTTTAGTTGCTGCTCATTGCTTTTTTATAATTGTTAAATTGAGATGCTCGTTAACGTGTTGGTCCCATTCATTGTAGCATTGGGACATTAAAATGTTGGGGTATTCTGATTTTGGAGATTGATATTTTGTGTTGTTGGTAGAAAAAAAAAAAATGAAGACATGATTTTTTAAAGACACCTTGCACTGGCATAGTGGTATGGTATTTCTTTGCTGTACCAAGACTAGGTTTGACTTTCAACAGTATGATAAAAATGCTTGTTAGTATTGTGCATCCAATAACGCGAGATTTGATTCCCTATGCCAGCAATGGCCAATTAAAACTGAATAAAGACCAGGCTTATTTGCTATAATATTGCCGAGAGTAGAATTATTTACTCGTGTATAGGCACATTGGGTTTTTGTCGAAAGCTCTCGATTCCGACTAATTGCGAAATCTTCTCTTAGTCTCTGTACTGTATCGAAACCCTTGGAGGCATGTAAAGTCTGCTTAAGCATAACAGGCTGTCTAAAGACCCATTCAAGTTTGCCAGAAGAAAGTGGCTGCTCTAGCAACTTAAGTGGTAAAATTAATTGAATAATGTAATAGTATTATGCTGGCCAAACTGGATAAATTGGCAGGTCGGATTTGGCCCAATGGCCTTCATTTAGCTGTCACTACCTTAGACTAAAAAGAACAGTGTTTCACAAACTTTTGTCACTTACTGTCCACGTTAAGATCTTTAATTATGTTGCAAACCACTGAGAGTGGAGTTTGCTGACTTCTCTCAATGAGAATATTAAAGAATATCTAATGAAGATTGCCAAAATCTGGTTGAAAATGAAAACTATCCTAGTGACTATATTCAGTTACAAGCTGCTAAATTTTGTTCTCTGTGCAATATTGTTAAAATATTAGAAGCATCCTATACCAGGTTTTTCCATCCATTTCTTAAATTACTCGGGGCCCTCACAGAGATGTCCCTGTGAGGAATTGTATTGCCCACGTCAAATTTTTTCTCGTTGTGGGCAGATACTTTTTTTTAAAGCCATAACGATAGATACATGTGCCATTTTTCTTTCTGCAAGAATTTCCTGAGAACCTTGTGGACAACTTGATAGTTCGCCGTGAACCACCAGTGGTCCACAAACCACATTTTGAGAACCACTACCATAGAGGTTCAGATTTCTTGAAAAACTATGGCCTCTGTAAATGATTCTTTTTTATGTCACTGTCTCAAGCATTTGTATATTTGTAAATTAATATTCCCACAGCCGTGTCCACTGGTAAGAATACCGGTACTCATCAGAGCACCGCTTCAAAGCAGCTCGGGTAGTGGTCATCATAGGAGGGTGACACAACAAGCCCTGCCTTAGTGCATGACTTTGGCTGTGGTGACTGAAGTTCAGAATCTTTGTTAAACTGTAGGTCCATCTGGCCAACGTGGCGAGCTTAAAGTCGCTTCCACTGTATTTTTTTTCACTGTACGACATGTATGTGTGAAAACAAAGAGACCCCCATCCTGCAGTGGATTGAAAATGGTTGTTGGTGATGATGATATTAATATACAGATAGAGGATTCCCACTCACATGGAGAACTGTAATTGTCTGAGAATTTGAAATTGTCCTTGAAGGTCAGGGGAAAGTTAGGGAATCCTTTTGTAACTTCTGTCTTGAAGAGCTAAATCTCCCACATATGTGAAGCCATTTTCCCTCTCAACCGAAGCTTAGTTGAAAACTGCTTGTGATTGGCGAGGGAATTTTGCTGGAAAAGTCGGGGATTTTTTTTCCTCCAATGCGAGTGGCAACACTGATGTAACGCATCTGTGTATCATGTGATGAGAACGAGTTACTGAAGAAATCAATTTTGTAAAAGTTATTGACTTTATTGTTCAGTGCAATGTCAGTTGATGTTGACTCTGAATGTTGTGTCAGGACCTACGTTTTTTGAAGGGATCTAAACCACTGCGACCCAGGGAAGCAAATCTCAAAACAGGTTTTTGAAAAATGGCACAAATTCTACCACAACATTGTCAGTTAAACCTAGAATTTCAGCATGGCGGAGAGTTATTTTACCACTACACTATCATAAGACTTATCTTTTTAGATAGGGACGTTCACCGTGCAGGTTTTATCATGGACTTTTTTTTTGGTTGATGCATCTGATAATTATTATTACTCATTATGATGATCAATCAAAGGATGAAAATGACAGTCCATTTGAATTAACCTTTTGTTGTGTGCACAATTTAATTATGATTAAACAAATTAATCATGTGTGCACAACACCATCAACATGATGATAATCATCATGTTGATGGTGTTATGCACACATGTGTACTTCTGGGTGAAATTGTGCAAGTGTGTAGAAAGGTACTTCTTAAGTAGCAATCTGATGTACACAGATGCGACAATTGCTTCTTGTAATTTCGAGCTATCAACACCATCTGTAAATTGACCCATTGATTTAATATGCAGGTGTGAACTTTTGGATTGTGTTTTTTCTCGAAAGCTGTTAAGCTTTATATTTACCACATATTTGTGTACAACCTACCCAATGCATTGTTTAGTCATAAAAAGTAGGTTTAGTCCTTAAATTATATTTTGGGAATTTAAACATTCCTTTTATTGACACCAAAGTCATTTTTCCTAGTCACGTTTACTGTTCTAGAATGCTTTGCCTTTTGCATCCCTCCCTCCTAGTCATACTTATTACTTTGTTACAGTTTTATTTGAAGCATATATTTACTTTGGCGATTTCATATATGGAAACGTGAGTATATTGAAAGAATGTGCTTGTGTGTGTGGTTTAGAATTAATGTATCTTCTGGTGTTCAACGTAGTCATACAACAAACTATTCTGTTTACAGTATTTGTATGAATATTATTTCACAAGTGGTTTTGCATTGATTATTGGGCATTTTACAGTATTCACCATTTTGATCTCCTGTCTGACCTTTTGTTAACTTAGTAGATAATGTCTGTGCTGCAAATAAGGAAGTTTATGTATTTATCGTAAATGTCTACAAAATAAAGCTTCGGAAAACTCTCACTGTCCTTTTTCCTTGAAGAGAACCATGCAAACTTTGCAAATCTGCCAGAATAAAGCGCACATAATGCTGTCAACAGGTAAAAAGTCCTAATGATACTCTTTTTCTGAATACAGTGAAACCTGCTATAGTGACCACCTGTCTATGGTGACCATTGCAGTTCAGCCCCGAAGGTGGTCACGTTAGGCAGATTCTACTGTACATCACTTAACTGCCCCATTGTGTCATAATAGGAATGTGTTTGGCTGCCATTCAAATAATCCAAGTTTGGTTGCAGTAGATGCACAGCATATGCTTGTTCTTGTTTTTATAGATCCATAATCTGTGGCCTGATTCCCTAGAAGATAAAAAGGGAAGTGTTTCTGGGATAACTGCAATAGATTCTGGCGTAGCGTGACACATCAGACTTTATGTGTGATTTACAGCTTTTTTCTGAATTTATTTAGTTCACTAATTGTAATAAGCTTGAACGTCTATAAATACCCCACGGTTCAGGTGTTTTGTTAAGGTAGTAGTTCAATCTCAAATGACTTATTGAGGATTCCCATGAAATTAAGAGGGTCTGTGGTGGCAATGCACTTGTCTAGCCTTTACCGTATGTACAATCTCACCTAGATTGGCGCAGAATGGCCATTGCTGTCCTTGCGCCATAAAACTACAACCAACCATTTGTATAGCATGTACCATCAACCCAGGTTTGAATCCCAACGGTCTTACAGTGGCACAATGTGGTAACACATTTGCTTAGTGTACTGTTAATCTGGGTTTGACTCCCAACAGTGCAAAGAGGGCTTACTTAGAGATCTCAAAGATTGCACTGCTCACTGTAGTCCAGGGTTTGGTTCCCTAGCCTTTTAGAAGTTAGGATTCCTTGGAAAACTGTAGGTCCAAGCGGTTTGGATTCCTCAGAAAACTGTAGGTCCTGGCACAGCATAACCATTGTCGTCTTTGATCTGTAAAACCGCAAATAAACAGAATCGAATCCCAACAGTAGTGTTGGGAATATATGAGTATTTGATGCTTTATACATTTATTATGTATAAAAGGGTATGAAAATCAGAAAAAAACATAGGCTGTAAAAGTGTATAGAAAGATATAAAACTATATTTAAATCCCATAATTGCCATCTATACAGTTTTACTTAATTTAAAGCCTTCTTGTGATAACCAGGCCCTTTTTCAAAACTAAGAAATCCAAAAATTATTATTTTTCTTTTATGGTGCAAAGATTGATAAGATCATGCTCCGCCAAACAAGGTAAGTTTATTACCAACCAAGAAACTGAGTGGGGAATAAATGCCGTACATAAGACTTTTATGGGAAAACTAATTTGAATTCTTATAAGTATGACAGGGAAATCTGCTATACAATTAGCCTAATTGAAAAGTGCGAGCTCGAAGTGTCCCTGGAGGGTCCCTACGTTTATGTTTAGAACGCTATGCTCTAATCGTAGGCCTAGGTTGGCCAAAATTATATTTGTTCGATAACAAATAATGTATAATTTTTTTCAGTTATTTTTCATTTTAATTCATGAAGGAAAAAATTTATTTATTCCATCTAATGCTTGAAACAGAAATAAGAAACGGCAATAATTTTAAAAAACGAAACATCAACAAATTATACAAGAAATAAAAACTTCTTTTCATGTGTCATGTACGTAGCTACCAACTTTCTAAGGTAGCTTTTAGTAATCATTCAGCATGCACATGTGTGAGGAGATTGTCATAAAGTTTAGTTTTCATTAAAACTAAAACAATTTTTTGTACTTCTGTAACAGGTTATAGTATATATGTTTTAGCAAAGTTATGTTTAGACTGACATGAAAGAGTTATAGTGACAATTCTAAATTTAGGCTTTTTATGAAATCAAGTATATATTACCATAAAAAGCTTGCTTTTATTAAGCAGCAGGCCCTCTACTGGCTAGTTCTGTATAAGTGAAAATCTAGTTGCTTATTTTGCAGAAACCAACTACTTTAAGTAATTTTTTTTTTAACATACTTGAGATTTTAAGAAGTGTCTTTTGTTTTTTCGATAAGGAATAAACTTATGAGATTTTGTACTCGGGTTTGGTCTAAAATTTGTTTGATTCTTTCGAATGGCACTAAATTCCTTTCTGTGGTGACATTGCTATGTGGGATCAGTAATATACACAACATTAATTTCGATAAAGCTCCATATTTCTTTACCCTAGAAAAGTTGCAGAAATTTCATTCCATGTAACATCCATTCTTGAACACACATTTATACTTCCAAACTGAGATGATGCAAACGCAGATTCAAGTAGATTGATTTCAACTGATGTTATGGGCGCTGTTAAACAAGGGCGCCATGTATTCTCCAGAAGAATAGGACGTTTTTGTACAGTTGCTTACATTTGCTATTTCAGCATGTTGTCACTTTGCAAAGGGAATTTTTTCAGCGTGTATAACCACGGGGCTGCCAGCAGACTTTTTTGCAAGAAAGTAGTAAAATAAGGACCACTCTAAAAAAAACAACAAAAAAACAAACAAAAACCCAACCTAATAAGCACTTACTTGAGTATTTTGTGTACATGAGTTTTTTTAAAAAAAATCTTACTCAAAATTCAAATCGAATTCCTCGATATTCTTATTCAGATGTTTTTTTACATATCTTGTTTTTGAAGTTGTGAAATATGGAAATATATATCAAATAGTTATCTTTTATTAATGAAAAGGAAAGAAAAATTTTTCGTT
>QLNU02014176.1:150992958-151014051 GCA_006491805.2 Dysdera silvatica
CGTGTTGTTGCTGTATGACATTGATTTACGCCTCCACTGGAATTTCTAACAAGCCCACTAACACAAAAACTATAAGATTTCTGTTTCACACCCCGCCCTCCCACTTCTAGGTATATCAGTATGGACAAAAGCCAACTCGTACAAGATCTGGCTTATCATTTCTTTTTCCATCAAATAAGAAGGAAAATTATATATATAAATATTTTCCCTAAAAAATATTAAAAGGCGATTTTATATATACACGCACAAATTTAAATCCTGGAAAATCCCTCGCTTAAGCTCTGTCGCTGACGTAAGAACCTTTGTTCCCTCAGGATTGAAAGCACACTATTGGTTCACAATCCAATCCAATCAGAACCCCCGGATTCAATACAAAAACAAAAGGAGGATAAATGCTAGGGATATAATTTCATTTGAGGGAAAAACTCGGAAAGTATAAAAAATGTTGGCCAAATACATTAAAAAGAAGAAAAAATCATTTCAGTGTTGGACCTTATCCTATTGGCCAGAGCAACGCCACTACCTCTAAGCTTTCTTCTTAACCCGATTGGTTCGAAATACCGAAAACAGTAAACTTCGAATAGGTACCATATAAAATACTTCTAATACTTTCATGGTGTGAGAGAACCTTTTAAATCCAAGTTAAATTTTGTTTTTATTTTTCTTAAGTTTCACTTCAGTATAAATTTTTATTTCTTAAAGGCATGAAATAACTTTTTGAATTTCTTTATTTTTTCAAAAAACAACTATTTATCATCATAATACAACGTGGAAAATAATCAGGAATACTTATTATGGACCGGGACAATTTGTTTTACAAAATAAAATAAATTTACTTCCGCGAAATTTTAAATGATTTAAAACCTACAGAGGAAAAAGTAAAATTCCAAAACCGTTGTAACATAAAAGTAATTAATACACTCTACCAAAAATATACAGAAAACCAAAAATTTTCGTATAAATTCCTCTCTGCCTTGCAATTAAGTGATTATGGTTTGCCCATCGGGGAACATCAATATTGTTTCCAAAATACGTTTGACGTGCGCAGTCTGTTGCCTATATAAGTAGTGTCAAATCCTTACTGGAAACGTTCTGTCTTTTACCATCCTTGCCTTGGCTTGCGTTGTCGCTAATAATGCCTCTACAATGCACTTGAAGGCCCTACGCTCAACTGTAGGATTTACAGAATGACTGCATTGCACATTGGACTGCGGAAAGCAAGTTGATCATTGGCCGACCTCTAAGCCATATAGATATCATTATAGCAAAGTACTGGTAGCGGTGGTTGGGTGAAGATACGCATACATGCTACGAAATGTCTAGTCATTCCAAGAGAATAACTGAAAGAAGGAATTGGGTAAGAGTAAGGACAACCCCAACTTCTTCAATCCCATCCAACCATTTATGTAATGTTCCCTGTACATCCTCTTGTATGATCATGGATTGTTGTGAGATACATGGTGATGGCAAGGCTGAACACTCGTTACCATTAGAAACGTTTGATATTAACCACCCTACATCGTGGCAACTTCTGAAATGGTGTAATGGGCGGCCTCTAAGTGGTATCTCATTGTTTCTGATGGTGCATTTCGCTTCTACCTAGGTGCAGATAATCGACGCATTCCCACATGGATGACTACCGTGTACTTTCGTATCATATTGTGTAATGGCACACTGCCATTACTTCTACTGTATTGGTATAGAAGCCATCTCTTACAACAGCACATTCTCCTCTAATGGTGAAACAAGGTTCAGTAGCAGCAGAGAGATGCGTAAAGTGGATCCTGTAATATTTATTTAGCATTTCGTATTACGTCTTCAAGAGGCTATTTAATTACAAAATAATTCCCAACACTAATAAAGAAAACAGTCAAATGATTGACGCCTGTAGCTTAGTAGGTAGAGCACCTGATCAACAATCAGGTGGTCCTCGGTTCGGGTCCCACCAGACGCTGGAAAATCATTTTCTTTACAAGTAATTTAACATCTAAAAAAACAGTTGCCAAATGAGTATGGATTCAATGTTTACATCATTTATCTGGTCTAGTTTTCTGCTATTTCGTACTAATGCGTTTCACAAAACGATAATCGTTAAGGGAGGTTGTTCTTCAAAGATGTTTTACCGTATTTTTCTTAAGATAATTTAATAATATTGGGTTTTCTGTCATTGGATACATTTTTTGACTTGATACATCGATGTCTTTTTGGTTACAAACGTCGATGTTTAAAGGCGGACATTTTTCAGCTCGTTGATATTAATTGTTAAATATCAACGTTTCATCATCATTATCAGTGTTCATCCGTAGTTACCTGCATTACAAGACCTCATATGATATTAATTGTACTTTCACATTTAAATATTAAAGGTTATTATGTAATCTTATGAAATTTGAATTGACATTTTCTGCATTCTCTTTTTAAACTATTGTTTAAATTTTCATTAACGTCTAGAAAATTTTGCTTCGGTATCGGTGTCATTTTTAAAAGCTTTTATAATGCTTGCTCGTTCGTCTACTCCTTTCCAAAAACTGTTTTTGTAATTAAATGTTGTCGTTTTGAAAATAACTTTCAAGCAATCTGAAATATCACTTTAATAAGGAAAATTAACATTTAGGTTTTATTTAATTAAATATCCATTTAAATATCTAAACATAAACAGTTTTCAGTTAAACAGTTTTACCTAATTAAATATTTAATTGGTTTTACAGAAGAACTAATAGTATACAACCTTTATGAGAAAAAATTTAACAAGAAGTTTATAATTTACAATTTAAATTCAATTCTTTTCAAAATTTCTTCATCTCCTCTTCCTTTTTAATTTTGTTTTTTCTTTCTATAATTAAATTATCCAAAAAGGGATAAAGATATTAAAGATTATATTGTCCTCATTCGTCTAGCGGTCCAAGACACTCCGCTAAAACGGTTTACACTATCAAAATTAAAACTTTCAGATTTTTAAATCAAAAGGCTAATCATAAATTTAATCACATTATTGCATGAATATCTTTCCAAGAACGATAAAACGAAAGACAATAATATATAATTAGGATACGTTCTATTGCCTTGTGTGAAAACTGATGCAGCAGTCTACACAAAGTCCTACATTGAACTTCACATATTCTGTACGTATACGGCTTGTGCAATAGGTAGCAGGACAGTGACGCCTTTAAGCAGTTGATTTTGTATAATGATTCATATTATCAAATCTAAGTTCATCAGAGATCCTTGAAAAAATATTAAAAAAGAAAATAAATTTCGGAATCCAGTTAGGATAGCTAAAAATTTTAAAAATGAAGAATGCATTTTAGACTTACCGGGCACCAGCGGAACTTACTCGAGCAATCGAAATGCGCCCATAAATTTTTGGAATAGTTTTGTATCTCGAAAGATATGTTTAATTAATAATCCTACGGAATTCGAACTGCCTCATAGTGGGATTAGATTTTCGGTACAATATCCAGGCATTGTGGACCCTTACATTTGTCAAGCATGTGAACCTTGACTATCACCATTTCTTTCCTCAGATTCCGATCCTGTATAAAGACAGGTTTTCATCCATACCATCCGCTCCTCCCATGAAATAGTTGTATGTTATATTAAACAACAATAGCATTTTCTTCTAAAGGTACACGTGCTTCAAAATCTCCTCTTTCCATCTTATTCATATTCTTGGAAGACAGCAATGGGCAACCATTAAGGTTTCTTGTTTCTTGTGTTGCACCTGTCACTCCATAGCCACGTCTTTTGAGTTCCTTTTTAAGATTTAATCCCATAAACAAATTATCAACATGCAAATGAAATGGAAGCCGTTTTATTCCACTTGCGAATTTATCCAGCATGAGAATGAGTGGTGCTGTCGTTGTACCAAATTCATCTGCATACTACGGTTTGGGTTCTTTCCTTAGTATATACATCAAAAGGTACGAGGTAGCCATTAGGTGTACTGAGGCACCAAATCGTAGAGAGCCCAAATCGTAGGGATTTTCTTCAAATGAATTGCTTGCAGTTGTGACGACCGGAATACTTGATCATGGACTCATCATAATTCAAACATCTCTATGCTTTGAAATGGGCAAGGAAATTTTGTTCAACATATCAATTAGAGGTCGTAATTTGTACGTTTTATCTGCTGTGTTTGAGTGTTGTCAGCCAAATGCTTGAATTCCATAATTTGAATAAAACGATCTGATCACATAGCATTATGTACCAAATCATTTCTCAGATCTAGAGCATTTCCCAAAATCGTCTTTTACCACCTGCAATATTGTACCCACTGGGAATCAAGATTCCAATAAACACCTTTCTCTCTTCTGGGGTTACTTTGAAATCAGGATTATTTGTGATTGCAGGATATCGGGTAATTACCGATAACATAAGTGATACGATATCATCATAAAGAAAAAATATTTCAAACACCTCACATTGAGATTTTCCTCCAAAGTCGGTATAATCTGCTGGAGGAAAGAGGATGTTCTTCGTTTTTATTTCATCATTTACCCAGATTCTTCTTCTGAACTTCTCTTTTATTAATTTCCTTTTTCAACTTTTTCGTAACTGGTTGGTCGGTCACCCTTGTGAATAAAGGATGTGGCACATATGCCATCAGAGAGATCTGCATCCTCTTCTGAATCCGAATTTTCATCTCCTATGGCCATGTTCCCTTTTCTTCGCTTGTACACAATTTCAGCGTCAACACTTAAGCGTCACGTCAGCGTCAACACTTAAGCGTCACGTCAGCGTCAACACCTGTCAGATCAGTAAAACCTCCCTCATCCTCGTCTGCTGAATCTTCGTCAGTTGCCACAGCAGCACCAGGATGCTCAATGTAAATTTCCTCTACATCGGACTCTAGCTCATCAAGGATTTGAAGGGCTTCCTCCAATGTTAAGCTTCTAAAGAAATAGGGATTTTAATAGTAATTAAGTTTTATTTTAGATTTTAATAGTAATTAAGTTTTACTTTAGATTTTAATAGTGATTAAGTTTTATTTTAGATTTTAATAGTGATTAAGTTTTATTTTAGATTTTAATAGTGATTAAGTTTTATTTTAGATTTTAATAGTGATTAAGTTTTATTTTAGATTTTAATAGTGATTAAGTTTTATTTTAGATTTTAATAGTGATTAAGTTTTATTTTAGATTTTAATAGTGATTAAATTTTAATTATAACTGAAGTTGTAATTGTTAGAAATACTGATTTATTTATATTCGTGTTACAAAGCGTCTGTATCGTAAAAGCAATTTAATGTTTTAATCTTTTACAATTAAGTAATTTATCTTACTTTTAAATAAATTACAATTAATTATAAATTTTAATCATCATCCACACATGAAATACACAAGAGCCATCCGCACATTATTTTTATAAAAACAAATGCAAATAGAAACCAATTGGATTCAATGATCAAAGATGATCGTAAGGCCTAGCGGTATCAAACGAAACTATGGCTATTCAAAGTAAAATAATGTCTTTAATATCATTATATCTTCCTCAAATTCCACATTCATAAACTGCACATAATTATAATAAATATCGCAACATGCGTTAGTATTTATTTATAATTAAGAAATCAGATTTACGTACTTCTGAGAACGTGACATGTCGTAGCAATGTGGTTACAAACAATACTTCACCCGCCTAACACGGAGCGCTTGCGCGGTGCTTGTAGTTTTAAAACACTGGAAATATTTCTTTAGATCAGCGGTTCTTCAACTGTGGTCCACGGACCCTGGGGGTCCGCAGAACCCTATAAGGGGGTCCGCGAAACCTTCCCGGTGTTCCACAATGGTTTGAAAAATACTAGGACATGAGCATTTGCTCTTTAATGCTAAGAATAAATTATGAGGGGACGAAAAATTCCTTCCTTAAATGGTGAAAATCAGTGATGAAACACTAGAAATAAATATGTATGATGCAAATTCTGGGCTTTAAACTTTGAGTTAATTCTTGGGGGTCTGCGAGGGTGAGTGAACTCTGAAGAGGGTCCGCTGTCTAGGAAAGTTAAAGAATCGCTGCTTTAGATTATTGCAAAGCGCCATCTGTTGATAAACTCTGAAATTATTTTATTTTAAAAGCGACAAGTTACTATTTCTGAAGTCATATTCACAGGTACCAAGCGATACCACACAGCTTTCCCGGGTTAATTGCTCATTGATTTACATCAGATCTCAATGAATACGCATACACGGCAAACACAGACGTAACGGTTTAACTTATGGCTTTAAACTCATTATTTATAATATTGCAGTTTAACCTGTTAACTGGGTATGACGACATTTTTCGTCATGCCCAGAAGACTACCAAAATGCAAATGACGACATTTTTCGTCATGCCCAGAAGACTACCAAAATGCGAATGAAGACATTTTTCGTCATTCCCAGAATGCTACGCATATTAAACCAAAAGTATCTCAACCTGTTAACTGGATATGACGACATTTTTCGTCATCCCCGGAAGACTACCAAAATGTCTCCCCCAAAAAAAGTCCCCAGTGTGAAACGAGTTTCACAAAATTTTATTCCCCGGTTAACAGGTTAAAAACCCTCAAGCGTCCCAGTGGTAAGCCACTCAATATAAAATAATAAATAAAAATATTATTAAAACGCAGTTTCACGTTAGCAAGAATTGCATTTCTTACTTGGCGCAGTATAGTCCAGATGCTCTTGCGCCATAAAAAGCCAAACAACAATATCAAAAGGTTTCCTTGAATCAAACAACAATATCAAAAGCTTTCCTTGAATCAAACAACAATATCAAAAGCTTTCCTTGAATCAAACGACAATATCAAAAGGTTTCCTTGAATCAAACAACAATATCAAAAGGTTTCCTTGAATCAAACAACAATATCAAAAGCTTTCCTTGAATCAAACAACAATATCAAAAGCTTTCCTTGAAGGTTACTCTTTATTGTGTTTTTCCTTCAAAGTAAGTAATCTTTGTGAGCTTCCAGATCTGAAGACCATCAAAGACACTACCTTTGAGTTTAATATCACTTAGATTTTTTATGAATATGAATGCATCTTCAAGTTTCATGGGCGTGTTGCTACAAGGTCTTTTCCATGAGGAAATGGCCTTATAACTGAAGGTACATCTGTATTATCTATTTCTCTTTCGTTCTGTTTTTAAAAACCCTTCGCTTCAGTTAAAGAAGAATAGCAGACATTTATTTTACTAGTTGGTCCACACCATGCCATCGGAACTGTGGAGGACAAGTTTTGACCTGTTTTTCCACCACTTCATCAAACCAGGGAAATATGAAACACAGCAGAAATGCAGATCCCACTTTTTATCCTCACCGTGATGTGACAGTTAAATTTTTAAAAATTGATTTGAACCTCGAATAAAATTTTAGAGAAGAAGAACCAAATATTATATATGTGCAATATTCAAATAAATAATTATTGACACTTGAAATTATATTAATGTTTGATTAGGTATTATTAAAATTTGAATCATCTTTATTAAAATTTAAGGTTGTTAAATTTCTGGCAAATATATATATTTAAAAAAAATCAATTGCACGAAAAGAAAGGGTGAGAAAAAAAATTTTGAGAAATGTCTTTTTAATATTTTTTCGTCGAAATTCATTTTTTATATCTGACAAGAAAACCAAAATCAAATGGGAAATTGCAAAAATAAGCAACTTGTCGTGTAGTCGATTTATTAGTGCATCTTCCTTTTATCTTTGAAATAATTAATGTCAAAAAAATAATCTGCAAAACTTTTTTCAATCCTTATGCGCGTCTTTATTTTCTGAGTTCTTTAATAATCTATTTTATTATGAAAGACCAAATAATGCTGAAGAAAAAACCCGAGCAAAAAATAAGTAAAAAAATAATTTTATAAAGTAATCTTAATAGCCTGCATCGCGCCCTGCTTTTACGGCTTTTATTAAACTTCGTTTATTAAAATGCGTTAGAAACAAAAAAGCAGCCTTTTCTTTCCTCTTGCATTGTAAAGTCGGCATACACTGAATGAACAAATTATTTCGTACACTTAACTAATATGGTGTTTTTGCATCACGATTTTCATGCACAACAACAACAGACAAACCTCGTAGTAAGGACTCAGTAAAGATCTCAAAAAGAGATGGAGGCATCGCTGCTTAGAAATCCAAAACTCTTGGCCTCGTACAAGCACAGCTGCAATAGGGAGCTGGTGGTGACGAACGGTCTTTCTCCAGTACGTTCCATAGATTCTCTTTAGCACTGATGTCAGGCGAGTATGTGGGGGAGGGGTCTTTGAGCTGGTTGGGCGCTAGTTGAGACGGATGGGGTGGAGCGTTATCGTGTTGAAATATGGCATTCTGGTTTGGAAAAAAAACACATAAGGAAAAGGTGTAGATAATCGGCGAAAAGATGCCATGACTTGAGCCGGTGACGGATATTTTTAAGGATAAGGAAAGGGGTAGCTGGAGCAATCCAAGCCATGTAAACACTGTCCAAGTAATTACACCTGCTTGTCGTTCGCCAACTTAGCATGCAAGACCCGTAGTTTAGCCTTATTTATGTCACACACACTTCCTTCTGTCGGCGACGGGCCTGTATCCAGGATGAAGGGGCAACTGGTTCAAGACAAAGGTCATATGGGGCACAGGGCATTGTTCTGTATAGTTAAATAGATTAGTGGAGCAACTGGAATACAAGCATGGGGTTGGGCACTAGAGACACGCCCCTTCCGACCCCGGCTTGGTTAGAGGTCTGATTGGCTATATACCACAAGCCGGATAATCTGGGTTTTAGTTCGATAGATTATTAGCGAATCAAGCTCCTTTGAACACTATAGGACCCGGCGCATTACCCTTACTATCCTTGCGCCGTAAAATTCATAAACAAATCAGATTGATAGTATAAATCTCTATTTTTCAGACTGAATGCCACGTTTCCAGTCGCCCACACACTAGCTGCAATAAGATTCTGCATGTCTGCAAGTGAATCTTGCAATACCATGCTACTAATTCTGTTTTAATATATATTTGTTTAGTAAAGAATTGACGTCAATATCAAATGATATTCTAGTATTTTTCGTTATGTCAAAGCGTCAAATATTTGTCAACAAATGTTGTTTAACACTACAAAACTCGTTCAAATACGGTGAGATGTACCTTTTTTAAAAAATAAATTTTTGCTTTGGGATAAACGGAGTGGAGACAAAAATGTTGTAACCCATTTTTAGTGGATAATGCATTTTTTTCCGAAGTTTAAAACCTGCTTACAACTGGGAAATCGCATTAAAGGGATTTAATTTAACTTTTTGTCGGAAATTATTGTCTTTCGCCATTTCAGAGCCAGTGGATTTAGAAAGACAGCATTTACGGTTGCGACTTGGGCCAATATGACAGATCTAAAACCATCGGACAATTTTGTTTGTCGTTTTTGCTGCGAATTCCGTTGGTGGGATTTATATTTTTGAGTTTTCCCCAAAATGAGATTTCATCCCTACCATTTATCCCTCATGTCGGGTTCTCATTGAATTTCAGGGTTCTGATCGGATTGCTTTGTAAACGAATTTCCCTTGAATATCACAGGAGCGAATATTTGTAAGACGGGGAAAAAATTTATGTGAGGGATTTTTCCAGATTTAAATTCCAAGGAACTATGCATCTCTTTCAAGCGTTAAAGAAAGGGTGATTTTCTCGGGTACAGTTCCACCTCCTGCCATCATTTGCGAATAATAATTGATAAGATAATGATGATGATAATAACATGATGGATGGATGGATGAATGAATGAATGAACGAATGAATGAATGAATGACAATGGAACGAAAACACTTTATAACGGCATTTTGAAATAATGGTCTGAAATGTAAAATATTACGATTTTTTTCGTATTGAGGCGAATTGTTCGGAAAATTACGTCATTTGATTTTTATTGAATAAAACTGCATTTTAGGAAAATTTGCTTTCGGTCAACATGCACTTTAAATTCACAAGGAAAATTTAAATCCCATTGATTTCTATGCATTGATTTAAATTTTCAAATGCCACGTTCTCAAAACTATTTTATCTCATCTCCTCCCAAAATAATCGTAAGAATCGCAAAAGAAACGATTTTTTTTTTAACTTAAAGAGAGATTTATAGTTTCTTTCGTTTCGTATTTTAATATGTCGATAAAATTGTCTTACGTTCGCGAAAGAAACGCATCTGAACTAGGTCAGCAAACTAATTCCTTTCCTAACATTTTGTTATTAACACAAAATATAATAAAACCGCCTTAACGGACACCTCCAAATAACGGACTGATTTTTTTTTCATGTTCCTAGGTGTCCTGTATTCAGAGGCTTTGGTACATATGCCTATGTAAAAATACATATTTGCATTGTAAAAATTTCAGTGCTTTCAGAAACGGTGGAAACCAAATACCAAATTTAATTAGATGAATTCTCCCATCATAACTGACGATATGAGATGATTAAATACCACAAAGAAAATGATAATGTTCTACGCCTGTTGGGAATCGAACCCACAACTCTTCGATGTCCGGTCAAGAGCTCCACCCAGTCGTTGGCTTTAGCTTAGTGAGTAGAGCTCTTAACCAGATATTAAAGAGATGTGGGTCCGACTCACACCAGGCGCAGAAAACCATTATTTTCTTTGCTTGTAATTATCTAAATTAATAAGTATTAATTAATAATTATGTATATATAATTATTATTATAGATAATTATTAATTAATTTAATAATTATCTAAACTAACAAATATCTCGCATTTTTTAACACTTCCCTTTTACCCAAGTCTCTTCATGTTAGAATGAAGAAAAAGCGTAACTATTATCATTGTTATTAAATAGCGTAAAAATAATGTAGCCTATGTCACACGTATATAACCTGTGATGAATATTACTACTAACTTCAACATAGGAATACAGTTTCAAAAAAGTTATTGTGAATATAATTTTTAAATAATTTTAAAGATAATAAATGAATTATAAATTCCGTTGATTAATAATAAACCAGTGGTTTATTAATCAACAAGAATATAATCAACAAAAAAACAAATCTCAAACCTTTTAGCCTAAGGATCCCTTTTTAATCGCACACCTAGCGAAGGAAACCTTCCATAAAAATTGCTTAAAACATAAGGGGCTATTACAGTAAAACCTGTTTAAAGTAACCATCTTTCAGACTGGACAGCAATGGTCACAGTAGACAGGTGGCCGCTATACGCGACAGACTTTGTTATAGGCATAAATAAGTTCTTACCAGTTTACTTACAAAAAGTTGTTAATTTATTCACGTGGCCAACTTACCAAGGTGGTTGTTTTACCAGATTTCACTGTACCTATCGCTGCTTAGACATAAGCATAAAAATCAAAAGTAAATAAGCACATAAAAGTAGGTAATACTTACAAAATATGAAGTATAAGCACTAAGAATATTAATGAAATGATACAAGTAGTTATATATAGTGGAACCTGCCTAAATCGACCACCTTTGGGACTGTACTGCAATGGTCACTTACGCGACAGACTTTCGTGTAAGCATGACCAAGTCCCTACGATTTCTCTTTTATAAAAAGTGGTCACGCTATTCAAGTGGTCAACTTACCAAGTTCCACTGTATGTGAGTTAAAAATATTAATGAGATCAATGACTTCGTTATTTACTTTCCCAAAGCCCTTAAAGTTTAGTTGTATCGAAGCAAATTCTATTTAAATTGAACTCTGCAGGGTTTCCGTGAAGGAAGTTTAAAAAATTTACAGATTTTCTACAAAATTTCGACCGTGTTTTACAAATCACTTGCGGAACCCTAGAGGTTTATCGAGAAACCGGAAGTGTCTGCGAAACCCAAATTGAGAAACATTGGTTTAAACAAATCAGTGTTTAAATATCCTTTCTTTATTCACCGTTGCAAAATAATGCAACTAATTAGTTTGAAATTTTTTGTCTTAAAATTAATCGAATGCGGCGGAATAGATTATTTTGTAATCGATTAAACACAATGAAACTGATTAATTGACAATCGATCTCGCTACATTTAATTTGTCGATACGGTATCCTATTCCATTAAATAAAAAATTCATTTCAGCGTATTTTTCAAACAATTTACAAGGGACAAGAATAAGCTGTATGAAATGTGACTATATTGATTCGTTATGTCATGATTTTATATACGTATATGGTTATAATCGTAGGCGTATGAAAGGGGTACTCGGGGTCTCTTAAACCCCCATGGATAGCAAAATACAATGTTCTGTTTAATGTCACATCATATGATCTGTTTTAAATCCACTCGAGCCCCTTAATTCGTGACTTGCTATATCCCTGAGCATATTAATTATAATTTGCGAATCATAATTATTATAACTTGCAATTTTGATGTATTTAATCGTAAAGGCTTGTCTGTCTTATAGCTCTGTTCCATAAATTATAAACGAATACGTTAATATCGTAAAATCGGGCGTCAAATCAAGCACCTCTAATCAAGTTTGCAATGCGCACCATATAATATGTGCCTCAAATCGAACAAACTATTATTATTATTAAGCAGTATGGTGGTCATTTCATATTAACTAACCTCTGGTTTATTTAGTTAGTCCTAGTTAGTAGGGATTATAATTGGTTCAAATCATTATTATGATTGCTTCCATATGCGGCCAAAGCTCTGTCTGTCTTCGGTGAAATTTTAGACACATGGAAATATGTCAATAATTGTTGCCCGATAATTTATTCCAAACCCATGAGCAGGATTCCAAAAGTGTGGGGGGGAGGGGGGGGCTAGTATAATTTTTTTTTTCCCTCATAAGGAATTTGTAATAATATTGTTTAAATGCGGGGGGATTTAACCTCCAACCCCCAGTAGTTCATGGCCTCGTGCACTACTGGGTACCACTACCCAGGCTACTACTATTGGCCATGCACTGCCACTACCCTCGGGAAATAAAGCCGTCTGGCTAGTTCGTCACGTGACTAACAGTAGGCGCTCGTCTGCGAAATGCATTCATTAGATTACTTTTCTTGCGGACTTTTTGTTTTCTTGTTGAATTACAGTTTTCAATGGACCCATTCCAAATTTGGCACAGATAATAGTGTTGAGCTTTAAAATTTGCATGCTAAGGTTAGTTACGATAGTATCGAAAGTTAGTTTCTAAACATTTTTTTATATTAGATATAAGATAAAGTACACAAAACGGTCAATAACCTCAAATTTTTTAGTTTAGAGATGGAAAGATGACTAAAAAAACCCTTATTGGATTTAAATCTTCTCATTTGTTTGCAATTTAACGTAACTTTCATACACTCACGTTTAAAATTAAGAGAATACTCGATATTATTTTGATGAGAGAGCTACATATTTTGCTCTTTAACTGTTCATGGTATTTACTTATAAAAAATCCTTTTGCAGAAAATGAATGAGCAGTGAACGCTCAACAGAATCGTAACAAATCGCATTTCTCAAGACATCTTACGGAGAATCCGCCATCAAAATTGTCACAAAAGTGAAAATTCTTAGAAAACGTTTTGAATGACGAATTGCTCTAATCCACGCTTGTCTAAAATTGCCATCTTTTGGAAATGAAAATACGTGAACCTTGTTATTCTTGTCATAATTTCCTCTACACCCAGAAACGCAGCATTTAAATGTCATGCTATGAAAAAGGAAAAAAATCAACGAAATATACTTTTGAAAAAGTTTTTAAAAATTTAATAATTACATACAATGAAATAACATAAAATAATTTGCATCATACTGGAAATTATAAACTGCACAGAGAAGAAACGTAACAGTTTTGTCAAGACTGACTGTTTCCTGCTGGTTTTAAAAGTTTTCTACATACTGATAATCTTCGTTTTAACGACAGATTTTTAATTACATAAAAAATATTTTGAGGGGAGAGGGGGGATACCCAAATTGCTCAGAAGTAAAAAAATAATCATAAGAATTTCCAACTTTCTGGAGCAATATCACACTAAAAATAATGGCGAACATTCATTTCTTAAAAATGATATAGGCCTATATAATATTTTCTCCAAAATTATAAGGTCCCCAAAATAACACTATAAATATCCTTTAGAAGTGGTTATCAGTGTGTGTGTGGGGTGTTATAAGAAATTTGCCAAAAGTATTATAACTGTGATAGTGACTTAGTGAGATTTCTAGATTTTATTGACCCAAGTTGGGAAGCATATTCTCTCAGAAAATAGTTCCATATGATAATGTGAACAAATAATTTAAAGTAAGGTGACAAATTGCAACTACACTACTATTAAAACATGATTTCCAAATACATTTGACTTTACGTAACTCGAACTTTTATAAGGATCTCTTGATAATTCGAAGGAAATTTATTCAATTTCTTTATGTCAGTAGTGTAATAATATATTATTTATTAAAAAGTTTTCAAAGTATTAAAGATTTTAAATTTAAAATTACCTTTGAAATTTACGTCGAGAAATGTTAAGGCAAAGTGAGATTGCTGACTTTAGTGGTTAAGTGGTTTTTTGTTTTTTTTAATATGTAGTAATACCTTTCCTACTGGCAGATAGAAGGGGCAATGAGGGCGATCGTCCCCACCCCTCCTTCAGCCAGTATTGTATTATGAAATATAAGATGTTTTAGACACTTAGCAAAATATAGGATTCAGAAACAATCGCCTCCTTCTTGAAAAGTTTATATCCGCCATTGACTCTTCCTAACTCAATATTGACGTTATACATTTTGACAACTATGGATTTAGAGGGAGACCCAATGTATCGGAACCCTTATCAGACAAAAGTAGAACTCGTAGAGGTTACTTCTTCTTCTTCTCAATCTGAATGTTGACCCCCCTCCATAATTAACATCTGCTCTAGAAATTAAAGGCAAGTTCTTCTCCATTTTTCGAGGCCTACACCCAGTTACCATTTCCTAGAATAAAAAAAAATTCAAGAAGTAAAAGAGCATCCCTGTTTTTCAATTGTGTTTAATAAGTAATGGATGCACTCCATTGCTTATGTCTTAACAGTAATGAATATTGGTGATGTGAAATCCGATAATGTAATGTCCAAAACAGTCAATGCTGTAAGAAGTGCGCCGAAAAGAAATATTACAGAATATGGGCTAAAATTATTATATTTAAATCACTGGCCTATGCAGGGGTGTTGATAGGGTTTGTAACACCCCCTATTGCAATCAAATTTTATATATTTACATATGAAGAGAGAGATGTGCAGCTGCAGCTTTGTAATCCCCTCATTAAGATTATAACCCCCCTTATTAACTTTCTGGGTATGCTTATGATTTAAATACAGAACTACAGTACTTGAAAACGATAAAATAAACCACACAAAACTGAAATCTGTTAAAAATAACTTTTGACTTCAATGAAGGATAGGAAATACAGGAATAAAGTGAGATCATGGAATTGTACTTTGTGGCTACTGTTCAATATCTTCGATTTGTTTGTAGTTTTTCTGTTATGAAATTGCGACCCCCTCCCCTCAATACCAAATGGACACCACACAAATTCAATGAAAAAGCATACTTATTGGTTAACCACGATCTTGTGAAAATGCGGTTTGTTTAAAACGATCTCAAAACAGTAAGTTAATACAAATAATGTAATGCACCAAAGAGTTAAATTATTAATAATAATTATATATATACCTTTAATTCAAAGTAGAAAGAATAATCTAGTTGACATGGATGTACCAGGTTTTCATCAAATTTTGCGATTTAGAAATAAAGAAACACATTTGAACACACAGCACGTTGAAGCAGCCAGCACGTTTTAACAGAAATCTGTTCGCCTACTGCTTGTCACGTGACAAGGAGTGGCCAAACGTGTCAGAAGGCTTTATTTCCCAAAGGTAGTGGCACTATCCTAGTAGTTCACGGCCTCGATTTATTCATTATGGAATCAATAATTAATCATTGAAGTCGATGCTGGAACATTGGCATAACTAGGGGGGGGGGGATAGTAGAGCTAACTCTTTCTAGAAAAATATAGCCCCCCCCCCTCTTGAAAAACGAAAATTATGAACGAATACTACGTGTTGAGTATTGGTGAGGGGTTTTAGGCCCCCTAAATCTCGAACTATGCCACTGTGCTTGAATGAAACTGAAACTTATCGCCACATTTATCTAATTTTTAGGCCAAATATTTGTTCAACCCCATTCCTAAAGCAAACCAATATTAACTTCAATGATGATTCATAAATAAAACATGATTAGTAATTTAAATATTAGCCATGACGCCTCTTAATTAAGTTAATTGGAAAGGGCAACAAATTAACTGCTGTTACAATTAACTTATTAAACTGCCTTAATTTGTTGCCTTTTTCAATTAATTTAATAATGCGCAGTGTAGTCGTAAAATTATTTATTTTTCTTAATCGTTGAAGAATACTTACGTTCTTATTTTTTGTAACAAAAAAATCAATATTTCAATCGTACGCTGAAACAACATTTGCGTACACTTGTCATGATGTTTAAATAAAAATGTTATACGTGATTTTATAATTTTTGTAATTTCAGTATTATAAAAAACCGTATAAAAACAACCGTAGATTTTACAAACCATTACCACAAATCGTTAAGGTGTTTGGCCCTGCGGTGGCGCAGTGTGGTAACGCGTTCTCCTATTGCGCGGCTAATCCGGGTTCGACTCCCAGCAGTGCAAAAAGAACGCTTACTCAGAGATCTCATAAAGATCGCACTGCTCACTGTAGTCCGGGGTTTGGTTCCCCAGGCCTTAAGAGGTTCGGATTCCTCGGAAAACAGTAGGTCCCGGCGCAGCATGACCACTGTAGTCTTTGAGCCGTAAAACCAAAAAACAAACAAACGTTAAAATATTTAAGTACACTTAAATTTCCACTTTAATCTAGTTTCAATGCCGTGCAGTATATAACGCGTTCCCTTAACGTGTTGTTAATCAATACTTGTCTCCCGACGGTGCACCCCTCCCAAAAAAAAACCTTCTCATTGTCGTTCCGGAGTTGGTTTCCTAGATTTTCCGATGTTCGATTTCCTCACAAAACGTAACGAATCCAACCCTCTTGTTATCCTTGATGCTTAATTTCTGACATTGCAGAAGGATTTTAGATTGAGTCTTTACTAGAATTACTTTATCTAGCAAGTTAGTATTACGATTAAAGATATGTGGGTGAGAAGTTCGAGTGTCTGCGAATAAAGACCAAGTTACAGCATGGACGTTTATTATACATATAACAATACAAATCAAGTTCAAATTCATCCATACAAGTCCAACAATTAAGATTTTATTTCACTTTCCGGGACCTCTCACTTCGTCTCTGGAAATACATTTACACGGAATACTTAAGAACAGTAAATAATAACTAATTAACAAATTAATTAAAACTAAACAAATATTATCCAATTCTAGTTCCTAATTCTTTTGCTTTCCCACGCTATATACAGCTTCGAGTTTTACCGGTTCTTACCTCTTATTCAAATATAACCACAAGGTTCTATTGCCTGCAATTAAACCCCCAAGAACATGTATAACACAAAAACACAATAACAGGAGCACACAACTTTTGAACGTAATCTACTCTTAACACCAAAATTACTTAGCAGTCAATCTTGCGCCTGTTCTTGCGCCTTAGCACAGTAGAGCGGCCCTAAACAACTATTGCTAATTAGTGATATAACTTCTATTTAGTAGGTAGTACATAAAGTCAAACACAAATGTTTGATACATCACCGGATCGTTGTCGCTTGCTCAGTACCATGCAGTCCTAAGTTGACAATAAACTCCAATCTCAATCATACGGACGAGATGCACTCATCGCTCTCTGTATACAGCGTGCTGGTCGACTAACTCAATCCCTCCTGAATATGTCCAGCAACCCGGTATCAATTCGCGTCGGCAATCCCTTCAGCTTCCTTCCATTCGCAGCCAAAATAACTACGCAATTCAGTGGAATGCTTCTATCTCCATGTTATCCGCTACTCCAATTCGTTCACTTTGCCAAGGCTTCAGACAATCATTCAACGGCGTGTAAAAATATTACTCCTAACTTAAAAACTATTATACTTAAACTTCCAGAACTTTCTCAACGCCAGCGGCTGACTCTGGCCAACAGCCACTACTACAGGTGGTAGCGATAAGAAAGATTTTCGAACCAGGATATTGCTATTCGTACGGGGAATAATGCCACGGTAGCAACGCGAGTATGGAAGCACTGAACCAAAGAACATTGAATGAGTCGAAAATCTGGCACTGGACCACGGAAAGTGACGAAAACATGGCAGTAATGAACCCTACAGGTTGTTCTAGAGCATTAGCACAATACTGGAGCACTACTACAGGAGCAGCATGTCTGCTTCTACGGCTCGAAGGTGTCTGCTGTGCAGAGGACTATGTGCACGGATTCATTTACGAGGTACTTTTGACTCTAAACCTTAACTGTAAGCCTCCGGTTACAATGGGCGGATGACAATGGCATGCAGATTGGCCCGTCACGAAGACATCCGGATTTCGTGGTCCACTCGTGCTTGCGTGAGGGAAAAGAAGTACGGCGCCTTATGCTTTGCCCTTAAATAGTGTCACACAATCAGCATAGTCAACCAGTGGTGTTCCTGGCGCAGTATAGCCCAGATGCTCTTGCGCCATAAAAAATCCAAACAACCAACCAACCAGTGGTAACATCAGCTCCGCGCGCTGTTACCCAAACATGCACAACCTCCGACCCGGTTGGCTTCAATTTCAACCAATTACACAACACGTGTTACGAAAACTGTAGGCTCAATCACAGCATGACCTTTGACATCCTTGCGCCATAAAACACATTAAAAAAAACTGTTTTCATATTAAGGTTTATTTAGGAATATAAGTTACATGGAATTTTTGCTCTAACCACTTTTTGAAAATCTTTAGAGTCTTTTAAAGGTTTGCGGAGAGCTTTATAAAAAATTGTATTGATTTTTTTTTTAAATATTCCTTTAAATGTGCTTATAAAAACAGAAAACTTCCAGACAGTTTTAAAAAAATTTCATTCTTTGGAAAGCATTTAAAATATTCGTAAAAAATTACTGAATTATATGAAAGAATGCTTTAAATGTGTTATTTCAATTTTGTAAAAATCGTTGAATTTTAAACTATTCAAAACTATATTTTCTTAATTTTGGAAATTTTTAAATTTACAATTTTTTATTAAACTTTTCTTTTAAATACAGTTATCCTTTTTTCAAATTTTTTTTACAAAATCCATTCGGTTTTTTAAACTTATTTTACTTTTAAAAAAAATGTAAAGAATTGCGCTTGAACTAATTTCTTTATTAAAAAAATCAAAATGCTTCTAACTTAAATCGTTACGAAAATCCACCTCAGAAAAAGAATAAAATAAAAGACGAGAATCCATAAAAAAAAGGAAGCATATTTTTCTCAAAAATCTGCTTCTTAAAATATCAAGCTTTTAAAAATTTATGCCCTAACTTTTAATTCGCCTCGGAAACTTCAGCCGTGGTGTCATTTGACAGATTGGAAAACGGCAGGGAATTTTATTTCGTTATATATATATGTAAACCGAAAACTAGTTCGTTTACAAAGGAGAAACGAGATTTAAAAAGTTCTTTATCCTCGGTGTAAAGCTTGCAAGAAAATGATGAATTGGAAGGAAGTGGATTTTTTGCTTGGACTCCAACAACTTGGCTTTCTGATTTTTAAGCGTATTGTTAAGAAAGGTTTATCCGTTCTGCAATTTCTTTAGCGCTTTGTCTCAAGATAGATGATGACTAAAAGTTACGTTTTTGTAAAGAGTAACAATAATTTACTGCGTCTTTGAAAGTCATCATTGGGGAACCTATAGTTTGAAATTACTTACTGTGTTTGTTATCTGACTTTGGGAGCAGCCTAACTTTCTCCGGAATCCTTTGTTTCGTTTCATTTTTATCGCAAAAGTACCCACAGAATTTCCTGAGATATGATAAATGACTCAGAGTTAAATCTGTAACTGGAACCAGAGTTGTATTCATGAAACGCAAAGGCAGCTTTTACCGTACTATCGCGCCACTATGATACAGAGCCGTAGGCATAAAGTAATATGGACCGTGAGGCTCAAGACTACCCAATAATTGGAAACAAATTGCAATTTTACGTGTACTGTAATGTATAAATGCCCATACTTTGTGCTTGCCCCCCACCCCCAATAATTTTGAGAACTCTACGTTGATGTACAAAGGTATGAAAATACGAAATACACATCTTAAAAAGAGCTCTATATTCTTTTACATGCACGGCCGGTGAAATAAAAATTTGAACTCCGTTGCTAATCATGCAAAAATTGTGGTACAGAAAATTCAAAGATATCCATCAATAGTGAACAATGAAATTTACCAATTTATATGCATATATTATTCATGAAGGACCGTCTCCATATTTAAACTTGCAGAAACTTTGAAAATTCCAATAGCGACATGTAAATTTCATATCTTATTCAGATTTGATGCTGTTTAACTAGGCTGGTTTAAAATTTCGGCGTAATTCTGTCAATTAAGACTTGAGATATTTCATAAAATGTCTAGGGGGGGGCTTCCACCATGTTAAAAAGCAGACTTATAGGTCGGGAATTCAATTTTCGGATCAAATTAAAAAGTTATAATACCTGTTGATTTTCCTGTTTTTAATTTCTCTCACTGATTGAATTTACCAATATACCTGCTGAATTGATGATCAAAAGATATCACAAGTTTTAAAGCATACAATAATATTTTTTTCATTTATTTTCTTTTACTTTTTGTAACTGTATGATGGCCCATTAAACTCTCGCTTTAACTAATATTAAGAATAAGAAACGGATTGCCCTGAAATTTCTGTGTAGGAGGTAAAAAACCGTAAGCTTTTAAGTCCCTTCAGAAGATTGATGTCTCTATTCACATTTTTTATTGAACGATTTCCATAATTTATAACTCACATTAGATATTATTTTTAAAATGAAAAACATCAATTTTTTTTAGCCTATTGAATTTTAAAGTAATAAAAATATATTGGAGAAAAATTATGAATATTCCAGAAGATATTCATAAAAATGCCATGAAATAGATTAACATTACGAGCTCAATATTTCTAATATTCAAAACTCAAACCCTTGTACCAAATGAATTGAAATTTAGTATTAGAGATTTCTTTTTAGTTGCAGGTGCGAAATAT
>QLNU02014176.1:151027243-151049287 GCA_006491805.2 Dysdera silvatica
TATTTGGATGACTTCATTGGCCGTACTTTAAAAGGGTATTGCAATATAATCAAATACACTTTTCTGTGCTATCTATTTCAACAGATCTTTTAAAAAAGACCAGGAGTTTCTACAAGAACAGGAACTGAATCCTTAAGTATAAAGATGCGTCCCATTTATATTCCATGACCTTCCAAAAACGGCCACAGGTGCACGTCTTACGCAAGTTAACTTATCGGTACGGAAATAAGTATGGATACGGTATGTCAGCGATATTGATCTACGATTCAGTGATATTGATCTGTGATTGAATGAGATTGATCAGGAATAATTTAACCGACGTCAAGCACTCTCATTATTGCATTTGGTTTGGTCGCTATGTTATCATCAATTACATTAAGAAGCATTTCTAATCTACATGTCAATATTATTTAACTCAACGCGTTAATCTAATTCAGCATTTGAATAGATTAGAAGGGATACCATTACTGCGGATATTTCAATATTTTCTCCATCAACTTCGCTGGAGTTTGTGCTTTCATGACAATTTCAAAATCTGTTACGGTAGTAGGAAAAGCAAGACTTGCATGCAGTTTCAAAAGAACACAGATGTACGAAGCGTTAATGAGTTAAAGTAAATTTTGCTTAATTATAAAAGTCAATTTATCATAGAGTACTTCGCATTTTAAAAGTTATAATTAAAAGTAATTACAGCATTGAATATAATGTTGTGTTTATTAAATGAGTTGATTAACATGAAAAGAACATTGCAATTTCATTAGTGAATCATGCGGAACAGACAAGGATATAGGCGTAGAGTCATATGGGCAGGAGGGGGCCCAATAATCTGAAATAAATTGCGATTTTACATATACTGTAATGTATAAACGTACATAAAATGTACTTGGGTCCCCTAATAATTTTTAATTAAACTCTACGTTGATGGACAAGGCGCTTATTTATTTCTGATTTTATACAAATAATATAAATTGTAGATTTAACAGGATATATTTATTATACATTAATACAGATTAGATTCATTATGAAATAAATTAACATCACATGATGCGCTAGATTAGATCAAAAATAGATTGCATTTATTATACACACATTAGATTTTTTGTATGCAAATTTTATATATTCCATATATTTAGATTTAGTACGTACAAACTTGATCATTTATATAGTAAGGTTGCTGTGCGTAGAATTCTTTTACATATTTTTACTAGTTACATTAGATTTAGGGTGTCCTATATTTTTATTACGTTTAAAAAATTTATCACACCTAGAAATTGTTTCATACATATTCGTTTTGTTATTCGTTGATTTATTCTATATTAGATCGGGGCGATTCATTATGGATCGCATAAGATTAAGAATTGAAAAGGATGAATTTTTGAGCGAATGTCTTCTCTACACAAAAGGAATTTCGTTAGGGACGTTGTTGATGTTTTCCCCTTTTAGAAATTTTATTTTTCCAAGTTGAAGGCGAAATCCGTTTACAGGGCAAATTCAATCGGAACTTCGATTCCGAAGGAAAGTTAGCAAAGGGGTATATAAATGATACAGCTAAAATCCCAGTTGGCAGGAAATCGAAATGTATAAATGGTCTTCGGAACACGGGAGGGTGGAAATAAAATACAACCATTTTATTTTCCTACTTTAGCAATATTGGATAGAGCAACAAGCCGTGTTTTGTCTTGCTTTAGTGAAACTGATCCGGAATGTTCAAAACCAATAAATTCCGACCGAAACTTAAAATACTTTTCGAAACTTTTTTTGTAGAAGCCAGAGATATCTTAAAATTTGAAGACGTTAAATTTCGAAGATTTATGTATATCGACTATGCTATTCCAATTTCATCTTCTGAAATTGATTGAGTTAAACATTCCAATTTCAATTGATGAAATTGAGTAAATCAGTCCGATTTCACCTCTCGATTGAAACTGAGTACATCATTCCAATTTCATTTCTTGACTGAAATTGATCGACTATGTCATTTAATTTCAATGACTGAAATTGATCGATTATATTATTTAATTTCAATGACTGAAATTAATCTATCATGTCATTCCATGTAACTATCGATAATTATTTTTTTAAAGGAAACGTCCGATAGAATCAAACAATAATATTAATCAACGTTTATTGGCGTAGTGATACCAGAGCCGATGTTATGGCGTGATTAGATGGTGAAACGTTCGAAAGAAATAAATATTTCTGCGCTCGGTGGGACCTGAACCCACGACCTTCCACTTGCCGGGCGGAGGCTCTGCCTACTGAGCTACGAACGACAATATCTAATCTCTTTACGAACGTATATAAAGACTATTTACTGATGCCAGTTAGATAGAAGTTTTGTTTTGTCAAAAGAGGAACACATGTTTAATATTTATTAAAGTAGAACAACTTTCATCTTAGCCGACGATGTGGTAGTATTAGATGATGAATGACTCGCAAAGAAAAGAAATGATTTATGGACCTCTGATGGGACACGAACCCATAATCTCTTCGTTTTCGGTGAAGTGTTTTATTATTAAGCTACAGGCGTCAGCCTTTCTCTTTCGAGAGTATATAAGGCGTTACTACGAACAATTTCATGATTAGTGGAAAACCAAGAGATTGTAGGTTCGGGTCCCACCAGGGGGTCAATACATACTGCATACCACGGAATGCACATACTGTATACCATGGAATGTACCTGCTCTATTACTACGAACAATTTCGTGATTATGTGGAAATACCACAAGATGATTGTAGGTTCGGGTCCCATGCACAGGGGGTCAATACATACTGCATACCACGGAATGCACATACTGTATACCATGGAATGTACCTGCTCTATACCACGGAATGCACATATTCTGTACCACGGAATGCACATACTCTGTACCACGGAATGCACATACTCTATACCACGAAATGCACATGCTCTATACCACGGAATGCACATACTCTATACCACGAAATGCACATGCTCTATACCACGGAATGCACATACTCTGTACCACGTAATGCACATACTATATACGATGGACTACAGATACTATATACTATGGAATTCACATACTGCAGTCAGTTAAGCACAAATTTCTCCTCGAATGTAATAGAAGAGGGAGTTTTTCCCTTTTGAAAGGCAAGCCGTACGTGTGGGAATAGGATAAAGAATAAATATGGAGAATAAATATTAAAGGATAAGTATGAGGGAATATTAAAGAATAGAGGATATTAAAGGATAAGTATGAGGGAATATTAAAGAATAGGGGATATGAAAAGATAAATATGGGGAATATTAAAGAATAAGTGTGGGGAATAGTAAAAAATAAGTATGGGGGAATAGTAAAAAATAAGTATGGGGGAATATTAAAGAATAAGTATAAATAATAAGTATGTAAGCAAGTGTAAATACATACTTCAAAGAACACACTGAGACTTTCCAGTTATTTTACACCTTTTGGACCTCAAAAATTAAATCAACCATATTTGAAATTCACATTAGAAAATGACGTACAAAAAAATAAAAAAAATTGATACCAAAATGTGAAGAAATATTCGAAGTTTTTTCTAGTTAAAAATCTGAAAATCTATTTTTTGACATTTTTGTTTTCAACTGTCTGTGCTCTGTACCCTTTAAGAGGTCTCAGGACTAACAAGCAAAATTATATAAAATTTATTGTGTGAGATATTTCAATGTTAATGGAGTTTTAATAATAATTTATAGTTTCTATAGAATTAATATTAGTTCATTAATTCTTTCATCCAAGGAAGTTGACGATGGTGCAGGGCTCTCTTTTCACACACACACACACACACACACACACACACACACAATTTATTTCTTACATAATTTTTCTAATTTTCCTGCAACCTTCTAATTATTATTAATATGGGAATCACAGGAAACATATCTCAATATTAATAAGCATGGGGAGGAAATATGACATTTATGTAAATAAAAATTTAGACTTTCACGTAAGTTTGAAAAATGCAACAAACGCTTTGAGAACAATTTAAACGTGAAAGGTAAAATTATTAAAAGAACTTTTAAACAGACGTCTGTGAAAAGAAAAAAATCGTATTAGACATCGCAAAACAGACAAAAGGTTTGAGCTGGCTTAGAAAGTGTTCGATTCGTCTTCTTTTTCGGCAAACGATTTATGCGTGGGGGACTTATCCCTTGTTTGTGTTTTAAGGAACCGATTTGATGCATACGTCACCAGCGACGGATGCGGAGAGCCGTCGAGGATTGGTTTAGAAACGGTCCAATTAGCATTGATTTCGAATTAAACTTTACGCAACAGGAAATTAATTAGCGCCCTTATCGGGATACGGGGACACGTTATTTTCGATCACATTTGAGTGATATTTGCCAATTTCACGGAAAAAAATTTAAGCATGCGATCGACCGCCGCGGTGTGGGGCGTCGCTTTCCCAATAACGGTTTTGATCTGATGGATCGCTTTTTTTAGGTTTCCAAAATCAGTTTGTGCTTTAGGAATAGCTATTGAACGTAAACTTGGAGGAAAAAAGCACGAAAAAACAGGAGGAGCAATACGACTATTTCTTCTCTTGAGCCTGCGAGTTTGAAAGCGATGCTATTGATTCAATTTTCATGCATTTTATAAACGGTGGAAAATAAATCAGAAATTTCGTAAGCGTTATTTTTGACTGAAAAAAAATATTGGTTTGGCCTGTTTATTCTCATAGGATATCCAACAAATTTTTTTATAAAAATACTAAAGTTTACTCGAATTGTGACCCTCTAAGAAATACCACAACCTTTTTTTTTTTAAATAATTGATATATTATTTGTAACACCACAGAATTGATTTCCCCATGCTGTAAAATATTCCACTCATTAAATGTCAGACATAAACTCAAATAATATTGTCTTCTTTTATCATCATGTTCGCTGTAAATTACAGCTATTTCTTAGTCCAGTGGTTCCCGACCTGGGGGTCGAGACCCTAAAGGGGGTCGCGAACCGGTTTCTGGAGGTCGCCGGCAAATATTTTTAGTTGCAATTATTTTTATAAAGAATTTCATACCAAATGTTTCCAACGCTTTTATATTTCAACATGACTACAACATTGCAATATTCTACTAATCGTTGTTAACTTAATATGCATAATTAATATAATATACATAATATAATATATGCAATATAATGTACATAATATGATATATGCAATATAATATACATAATATAATATATGCAATATAATGTACATAATATGATATATGCAATATAATATACATAATATAATATATACAATATAATATACATAATATAATATACATAATGTAACATATGTATAATTAATATAATTTTGTATTTAATGTGTTTTCTTTACTCTGTTAAAAATGCTTTTATTATGTAAACGTGGCAGCGGCAAACAAAGGGGAGATCGCGGATCTTTTGGTTACTATAAAGGGGGTCGCGAATTACTTGGTTACTATAAAAATGGGTCGCGGATTACTTGGCTACTATAAAAGTAGCTTGAAAAACTTCGGAAAAACCACTGTCCTAGTTCGAACATAAAAGCATCTCAGAAACGAAAAAGGAGGGGAAAGTGATAACTTGTTACATAAATTTATTGTACATGCACCAGAGATTTGCTTTGGTGCATTCAATTTACTAAACTTGTATTAAATGCATCAAATACGTATAAAATTTATTGAACTCGTATTAAATGTATTGTATACAAATTTTAGTTATATACATTAGTGGCTGGCTCTTGCATGTTAATTTCACGTAGCTTTATTGCATTAAGAGCGTATTGTTTTAATGCATAAAATAAAGAAAAATATTCCATTTTTTTCAGCTACAAATATTCAATGGACGTACTTTTCGTGACATGATAAGCATCTAATCTCTAATTAATTTCGTTCCAGAAATTTATCACTTTCTCACAGTCAACGTCACAGTCTATGCGTTCTTCAAGTTCATTGAGTGTTTTCGGAAATGGTGGTTTATAAATGCATGCTGATCAAAATGCATGCTGCACAGTGGTTATGTGGTTTGAAATGCATGCTGCACAGTGGTTATGTGGTTTAAAGTACATGCTGCACAGAAATAACGGAAAAGGCCCTTGCATAGTCTAATACACAAAAACCTTTCTCTGTCGTTGTCGCCATTTTGAAATTCAATCACAGAGTTCTGAGAAAGAGCTACCATCAATTGAACGATATTAGAAAAAGGAACATAGAATGTTTTTCTATATTTTTATGTCTCACTGATTATATTATGCGCAATAGTTTTCAAAATGTAAATCCTTGAAATACGTTCATTCATTTATGTTAACCCTGTATTATAAATTCGCAACGTTGGGCTTTTGCGTTGACGTTTCTTCACGTAGACGTTTTTGTTAGGGACGTTGTTCAGGTCTTTTTCAGAAACTTCACTTTTCGGAGCTGATAACGAAATTTGTTTACAGCGCAATTGAAACTTCGATTCCGGAGCAGCGTTAACAACATGCCAGATAATGACAATGTGCTAAATCATTCAAAGACCAAATCACTCAAAGAGTGTGTTCGTCTTGGAAAGATGGGTAAGGTCCTTCATTGATTTGGTCATTATAGGATTGGACATACCTTTAGTCGATAAAGGATACAGCTAAAGCCTTATTTGGAAGGAAATCGGAAAGTATAGATGGCTTTCCGGTAAGCGAAGTGGATGGAAAAAAATATAAACACATTACATTTCTGTGTCTCCACAATACTCGATGAAGCGACAAGTCGTGAAATCGATCCAGATTCGAAATATCTACAACCAACGCATTCCGAGCGGAAAATAGATAAAATACTTTTTGAAACTTTATTTGAAAGATCAGAAAAACTTCAAGAATCGAAAGTGTTAAATTCATCGATCGGTTTTGATTTTTTTTTATGTCATCTTAATTTCGTCAAAGGATTTTGGTTATTTGGGACATTTTAATTTCGACGACATATGTTCTTAAAAAAATTATAAAGCTTTTTTTTTGTCAAACGTATCTACTTGTGCACGTTTAGTTCTGAAACGCACTGTTAAGCTTTCGTAGAAATTTATGTTACAACAGACTGTTTTATTGGTGATATGACTATGAGAAAAGCGTGCTGAACTAACAGACTGATGTAATTAACAAATGCTAAAAAAGAAGAGGAATAGACAAAAAGAACAAAACCACACAATTCCGAATTATAGCACAAAGTAAAATTGTGGTGTGTGTGTGTATATAAAACGCTTTTCATATCCTGCACCATATAATACAAGAGATTAATAAATTAATGGACTTTTTGAAATTTGTATGCATTCGGGATAGGGGTTGGGGAAAAGAATTTAACGAATGGTGGGCCCAGTTGCGTCTTGACGGGGGGGGACCAAGGTATAGCTGGTCCCCGATCCAAACTGAAGCCAAAATTACCAAAATTTGTGTGTGTGTGTGTTTTATCATACAGTAAAACTTTTCTTAACGCTCATTTCCCTTAACGACCACTTTTTCTGGAAACAGATTTCCTCACCTCAATAGACCCAATGCTAAATTTACCCCCATTCAAAGACCACCTCTCTGAATTACCGTTTTTTTTTCACAGAACCGACTGTGATTGCCTTAGGGAGGTTTTATAGTATAACACTTTTCTGATTGCAGAATTTGGAAATTTAAAAGACAGTGAAAAGGAAAGAAAACATAACAAAGAGTTTTCGAATGTGTTAAGAAAGCTATGGGTCTCCTTAAAAGGGTTCCCCAAAATGGGAGGTAGTTATTAAAGCGAAGGCATCAGTAATCCCTATAGGAATTATACGCACTGTCACATCCTTGATTTCTTCAAGGTGATTTAGAAATTCTAAAATAAAATCCCTTTTAACTATAGCAAGGGTTGGAGTCGGACTCGTAACTTCTGTGTTGGTAAACCAAAGCTCCAACACTTGAGCCGCTGCCTACTATGCAAGAAATTTTCTTCCATATGGATAGCGGAAGTGAGGAGATTTCTATTTTAAAAAGAGACATTTTAGCTTTTTGTAAGATGAAGGGGGCGGTATGTTATTTAAATAACTGAGGTATCGTTATATTCATGAATCGCGAACGGCACGTTCTGATTAGCCCATTTGTTTATCGCGGAGACTAAAAAGCCATTTGTTAGTTGGACTCACGTTCATCTGTGTCCTTTCTTACATAATTAAGACAGTGTTGGAAATTCGAACAAAGAAACATAGTTACATAAAATCTCCGGTCCGTCATGGATGTTTTATTTGGAATTTGGGGCTCATAATATTTTTTAGAATTTATAGAATTCTATAGTTTATAGAATTCTAGATTTTAGGGGAACCTTGAATTCACAAGATCTCAGAATTTACGGGGTCCTAGAATTTATGGGATCCTAGAATTTGCAGAAATCTAGAATTTATATAAATCTAGAAAAATCTAGAATTTATATAAATCTAGAATTTGCAGAAATCTAGAATTTATAGAAATCTAGAATTTATAGAAATCTAGAGTTTATAGAAATCTAGAGTTTATAGAAATCTAGAATTTATATAAATCTAGAGTTTATATAAATCTAGAGTTTATATAAATCTAGAGTTTATATAAATCTAGAATTTATAGAAATCTAGAATTTATAGAAATCTAGAATTTATAGAAATCTAGAATTTATAGAAATCTAGAATTTATATTAATTCACTATATTCTTTATGGATGGAAGGCCGTGCAAAATGTAAGTTTGGGGAAAACTCTGATGGAAGGGAGAGGGGAGATGCAATTTACGTAAACAACAGTAACATTATGGAAATTCGTTTGGATGGAATTCAGAGGTTGTAAACCAGAATGAAACATTGTTTTGTCTAAAATAAAGGTTACAAAATATTCTATATAATTTCCATCGTTGATAAATGCGTAAAAATTGAATTAATGGCATCATCTCAAAAACGAAAATCTAAAAGTAGAACTAATCCATTTTCTCTTTTTTTTCGTGCTTTTTTTTCCAATTTTGCGTTCGATAATTTCCTCAAAAAATACACAACTGATTTTCGAAATCTGTAAAAATGAAATCTATCAGATCAAAACCATTATTGGGAAAGTGACGACCCACAGGGTAACAATCGATTTGTGCTTAAGAATTTTGCCGGGAAACTGGCAAATATCACTCAAATGTGATTGAAAATAGCGTTGGCTCCGAGAGTCGAGACTGCTATTTCCATAGTGGCTATTTTTGTGGGAAAATAAAATGTAAGTCTCCACATTTTCGATAAGGGCGTTAATGAATTCCCCAACGTATAAACCTTAATTAGAAATCGATGCTAATTGGACAATTTCTAAGCCAATCATCGATCCATTTCTGCGTTCGTAGCTGGCAACGTGTATATCAGACCTGCAATTTAAAATATAAATAGAAGCCCTTGTTACGAACGTAAATTGTTTACCGAAAACGAAGACGAATTAATCTCTCTCCAAATTCGCTCAAAATTATTGCTCATTTGCAACGTTTAATATATAAGATCATTTCTTTTTTTACACATTTCGGATCAAAATAGCATCATAATAGTTGTACTTTTCAAGTTTCAGCTGTTCTAGGAAAATAATTCCGGACAACGTTCCAGTAAATGACCCAGATGCATTTATTGCCTGGTTAAGGCCTACATGAAAGTATTTATGTTTGAAAATTTATATTTATGATAATATCATGATATAAATTATTTATTTATTAAGATGCGTTTCTGTGGTTTCCCATATTTATAAATATAAATTAGGTGTTTGCAGAAATATTATGGAAATGGATTGGAATTTTGGAAGCCTTTCGGGCACCTGGTGGGATCCGAACCCACCAGGCACCGGAAAATCATTCTTTTCTTTACGAGTAATTTAACATCTATTGTTGCCACATCATCGGCTAATATGAAAAAACTGTTGCTTTAATAATATTAAAATCTAGTTCGTCATATCGGATATTCTTGCTTCTTTAACTTGTCGCTTTGGCAACGGTAGTCACAGTACTGCCACACCAATAGCGAACTTGTCCATGCAAAGTTATATATATATACTCGTAAGGGAGAGAGTGGTTGCGCCTGTAGCTTAGTAGGTAGAGCACCTGACCGGCAATCAGGAGGTCGTGGGTTCGGTCCACATCATCGGCTAATACGAAAAAAAAAATGTTGCTTTAATAATTTTTTGCTTTTATTAACATAAAGGCATATAATTATTTTAAATACATCGTAAATTGACACAAACGTTGCAAAATCACAATCTAGTTAGGAAGTGGCTATATATTCGGGACTTATAAAATGGGAGCCCGCAGAAATGATTTAAATTTGACCCCATACTGGCCCTATGTTCTATGCATAAAAGAATATGCGCGAGAAGTATTTTTAAATACTGCGTACAAGACAAATGAAATAAGAAAACGGGGTGGAGTGACATGAAAACGAGTTAACATGGATGCAGGAAAAATACCGTATTCTGACTGGCCGACAATTGCTGAGGGGGAAGGGTTAAAAAACGTTTTTCAGCTGGAAGACAGAAGAGGTGATTTTTATTTATTGCAAAAATTGGGAAATTTAAAATTCAGTGGTAAGACGGCCCTCAAATACATTAGGACAGTACTATGTACAACTGATTTATAAAACTCGCCAGACAATTATCGTATCACTGCCAGACAGTTTGAAACTTTATGCATGTATGCGAACAAGAAGAGACAAATGTCTGTCATTTGGAGAAACTGTCATCCAGTAGTGGACAGAAATTAGTTGAACATCGTGATATACAAAAAGATATCTTACTATTCTGTCATCAAGGCGAAATTTAAATGTCAAGAGGGCATTTACACTTTAAGTTAAGCTAAACTGTAATCTCCTAATTAGCAAGAAAATTGAATAGAAACCGGAAAATTTCCTCCTTTTGTTTTGTTTTATGACCAAATCTCTCTTGTAGGGATACATGACAATTGCGCATGGATTTTAATGGGAAGCGTGGCCGCTGAGAAAAGCAGCCTGTAATCCCAGACAGGTTTAGATGTCAAGACGACTTGACAGCCAATGGGCGAAGGGGAAGAGTGTTGATTCGTACTGGCGTACAGAGCAGTGGCGCACCCATGTAGGGAGCCGAGGGGGCCCGCCCCACTCTTGGACTAACAAAGGGAGAAATTATTACGCATATATAGACACTGGTAATTTCTTCTTTTAAAGTAGGATTGAAAATAGTGACGATTCCCACGACATTGCTCTGAATTCTGGTAACGTTGATGAGACTGCTCTTGAGAAAAGCAACAGCAGTGGCCCGCGACTGTCTTCAAACAACTTTGTAAGAGGTAAAGGTAGAGCAAAACATAATATCAAACACAGTTGAAGTGGAAATTCTGACTGCAGATATTTTTACTTATGTGAAGAAATCTAACCTCACTGATGAAGGTAGGATAACAGTGCTGAAAATCTTTGGGAACCATATGCAAATTGAAATTTTCCCACGACTATCACTTGTGCTGCATTAAGTCAAGGAAAACCTCACCACAGGCGAAATTTCTGCTTACCTTGGATGAGTAAGCATAAGTATATAGCTTACTCAAAGAAAGAAGACAGTGCTTATTGAAAATTTTGTGTTTTCTTTTCACCACATAAAGTCGATTTAAGATCGACACAAGCCAAGGATCAATTTGTTTCAAAGGGATTTAATAATTGAAAGACTTAGAAGAAGTTCAAACAACATGAAACTTTTCTCTATCGTAAGGATTCGGTTTTCAAAGCCGATGATTTTTTAAGGGTCGCAAAAGGAAAAAAGGCTTCTGTGGATGAAGTAATGGACAGAGGGCAAGCAAAAGCAAGTTTTGCAGAATAGGGTTATTCTTAAACCTATTATCAAAACGGTAATTTTTTATGGAGGACAAGGGCTGGCCATTGTAAAATTTTACGAACATAATCTAGTACTACTTCTAATGATTTAAGTATCTTGCATTGTAGAATTATTAGTAATTTAATAATGATAAAAGTACACAAAAAGACAACAATGGCGAATCTCGAAATCTTTCAAGGGGGCTGTGGTTTGTTCCCTATTCCCACTTTTAGCCAAGTGTCCCGTACTTTTCATATTATTTTCCATGATATGATCTCTGCTCGGGGGCAATTGCCCCATTACCCTTCCTTGAATCCGCGCTTAAAAGACAACCGTAATGGATATGGCCTCTGACCATTATTTCCATTTGTACCCCACTTGGGAATATTCTGGATGCGCTACTGTTACATAGACGCACCGCTCGCACTGGTATCGTCATTTAACGTCAACTGATAACCATCCACTATCAATCCGCCCCGACGAGCAGATGAAATAGATTGATGGCACGGAAGAACACACTGGGTCGGCCGATACTCCTACAGAAGCCCACCGGACACAATTGAACAGGTGCAAAGCTTGCACTTGTGCAGATACTTTTCTGAATTTATTAGAATATTCAGTTGATTGGAAAGATGTGAATTCAATTTTGTCATAATGTAAAGGAGTTGAATAAGCAACGTCCACCGTGTCGTCAACATTGTTCAATCAGTAGTCAAGCATGCCATTCGAAATCAACCAACCAGCGTCTATCCGTAGTCAAGTAACGTTCACCAGTTCCCAAGCAAAGTTCGAGGAATAGATCCTCTTAAATATAACGATGCAGTCTGGGGCCGGTGGCTTAAACTTTATATTTTATTCAAATTTTATATCGGATATGTTCTCAAAAATAATCTGTGGAAAAACGTATTTGGATAGACCAAAATAAATATTTTTACGAAACTGCTATTGTCCCTAACGCTGGTACAAGATTTTAGAATATAGCCTCCATGCTATTTCTAGGAGATTGGCTTTTTTTTTTAAAGAGAGATTTCATGTTATTCAATTCGCATTTCAGAGACTGCCTTGGGGGATTCAGCCTATTTTAAGAATTTTGTAGAGGGCTTTGGTTTTTACAATACTTTGAGATTGAATTGCCAGAGTTGAACTTTGGATTTTTTTGGTGATGCTATTGGTGACTCCAGTTTTGAGAAGGAGTGAGTTTTCTTCAGAAAGCTCTCCAATAAGAATGGAAGATAAGAGAAACACCATGAGGATCATCATAAACCAAGTAACAGCAAACATTAATACTCAAAACTGAAGAATAATATCCAGAAACGTAGCGGATTACCATTGTAGTGCGTTAAAAGGAGCTACCAACTTCAGGAATTAAAGAGCCGTGAAGTAAATCCAAGTAAACTTCATCTTTATTAAAATGTGATATTTAATAAAGAGATAAAGCTAAAGGATACAATTATGAAGTTAAATAATTTAGTACGCCATTTTATCGCGGAATCTTCGATCGCACTTGCACGCTGGTTGATGGAAAACTAGAGGCTGGTCTGTTTTAAGAAGTTAGAACACATTTATAAAATGCTGTTGCCAAACATTAAAATACAAAAGTTATATCGTCATAGTGACCCAGTAGCAAGGGTGTTGAAGTGTTTGTGGAGTTTACGATAGAACCATAACCCAATGAACAGTGAATTAAATAGAAGGATCTACTATAAAACAATATAGTAATTTTCCCTCGCTATTTCCCCGTTCGTGCTTAGTTATGTGGCATCGACATTTCTATTGATTTCACTTTAGATTGTTACTGTGTATTAGACTAAGGTCATTTATATCTAAGAGTTTTCGCTCTATTTTGTTACCCTTGGTCTCTTGCAGAATTATTCTATTTCTCAAACTCTTTGTGATAGATTATTCTCTTCACTTTTCTTCTTGGAGCATGCCCTATCATCGAAATTTCTGTTCTTCTCAATTATGTTTTCAGCTTTTATTTCACTTATTATGTATTGGTTGCATAGGCGTAGGCAGGAAGTTCATAAGGCAGGGTTATAGGCTTAATGGGGGTTTACAACCTCCAAATCCCCCCCATGGATACGGCCATGATTGGTTGTACTTTCTGTTTCTGGGCTACTTCAGAGACATACTCAGTACGAGCCTTTCTGTACCATGGAGTACCTTCTCTTCCTCTTCTTTTAATGCTCAAGACACATATCCACAAGGTCGGACAACTTGTACACTCTGCTTAAATAAATTTAGTTAATACTAAAATATATTAACTTCTTCAATAACTAATCAATAATCTTGCAACACGGCATGTAGAATCGTTGTGCGATCACACATCGTCTAAAAGCTTTAGCAATTTTACGTGGAACACATTGTTCACGCAAGTTTTATACTAATAATTAATCGCTCCAGTGAATAAGCCCACTATATCGTCGGTCCCCTGGGTTTGAGTTCGACTTTCAAATAAGCTTGATTGGCTGTAAATGTACCTTAAGGTAATTTTAGTTGCCTAACACGTTGCCCCCACGACAATCGACTGGCCACTATCCACCTTTATAAGCTGTCTAAACTGTCAGATGCCGCGGGACTAGATAACGAAAAATGATAGGCGCTGGAAAAAATTCTAATATTTGCATTTTGCTAAGAATTTCTGAAATTGTATAAAAATGTGTCATTTCAACTCAGAATATTACGTTGTCTTAATAGCGGTGCGAGAATCGCGCCTGCGTTTGCAGATTATTCGTAAATTCTAATCACTAATTTTCCCACAAATATGTTTAACGATGTTGGTTGGTGGTTTTGAACAGGAGGCACCAACCCTATGGGGGGTGTGCAGGCCGAACTTGACGGACAACAAAAAAATGCAGATTATAATTGGAAGAGAAAGATACAATGGAAGCTGGTAAAGCCAACACTACCTGAATAAAGGGAACTATTACAACGCCTAAAAAACGTTGATAAAAATTGTTTCTTAATTTAATCTGCGTAGTGTTCGACTTGTATAAATAAAAAACTTAATTGTTGCAAAGTATGGTCCACTGGAGCACATAAATCGCCAACAACTTCACTGATACCTAAAGAGTTGTTGGTGATCAAATTCATTGACGCACGGCAATTGCCACCATCTTCATTGCTGGAGAAGAATGGTTCCAACGTCATTCCTACACAAGTCTCGGCACACATCTATTGTTAGTTAACAATGATCATAAACTCCAGTGTTGAATGACCCAGTTAACAATGATTATAAACTCCAGTGTTGAATGACCCAGTTAACAATGATCATAAGCTCCAGTGTTGAATGATCCACTCATCGTCCCAATCATCTTCAGTTGAATTGCTTCGAAGGTATTTTGTTCAACTGCGTTACTACACGTGTATTGATATCGACTCCATTGTTGGACAGATATCATTATCAAAGCTATTGTTACACAAGTGTCGTCATCAATTTCATTGCTGCACAAGTATTGTTCAACTCCATTGCATCGTGTAAACATCATTATCAACTTCACTATCAGCATATGGTTAACATTGCAGCTTAAAAATTACCAAATAATTACGGAGAACAACGTGAAACGCGTTCGAACGTAAGTTAACCCAAGCCAGTGGCGTAGGCAGAAAGTTCATAAGGGGGGGTTATAGGCTTAATGGGAGGGGTTACAGAGCTACAACTCATATATTCCTATGTTAAATATAAATTTTTTTATTGCTATCGGGGGTTACAACCCCCAAAACCTGCACCTGAATACGCCTCTGACACCCGAGCGGCCTAAATTTTAGTATTCAACGAAACATATCACAAGAAGTAAGTTAAATATTCCCTAAATTCCAAGGAACATCCGATTCATTAGCAAAAAACGATGTCGACACAATTAAAAATAATCTATTTTAAAATGTATTGTTTTCCATTTTAATTTAATTTTAATGATACGTTACGATGACATTTTAAATCATTTAAATTAAAATGCGCATTGCTGGAAAGAAAATTAAGAATTACTAAATATTTGCAAAGTACTTCGCGAAATGTTTTAGCTTCTTGTTCCAATATTAACTGAAATACGATTTGCTTAATATTTAAATTTAATTAAAATGAACTTTAGTTAATTAGGGCGATATCGGGAGCATCGCCAGATTAAAAATAGTTGGAATTGCAATTAATAGTTTTAATCGTTATCGGCTTCGGCCGAATCTGAATTAATTATTTAATTTAAATGGGGACTATTAATGAAAACCAGAAGAAAAGTACTTTCCATTTGCTGAACACTTTGATAAAATTAAATTAAAAGAACACGGCCATTAAGAAATATAATGGTGTAAAAATCTGTTCATTCCCTAATTTCTTGACCAACTCACAAAATATATGTTTAATTAATGTATATTATTTATTAATTATATAATTAATTAATGTATATCTGATGCAAGGCCGTGTATAAGGGGGGGGGGTTGGGGTCAATTTTCCCATTTGAAGGTGAACATTAGTTGAAAAATAAAAAATTTTTTGAGGGGAAGTTTTGTTTTTTATCAAAACCCTAATTTTTTTTTAAAATTCAGTGCAGGAACCTGATTTTTTGAGTTCTATATTGGTTTGTTCTATTTTTTGGATGCAAGGTTATCAAGGGTCATCTGCGCTAAAAAAGGTGTTAAGTTCTAGGAAGTCGTAACAATTTTAAGGGGACTGAGTAAGTGAAATGAGAAAAACTCAGAACAAATTAAATGCAAAATTGGATGCAGAAAAGTTGAACTTCCAAAATCGGGAAGTGGCAAGCACCTTTACACATTTATACATTATAATATATATATAAAAAGTAGCAATCTATTTTAAATTATTGTGAGGGCTCGAACCCATATAACTGCTAATATAACTCAAAATAATAATAATAATAATAACTCCGAATATATAACATCCTAATAAATAACTCCTAATATAACTCGAGCCCATATAACTCCTAATATAAATATTCTTATGATTAGATGTAAAAATAGAAACAGTTTCAGAGGAAAATGTTGACCAAACTTCTAAACAGGGGCGGATTCGATCCTCTCAAAGGGCGCATACCTTGGATAATAGAAGAGCGTAAGTCCTATAGCCCATCAGGGCTCACCGGCCTAGGGCCGATTGGCAGGAGGCCCGTCCGCCCCTTCTTCCAAACCATTTTTAAGAATAAGCTTTTTCAACAGAAATTGACATCAGAAAGTAAATTTACATCGAATACGGTTCGAAATATAAAGTTTTCATCAATAAAATTCAGACCAGGAGCCAGTAGCATTTCGATTGCGATATCGATTACTCACGAAATCATTTTTTTTCATAATATTTTTGGAACATTCCAAATCATGACCATGTTCGATATTGTAAGACTGGTAATTTTGCAACTCTCTAAAAATGGAAACGCTGTCATAAAATTTACCTGCGAGAATAAAAATATCAACATTTTCGTAACAATTAAAGCTATCTTGAAAAACAGTAAAAATTTCTTTAATACGAACACACAAATTTGTAAATAGAGCTATGGAAGAAATAGCATATACGTTAAATATCTCAGGTGATTTGGTTACCAATACCCTGGTGCATATCAGTTTCAGATTTAATACTGATGCATTATTCAGAGCTTTTAGTTATCGATACATATCTACAGCAAAATTATTAAATATGCATAAGAGATAAGTTATAAAGAATATAATTGTATAATGGGATACATTATGAATAATTAATAGCTTAATAGGTAATCACTGAAAAGCTGAAAAAATGCAAAGATTATATTTGAAGACAATATTCAAATTCAATATAATAATTGTTTCAATAAAAGACAAGCTATCATTGAAGGGATTGAGCTATCTATAAAGCAAATTGATAGAATTAGAAAATTATTTTGATTCACGAATGCTCACGTACACAGACGAATAAAAGAAAACACAAACGGGCTGGTAAAATGATTCACATATTTAAAATTGTCATGCACCTGTCCATGGAGAGTGCCATACAGGGATTAAACTGTTTCTAGTAGAGCCATATATAGGGAGAGTTCGGCCATGTATCGTTGTCGAGCTCACGTTGGCTGATTGGTTAAGTGGTGGGCACGTGACAGACAGCGGCCATTATGGCTCAATCATTGCGCGCTCTCAGCACTGTGTTAGCATACCCTTGGCTGGTAAAGATAATGAGTGTTTTAACATTCGATATAATCGGAGGCTATTCATTGTGAAAAATGGTTATTTGTTGCACTGTAAATTGTAAGAATCGAAGTGGTCAAGGAGTAAAATTATTTCACATTCCAAATGGAAAAAATGATCAAGAACGGCGCAAAATTTGGTTAGCCAAAATAAAACAAAAAGATTTTAACTTCGTGAAAAGTACCTGTTTGTGTGAAGTATTTTTTTTTTCATTTTTTTTGGTAGCAATAAACGTGCCACACACTTTGTAATTTTTTGTTCACATCTGAGAGTATTACGATATGAGATAATATCGGGAATAAGTTTAACCCGTAATTTAACCATGTAAAATAAAAGTGGCAATACCTATCATTAATGTTTTAAATAACTTTTTACTTTCACATTTATGTTTTTAAAATAATGGCAGCTTTAAATTGCGTGGATTATCCGTATTTTATCAATAATAAAAAAAAATGTTTATCTACGCATTTACAATTTTAAGTACAAATTTAAAAGCTTTTATATCAGTTATTAATTTTTAAATATTAATGTTTTTTCATAAAATAACTGCAAACTTGAAATTGTATGCATCGTCAATTTATTTTATCTGTAATAAAACTTTTTTACAAAACTAAATTATTCTCAACATCGTCAGCTTTTTTATTTATTCTTGAGAAAGGGTTCAATTTTACAAGCATTTCCATAAATTATTTTCCACCAACCCTAAACGTAAATTTACTTTTTTGAAAAGAAAAAAGTATAAGCTTTATAACAATATAAGCAGAGTAGCTCTACGATTTTTAGATCCTTTACCGCTAAAAACCAACCTCAAAATACGAAAAATCCTGTGAAGTTTTCCAGTTAAAAGCCTTGGCGCTTTTGGCGAAGTTCTGCTAGCGGCTGTTTTTACACTACATTACTCCATTTGTTACTATTTTCTGAAATTATTAATATTTGGCATTACAAATGCATACTTTTTATTGAAAGGCAGGCATTTGTATTAAATTTTAACCCTTTCAGCTGATGTGTATGATAAACTGCATGAATTTTAATAATGTTATAAAATCACTGTTTTTGGTGTTTTTTCAATTTTTGTTGGCTGATATCTCAAAAACTAGACGTGATACGCAAAAAATAAGCACATATTCGGATTCAGGAAGCCAACTTGAGTCAGAAATGATGCATGGCATACCAGTAGCGAAATGGCTGTTGACGAGTGTAATTAATCAAGTTAGAGAATGAAAAATCCTTAGTCAGGGAGGCTATTTTTACAATAAGTTTTATTTTAAATCACACTGCGTGCCACACAAAAGTGTTTACATACCACCCAAAAATGCCCGCGTGCCACCCAAAAATACCCGAGTGCCACCCAAACAATGTCAACGTGCCATAGGTTACCGATCTCTGGACTACACATTCAGCAATGCAAAACTTTTTGAGGGGCCACTGAGACGGAGCGATACTGGGAGGCAAGATTCCGAATGGGATAATGACATTATTCTACGGTATTCTCTTATACTTCGGAAAATTTCGTGCCAATTGGAAAAAGAAAAATTTATGTAATATTTCGAATTTAATTCGCTCGTACCTTTTTCTTCGAAATACAACATCGTTAAACCCAATGAGGGGCCCCCTATATGAATGGAATTATCCCAAAAGATACCGATATACGACTGAAGATTGATGAAGGGAATTTGCGCAGCCCAAAAAATGGGAATTTTACATGATATTCTGTCTTATTTTTATAAATTAATAAGTATTCCAATCGGATATAATTCACAGAAGAAAGGGAAAAATAATCGAGGAATGAAATACATTCGAGTGAAAAAAAGACGTGGTAGGGATTAATCTACAAAATATGGAAGGCCAAATCCCATTTTAAGGTCCCTATTCGAAATATTTTTCCTTATCGCACCTTCCTTAAAAAAAAAAAAAGTCGCGAGAATTCTCATTTGTCTTCGTGGAACTTCGAGATTAATGCAGCATAAAATAAAAAAAAAATCAAATATAAATTGGGTGGGTGTATATGTATAAAAAAGCTTCGAAAATCTTTTGCAAATGATGCCCTCAAAAAGCTTTAATAGATTTCCGTCTTCCTCAAAAGAAAAAAAAAAAAATGGAAGATACGTTAGCAGAACTATTTTTTTACCTAAAGGTCGCCAGTTCAGTGGGGAGTTTTAAAACGAGATTTTTCGGATTTTAAACTCCTTGTTAAAACTTTTTAACAAGGAAAACGACGCCGTCTTCTAACGAAGTAAAATTTCTATGGCTTTGTCCGAGAAGCTATCATTTGCAATTTTTGAGCGAAATACTTCGTAGTATAAAAAATACCGTTGTATTCTTCTTAGGCATTCTATTCTTTTGATAAAAAATACCACAAGATACCATTTTTGTAACGAGCGCTTAAGTGAAAGAAGGAAAACTCGTTATTCCTCATTAAGATTTTAGCTCATCTCAAATTTTAAAATTCAAGACCCATTTTTTTATTGTAGGTTTAAAGTTTCAGATAATCACTAATAAATTTAAATAAAAAATACGCAAAATGCAATAAAACGTACATCAACATCATTGAGAGGGAGGACTGAAGAAGTTATTTCTAAAAAATAATAGTTAGGATTAATTAGCTCAAAATATTGGTGAGTTATTAATATAAAAACCATGTGACACTTCTTAAATGTTGAATATGCATCCAATATTTTTTCCAGCTTATTCAGCATTTTAGAAGTAAAATTAATTTTGAATTTATTATTAGGAGATAAAAGCGTTGTCAAAAAAGCAAGTTTTTGCTGTTTAAAATAAAGTTCGAGCGAACGTTATTTTTCGTAATGTTGCTAATATAACTGTTCGTTCGAATTCATGAATATTTATGAAATCCATTTATTCGTTTGGTTAAAAATAACCCAGATCTTATTTTTTTAATAATTTATATAAACAATGGTACAAAATTTTGTAAGAACATTCTTAATTAAAATTTTGCTGAGTGAACGAATTGATGGATGGATGGATGCATCGTTCCACACCATTGAAGTAACATTACCGGAGGGGGGGGGGAGAGGGGGCTAGAGTAGGCTTAACACCTTAAAATGTTTAGACCTCCTAGGAAAATCAGAAATTACAATTGCATGCCATATGTCGAGCATTAGGTTCGATATAGCCCTTCCTTTATTTTCTCTCGCTAATGTTTGGCTTGAATAATAATTTTACTGGTGGTGAGGGGGGGGGATCCTACATAATAGCATATGCATGATTTAATCAATTTGTAAAGACAGTTGATGATCAGTCAATAAAGACAGGGAATTAACCAGTAAAGACGGTAGACCATCAATCAATGAAGACAGAAAATCAATCAATAAAGACGAAGAACCAATCAGTAAAAACAGTAGATAATCAACCAGTAAAACAGTACACAATTAGTAAAGACAGTAGAGGATCAACCAGTAAAGACAGTAGAGGATCAACCAGTAAAGACAGTAGAGGATCAACCAGTAAAGACAGTAGAGAGAGAATCAACCAGTAAAGATAGTAGAGGGAGAATCAGCCAGCAAAGACTGTGAGAATTATCCAGTAAAGACAATGGAGAATCCGCTAGTAAAGACAATAGAGAATCAGCTAGTAAAGACAATAGAGAATCAGCTAGTAAAGACAATAGAGAATCAGCTAGTAAAGACAATAGAGAATCAGCTAGTAAAGAGAGTAGAGAAACAGTAAAGACAGTGGAGAATCAGGCAATAAGGACAGAATCAGGCAATAAGGACAGAATCAGGCAATAAGGAGAGAATCAGCCAGTAAAGAGAGAGAATCAGCCAGTAAAGAGAGAGAATCAGTCAGTAAAGACAGAGAATCAGCCAATAAAGACAGAGAATCAGCCAATAAAGACAGAGAATCAATCAATCACCAAGAAACGAAATTTATTTCGAAATTAGGAAACGAGCAGGTCAAGCTTTACCTGATTTATATAATCGTTTCTTAAAAGAGATAATTTTAATCTTCGCATAAAACCAACGCAATGAATAATGAAACTGCAACGCAATTGTAGTGAAATTGCAATGTAACCTTAATGAAATTGTAATGTAATCTTAATGAAATTGCCATGTAATAATAATGAAATTACAATATAGTTGTAATGAAG
>QLNU02014176.1:151062204-151087094 GCA_006491805.2 Dysdera silvatica
AAATTCTTAACTAATCACCCAAAAAAATGGGGAAAAGAGAGCTCGGAAAGACAAAAAAAAATTCTAGAGACCACATTTTAACCCAAATAACTTTTCGAAGTGAATAATTGTAATGAAATTTTTTGGACCAAATTAAAAAAAAAATCAGTATAATTTGTGCAAAATTTTATCCAAAATGACTTATTACGTTTAACTCTAAAATAATCGTATGCTTAATGTTTATATATTTATGGGGTAGAAATGCACAGTCCTTCACCGACTGATTTTTTAAGTGCTTCCAAACCGGCTGGCAACGCGACAACTAGCATGCCTCTACGTTGTTTAGGTGGTTTTGGGCCCCGTAGTTTTCCTGAATTAGTGAAGGAGTGGAGGAGACACCCGCGCCACCATCTTAGGGCTTGGCCCTTGCTGTCCGTTAGATCACATTCGAGTTATGCCTAAATTTTAAAATTTTGAATGCTTGGGAAAAAGCAGAAGAGCCGTTTTAACTATCATTGATGTTTTCGCAATATGGTGTTAAGAAATGCCGGAAACAAATTCTGCGGCTTCTCTTTGTGTCGGCGTCCCCACATGAACTCCGCTAAATATCCGTGTAATAGCATACTCTTCTTACCTTTCAAACGGAATTCCACAAAAAAAAAGGCATCGATCGTTCCGACATAATGATTTTCGCTGCAAAGCACCCAACATAGCCTACAGAAACACACATACTCTTGCAAATGGCATTATAAACGCTAAGGAGACGCCTAATCATGACATCAAAAGCCGATCTACTGAAATTATAGAGCATTTTTAAGAGGAGACAAAACTAGGTGACGAGTCATGCAATTGCGCCATGTATGGTTATGTTTAATATTTTGTATGTCTATGGTTATGTTTAAAGTTCATATGTTTATGGTTATATTTAATGCTTATGTGCCTTTGATTATGTTTGTATCCCTATATATCTATGGTCCTGTTCCTACACTGATGTGTAACGATCTAAGGGTAAAAAGGTGGAGCAGTTTGTCCTACTCGACTGTTTTCTGAAAAGCCATTTACTACTCATATTTGGCTAATATTACGTATAGGGGCCACACCGCCAAAAATTTCACCAATTGCCAAACACCTCACTGAAATTCAACCTTAACCATCGCAATTCGGGTTGCTTTGGGAAAATGGACGCCATTTTGTTTTTCTGCATCAAATAATGAAATATCAATTTTTAACGTAGAATTTACACAATTTTTCTAAGAAAAGCAGTACTTATGTTTTTAGAAGCGACCATTGTATCATTTCATAACAGATTTTTCGCACAGGGAAAAATGAAAACTAGAGTTTAATAGATGCTGGGGCGCAACTGCACAGTTGGTCCCCTAGTTTTCTCTCCTCCTGAAATTGGTCCGGAATTTTACTAGATCGGGTTTGTGTCCGCTCTTGGCAGCCATACGGACTAGCCACAGAATTTGTTTCCGACATTCCTTCGGATCATAGAAACTATTTTTCCGTCACACACGGCCGACCAAGACATATAGGTAAGTACCTCCTGCTTTTTTCACTTTACTAAATCGCCCTCCACTGGTTCGACATTTTTAGTATTTAGATATAACTCGAACGTGATGGAAAACGAGAGGGTCTCCCCCACTTATCCTCCACTGATAGCGAGATTTACAGGGCCCAAAAACCATCCAAAACAACAATTACAACATGGCGGCCGGTCACTTTTCCTGTTGTCAGTGGCTTTAGACAACACTTCAAAAAGTTCAGGAGGGAACTAATGTCAAAACGGAACTCAAGCTATGAAAGATTCCCAGAATTCCTTTAATGGTAGAATTTTCTCGAAGGTTCCGGAGCATTCGCAAACACTCCGAACTGTCTTTTGCTCTATTTCTATCGAAAGAAACAAGCAAATCTTCAAAGATTAAATAGCACTATTCAAGCAATACTGATTCACGAAAGTACTGATTCAGGAAATTAAGTTTGTTTACTGTAAATGCCAATATCCAGAAGGGGTGTGTGTAAGGGGAGTCCCCCATTATTCTCCACTGATAAAAGAAAAGTATCATGGCAACTTCAAAAGCGCTAGAAATGATTCTAAAAAAGCCGGAAAAATTCGCCAATTCTTCTGGGGAAGCTGGCAGATACAGAATTTATTCTTTTTGTACAAATGGCGCAGGCAGCGCCAATGTGTTTCGCTTTGACATTCATTTTGTTGTAAGTTAATGATGGGACCGGGATAAGGTACGATAATATAATAAGATAATGATAAGACTACTACATTACTAGCGCAAGTGAAGCAGTCCAAAGACAAGTTGAAACATGCAGGTTCATTGTCCGGTTTTCTGTGATAAGAAACCACTATCTGTAAGTGGGAGCAGTCAAATATTCTGGCTACGACCATCGATAGCACGTGGTGAGTTAATTAGGGGGAAGCTGGAAACAAGAAAAAGGTTTAGGAAACAATAATGGCGCAGACATCGACTTGGTGAAAATTTCGGCAATGTGGCCCGTATACGCAATACTTCACCCATATTTAAACAAGTATGTTAAATTGCGTTTTTAAATACTATAGTTCATTTACAATTTTTTGCGTTTTTAAAATGTGTGACCTAAAATTTCGATGTATAATGCGTCGAGTCTCTATTTAACGAAGTGCCATCGTTCCTCTGAAAAACTTCGTTATAAGGAAAATTCGTTAAATAGAAATTAACATAAATTGTGAAACTTAATTTCGATAAAATGAAAAAAGCTAAATTTGGACAGTAACTCATTTTATTAGACACTTTTTTTTCCAACAAGTTTAAATATTTTTCATATACAAATACGTAAATATTAATAACAAAAAGAAAAGACCAGGCTTACCTTGCATATGTATGATCCTCATACAACATATTTGAAACAGAGAAATAATCACTAATTTTGCTTTGTACAAGTTTCTTATAAAAAACGTTTTGTTCATAGAAATTCTCACACTTTTGTAAATATCGAAATACGTCATCTATAACATTTTCTTCAAACTATAATCACCGTCGGGTTATTTCGAATGCTTTTATCACTTCAACTTTTGAAGTTTTTTCAATAGTCTCTTTATTATGATCATCATTGCTTACTGTAAATTCTTCATTACATTTTTTAACACTTTACAAGATTTTAATGCTTCGTAGGGTATTCGGCGGACACAACATCTTGAACAACGTTAAAAAAATCAGAAAGCTCTAAATGTTCTTCAACACCCCCATTGTCTTTCAGCTTTTGCCATTTTGCATTTAGTAAATCACGACGAGTCGCATGTCTACAATACAGAAGGCTAAATCATCCCCAGTCTTTCTTGTTTAGAATCCTTAACTATCTCGTCTACCTAACCGGTCAGCTGAAAAATTGTAAAAGGTAAATTAAAAAAAAAATCAAATTCTTTATAAAAAGAACTTCGTTATGTAGAAATTGTTTTTCGTAATATGGAGACAAATTTACATGTTAGTGCCATTCAAAGTCAAGGTTCCGCCGAAAATTTCATTAAATAGAAAACTTTGTTAAATGGAAGTTCGTTATATGGAGACTCTACTATATTATTACCCTTCACAGGGATAACACAATTGCCAAATATGGTCAACACAAGAAAGCCTCCGGGGCGAGATTTTTGTGAGTTTTCGTGGGGGAATTTATTATACAATAATTTTTGCCACCCACGTTTTAATTACAGCTCAAACTAGAGCTTGTGTAATTTTGGAGAAAAAGAGACGCTTTCCCCATCCTGGATTCGAACCAGGGTCCCTCCGTTTAGCCCGGAGTGTCTTGGACCGCTAGACGAATGAGGACAGGAAACAACGCTCTCTTTCTCCGTATGTAAGGATTCCCTTATATACGGAGAAAGAGAGCGTTGTTTCCTGTCCTCATTCGTCTAGCGGTCCAAGACACTCCGGGCTAAACGGAGGGACCCTGGTTCGAATCCAGGATGGGGAAAGCGTCTCTTTTTCTCCAAAATACATAAGCTCTAGTTTGAGCTATATATACGTGGGTGGCAAAAGTGATTGGATAAAATTTCGATGCTTTGACATATGTTATATGGCTTGAACTAGGGCTCAGTGACTCCCCATCATAAGGTATGATGGCTCGTGTGATCAAGATAATGATATTTAAAAACTTCAAAATTTCCATTCAATTACTAATTTTATTTCAGTTGTTTTCCTTAATTGAGCAAAAGAACATACATCGGGAAGAGTGGTCGCCTGAGCAACTGTTTTCCTGGAAAAGGGCTGTTCACTGCAGTGGAAAGACTCGAGATTTCTCTATTACAAACAACGACATGGAGAACGTCTTAACTACTAATCATACGAAATTAGATTTTCAGCTCCCATTTAATTTCATTAATTTCAACTCATAGAAACTCTGCTTTAAAAGCTTGAAGTTTACATATTATATTCAATTAAATTAACAAGTACTTATAATCAGTTATAGTACACTTTAATATATTATGTTTGACTGTAGTCTTGTTAAAGATAAAGCAGTGAGTGAACGAAGCCAAACCAAATACGGAAGTTGAACTCAGCTTTATTATGTTTACATGGGTTTATATGCATTTGAAGTTGGTCGTAGCATCAACCAATTAGATAATTTGTACAATGAGCCAATCAGATCTGATCACTAAGGTTCTAGATCGCTAATCTTGCGAACGTCCACAAAAGCTACATCTACTCGGACCTGGGGGAAAGCTACTGATTTACAACCAATCAAAGGAGTGTGATTACATTTCTTAACAAGTCTAAACCCAATAATTGAGTTTAGGAGAACGTTTGGAAAAAGTCAACATTCTCTAGATAAAAAACCTCCCTTGCACCCCCTCACTGTAAAAGTGTGGTGCCCAACGCAGCAAGAGTTTTCAGAAAACAAAAGTTTTTGCTGTTGGAAAAAATTGGAGAAAATATTAATAATGGATTGAAAAAATAACGTACTTAGCCACAGAATAGAACTGGAAACTTGCACAAATATTGTGGGATATTTTTATTAGATATATTGGAAATCTATTCAAAAGAGACAGTTATTAAACATACAATGTAAGTAAGCATCGACTCTAGCGTGGATCTTAACGAAAAGAACGAAGACAGAACCAGGCCGCATGAAGCGTCACGTCCTAGGGAGTCCCTAAGAATAAGTATGGACAGAAGCTTGGATATAAGTATGGTTGTTGTCTAGGAGTTTTACGGTGCAGGAAAAGCAAAGGTCATTCTGCGCCGAGACCTACATGTTTACGAGGAATCCAAACCTCTTAATGCGCAGTGAATCAACTCCTGGACTACAGAGGGAAGTTAGTCGGTTAAAAAACAACTTTCTTGGCACCCTTGGAAGCTGAACTCGTAGCAACGACACGCTTGATGAGCGCATTACCACTGAGCTACCTCAGGGTCGACTGTCAGTATGAATAGAGATATGAGTATATGCAGAGAGAGTAGTATATGAATATATAAATAATTACAGTATATACAAAAATATATGCGAGTATAAGGTATAGACATATGTATTAGTATAAGTATGGATAGTTAGAGAGAGAGAGAGATAAATGTGCGGTAATATATGTTCAGAAACACGATAATTATGGACAGAAACGTAAGTACGAATGTAGATATGAGTATAAGAATGAACTTAGATATGAGTATAAGAATGAACTTAGATATGAGTATAATAATGGACTTAGATATGAGTGTTATAAGGAGGATGAACTTAGATACGAGTATAAGAATGAACTTAGATACGAGGTATAAGAATGAACTTTCGGATATGAGTAAGAATGAACTTGGATACGAGTATAAGGGCCAAGACTTAGATATGAGTATAAGAATGAACTTGGATATGAGTATAAGGATGAACTTAGATACAGGCCTTAAGAATGAACTTGGATATGATATAAGAATGAACTTAAGATATGAGTACAAGGGATGAACTTAGATACGAGTATAAGAATGAACTTGGATATGAGTATAGAATGAACTTGGATATGAGTATAGGTACGAATATAGATATGAGTATAAGAATGAACTTAGATATGAGTATGACTATGGATAGATCAAGGTTGTATAAAAGTTTTGGGCTACTGGCCACTTAGAAACTTTTCACGGGTCTCGTGGGCCAGCGGTTTCGGAAAAAAAACTTCACTGAAAGATTCCCTTCGGTTTTTCTTCCGGTTATTTGTTTATTCACTTGCGATATATAAAACGGTCACCGATGCTCTCCCAGCAATTTTTCCTTATTAAACAAAAAAATCGGATTTGGATTTTTTTTATATTCCAAACAGTTATCGGTGGGCCATATTGTGGAACGCAGGGTGTATTTTGGACAACCCTTGTCTATGAATATAACAATGTCTATGAATATAATAATCTATGAATATAACAATGAATAAAGTAAGCAAAATGGTCGGTGAACACAAAAATTGCTGAAGAGTGTAAAGAATAGAAAATAAAAATTTGCAGAATGCGTTTTTAGGAAGAAATATGACATTACAATGAAAATTCTTGATGGAGAGAAGAAAATTAAACGGAGAAACCAGAAGGACATAGATTACAATCCTAGAAAGATAGGCTTTATAGACTGAGGATGCTACAAAATAGATCTGAGAGAACTTTTATCACAGGATAAAACAAATTGCAGAACATTAAGCAGCATGGCTTTCCATGATCTCTAACTTTCTGCTTAAAGTTGTGCCACACGAAAACTTTAACCATTTGGACGGAGACGCTAAATTTATGGAAACTACCTAAATAAACAATTTTCCCTTTCGGGAAATCTATAGCCGTAAAGGGGAAAAAATAGAGCCAGGGATTTAAACTAATTAAGGAAATTAAGAATAATTGAACCACTTAAGAGAAGAGAAGCAGATGTGGCGTTTGGATATCAAAGCAAAGGCTGGAAAGATAAACGAATTAAATTCACTTCCATTGTTTGGCACAAGGAAACTCCATTACTGAAGGAGTTTCTCCTTATAATTTCACTGAAAAGGGATTGGCAGCAAAATAAAATATTTAATTAAGGACTAAAAATTTAATACGAACTATTTCTGGGACCTTTCAGAAGGACTCATAGAATGAAGATTGGTCAGACTGGAGTTTCATTTTGGTTATTGTGATCCAAGGACAATGAAGACCATGCTGTCGCTTCAAGATCTGCGGTTTTTCAAAGCATCCGTAAGGAAAAAAGTAAAGGAAAGATGACAGCAAAATGAAGGAAGGAAAGTGAAAAAAATCAGTTTATATAAAAAACGTTGAATAACAAAATTTTCCTATTGTAATATTTATTTATTCATACGTGACGTGACATCTTTCGTTTAACGATGACATTTGATCATGGCAGTAATCGATATTATTCTATGATCAATAATTAATAAAAAAATCCAACAACCTGGCGGATACGCTTATGTATATGATGGGAGGATGATTTAAAATTTATTAGTTAAATTAATCCGTCTATGCAGCAAAAGGAAAAGACTTTGGGGTTTGACAAAGCCCTTGCTGTCCAGAATTGGATATAATTAGATGAAGCGGCAGTAATAAATAAGTAAATAAAACAAAAGAGCTGGTTGGTAAGTATAGGTATGGAACATATAAATAAAAGAAAGTGGTATTATAATTTTCTCTCCAATAGACATACGTAGGTAACTTGATTGATTGATTGGCTTTTTTATGGCGCAAGAGCATCTGGGCTATACTGCGCCACCAATAGACATACGTAGATAACTTTCGTTACATTGGGCAAAGGAATAAGAAGTTTAATTGACAAGGGGAATCTTTTATCATGTTTGTCGCACCTGCAGTTGACAAAAGGATTATTTTACATAGCTTTTAAAGCTGATTCAGAATATGTCTTTAGTTTTTTGCAAAACTAATTTTTCGAGTAATTATGACCTTTTAAAGATGACGAGTTGGCGACCTTTTGGCGAGAAATTTTAATCTGAATTTTGTTAAATAAAATACTGTAACATTTTAGTTACAAGTAGGTAACTAAAATGGTAGTGAAACTGAATGTAAAAATGGAAAAATTTTAAAAAAATTATGACCATACCAACGTTTTAAAAATGAATAGCTGTCATAATGTAAAATGTCACAGTTCTCACGTTCCAATTTAAAAGACAGATCCTGATCGTTGGTGATCTTGTAAAACTTCGTAAATCTTGTAAAACTTCGTAAATCTTGTAAAACTTCGTAAATCTTGTAAGTATATAAGATTAATGAAGTGTTTGAAATGCACTATATTCGTTGAGTGAGCGCCTGGTTTAGATTACGTTGGCTAAGAAACGACTTTGAGCCAATCATAAGCATGCCACAATATAAATTTCTCGCCAAAAGGTCGCCAACTCGTCATTTTTAAGTGGTCATAATTGTTCGAAAAATGAGTTTTGCCAAAAACTAAATACATATTCGCAATTAGCATTAAAAACTATACAAAACAGTCCTAGTGTCGACTCCAGGTGAGATGGACATAATAAAGGTTTCCCTTGTGAGTTTGGAAGAAGATTCCACATCCTAGGACCAAAGCAACAGACGTGCGAGCGTACAAGTTTCGTCCGTGAGTATTCTGATATTAGATGGCAAGATTTCTTGTAAAGTGTATATAATCAGGAAAGTGTAATGAAGTGAGGTCAGAATGTGTGCCTCTTCATATGCCATGAAACATAATTATTTGAATAGTATATTACTATTTAATAAATAGTACATATAAGAGATATTGTATATGAGTTATTAATTTTTTAAATCGATGCGAATGAGGTATGAATCGCGATTCCTGAAAGAGGTTAGATGCATGGGTGGTTGTGAGGGTAAAATCACGTGCTGCGGAAATTAATGCGCGAGTTCTACAGAAAGAGGTAGGAAGGGTACAACACCACTACAATATATACTCAACATCTGACGTAATGAAAAATAGCTTTCGAAACGCTACGAAATATTTTTTAAATTTTAGTTTCGAGTTATTTATACTTGTTTTTTGTCACTTTGGTGTTCTAATACTTCTTTAGAATCATTATCCTTTAACTGAATAAACCCTAATCTGAAATTTAACATGACATAGTGTCAATAAGTTCAGTTACTGTTCGCGATCAACGAAGAGTTATAAGATAAGAGAGATAAAGAGGAAAATTGTCCTCAAAATGTAATATAATTTTGTGTGCGTATGTGCACACACACATATATATATACAGTGAGATCTGGTAAAGCGACCACCTTGTCTATGTTGATCAATGCAGTCCAGTCACAAAGGTGGTCATTTTAGGCAGGTTCTACTGCATATGTGCATGTTTGAGAATTAACTTTTTTCCTTTCTAGCGACTAAATAAAATTTACTAATTATAAAATGTTAGTAATTATAATTATGCTGTAATAAACCTTCCTCTGAAAAATTGTTAACAAATTTTTAATAAATACATGATTTGCAGTGTATTTCCACGGAGCACAGAAACATTTTTATTAATCTTAAATTATTCGTAAAGAAAAGAATGATTTTCTGGCGCCTGGTGGGACCCGAACCCACGACCTCTTAATTGCCGGTCAGGTGCTGTACCAACTAAGCTGCAGGCGTCAATCATTTCCTCCCTTAAGAATATATAAGGCGTCCATAGACAGCCTTATATACTTATATGTGTAATATATAAGGTTTTCTATAGATAAGCGCGTTATTAGTATGGCAGTGCTGTGATTACTAAAGAAGTACTACATAAGAAGAGGGAATTATTAAAAGCTTCACTCACCTTTTGCTGCCTGCCATTTGCTGCAAGAATTCCTCGTCCTTCCACCCCAAAACTGGAGCCAATGAAACTAATAAGCCGACGCCCCAAACGAGAACAATCATGAGTCCAATCTTGTTGCTGCTACGATGTCTCACATAGTCAACATTGGTAACCGCCCAATACCGATCCAAAGCAATTGCCACCAAGTGAAGGATGGATGCTGTGCAGCACAGAACGTCACAGCAAGTCCAGATTTCACAGAGTTTTGGTCCCAGAATCCACTCCTGTGTCACCTCATAGACTGCACCAAGGGGCATTACCAAACAAGCCACCATCAAGTCGGCCACAGCAAGGGACAGTACCAAGTAATTGCCCACAGTCTGCAAGTTCTTCTCCAGCAGAATGGCCGCCATGACAAATACATTTCCAACAATCGTGGTCAGCATGATCAAACTAAGAACAGCTGATGTTAGAACGATGTACACCAGCGGAAGGGCTTCTTCATATTCAGAAGTGGTAGCGTTCACTGTAAGATTAGTCAGATTTTGGTAAAAATCATAAACAGTTACGTTATCATGATCACTTCTCTCACTTCTGTTGTTGAAAAGCTCATCAAACAGGGAATAATTAGCGCTTATATCCATTGTATATAAAGTGTCTCCAACAGCCTTCAAGAGTTATTGTTAACCTGTTCAGCCACAAGTAATGGCCATTACTATTGGCAGTGTCGAAAGTTTCATTATCTTCAGCGACATAATTTTTGAGACTACATTCTTTTTTTCTGATATAAAAAGAGATGCTTCGAAAAACTCCAAATATGGATCTGCGAGAGAAAAACAAACAAACACTATATTAGATTTATCAATAAGAAGTTTTTCAATGCTTCCAATCAGAAAATTCTTCACTTTTTATTATTACACATACACTGATTTGTAAAAAATTATCATTTAGCCCTGTGATTATGTAAAACACTGAATTCATTATGGTTTTAGCGTTTTCAAAAAGCATTTTAAGGGATTTCTTAAACAGAATTTAAGAGTTGTTGATTTTAAGAACTTAAAGCAGTTTTTAAATTTCCGGCCAAGTGCGTTTAGAAATATTTTTTCACTAATATTTTTTTTTACATGTTTCTTTCATAATATTTTCAGGTTTTCAAATTTATAGTGGCTTGAAAACCTGACAATGCAGATATATTTATGCATTTAATGTGTCAAATATTTATGTTACTATGCACACATTTTTGTTATCAATAACACCTATGAACAACGTTATTAAAAAGAAAAATTACAGGTTTATGAAGAAAATATTTTGCATATAAAAAACAGGATTTTTATATGAATTTAATAGAAATAAAATGTGATCTTTTAACAAAAACGTTAATATATAATTTAAGTAAATGTGGTTCTATATAAGTAATTGTACTTGTCACTTATTACGTTGCAAATTTTAGCCTTTTCTTTCAGTAAACAACAATATCAATCAACGTTTATTGGCGTAGTGATACTAACACCGATGTTATGGCGTGATTAGATGGTGAAACGTTCGAAAGAAAATAAATATTTCTGCGTTCGGTGGGACCTGAACCCACGACCTTCCACTTTCCTATTCTTTCATGTTTACTATTTTATCAAAATTCGCTCAATATAGTGGCACTAATGCGACTAGTACATCTCGTTGACGTTATTATCTGACACTTTTAATATATATATTATACTAATATGCTCGTAGCTAGTGACTTTTTTTTTGGTAATCGAAATTATTTAACATCTAGTTTTCCGAACTTTGCAGATGTTTACAGACATTGCTCATGAAACACTTTGTGTGGTTTTTGCGGCACAAGGATAGCAAGGGTCATGGCGCGCCGAGACCTACAATTTTTCGAGGAATCTGAACCTCTTAAGAAAACAAACCCCGGATTACAGGGAGGCAGTTAGTCGGTAAGCGCTTCTATTTTGGTACGGTTGAGGGTCAAACCCAGGAAACTGCGGTCTAGGCGAACGCGATATTATTAAAACACCCCAGGGCCCTCTGATGAAAGAGTGCAACCGAATATTAATTATTGTATATTCACGTAAATATGTGATATTACAACTTTACTGTTTCGTTTTAGGTTCTTGGAAAATTATTTTGAAATAACGATAAAATACGTTAACGATAAAAGTGTGTTAAACTTCCCATATTTAGGAACGAACTTCCCATCTCCAGAATGTAATAGGAAAAGAAATATAAATAATTAAAAATTTATACTAGTAGTGACAAATAATACTGGGATCGTTATTGAAATAATTACGTAATACATGATAGGAAGGGTGAGTAGGGAAGAAATATGTTGAGATGGCCTAACGGGTACATATACTACTTGTGAGAATTATTATTGTTCATTTTATTTAATACTTTTTTTAATTTTTAAGGTCTAGTTTATTTTTAAGGTCCTAAGCTTGGTTGGTTGTAGTTTTATAGTGCAAGGACAGCAATGGTCATTCTGTGCCAATCAAGGTGAGATCATACATATGATATGAAATAAGAATAAATTAAAACTAAAATGGTAAAATGTAAGGTTCTAAGCCCGTTCTACCATTTTGGTATTTCCACGAGAGCTTCTTTTGTATAGTCAGGTGGTTTATTATTGATATATTATTAAATTTGCTATGCTGTAGTATTGAGAAATGGCATGACTATACAAAAAACAATAAAATTATGATCATATATTGAATAACAAACGTCATATATTGAAGAATAAGCTTTAATATGGAGGTATAAAGTTCGAATATTGAGGAACAAATTTCCTATATTAAGGAATTTTAAATTAAAATGTTTGAAAAGAATCACATTGCACATTCTAGGTAAAACATAAGTATGTTATTATAAACAATGCAGAGTATATTTAATGAATTCTATACTTATAGAGTATATCATAATTTATATAATGCACGTCTGAAGTTTGGGTGCATGTTAATCAATTTAGTAAGTCGATTATATTATAGCAAGAATTGATTTACTGCTTCATCTAAATATAAAACAATTTCTTATAGCATAAGCAATGCCATTTTTTTTGTTACGTTGAAGGTTTGTTAGATTAAATTTAGATTAAATTTAAGGGCACAAGGACAACAAGGGCCATGCTGCGCAGGGACCTACAGTTTTCCGAGGAATCCGAACCTCTTAGGACCTAGGGAACCAACCCCTGAATTGCTGTGAGCAGTTAATCGGCAAAGGTTTTTTTTGCACAGTTAAGAATCAAATCCGGGATGACCCCAAGCTAAACGAACGAGTTCCCACGGCAAGGCCAGTCACGTTTAAAGAATTTAATACATCATAGCTGAGAGTGGAACAATGAAGTTTTCGTTTTACAAAATTTATGATATAAAGTAGAACCTGGTAAAGAGATAATTTTGGTAAATTGACCATATGAATAAAATGGCCACTTTTTTATGAGAGAGAACTGGTAGGGACTTAGTTGTGCTTATACCTAAGTCTGTCGTATACAGTCACAGTTTGGCGCAGTATAGCCCATATGCTCTTGCGCCATAAAAAAGGAAAACAAACAAACAATATAGTCACCACCCGACTATGGTGAGTATGGCAATCCAGTCTAAAACGTGGTCACTTCAGGCAGGAATTAATAACTATAAATAAATACTGTATTTAATTACAATGATTCATATAGTTGAATTCTGAGAGGTATGAGATCATGTTTACGAAATTCTTTGTGCAGATGACACTCGGGCGCGGATCCAGGGTCTTCTCTCGGTGGGGGGGCAACTAAGAAAAGGCATGTTACTAATTTTTTTGCTATATACTTTTACTTTCTTATAAATGCTTTATGATATACAAGTTAACTTCAATGAAAAATTGATTTTTTAAATTGTCATTCTTTTAATTTTTGATGATTTTTTTGCTGATTAATTAACTTTTTATTGATTAATTTTTTGTTGATCAATCAACTTTTTTTAATTAATTTTTTGTTAATTATCTTTTGTTAATTGTTATTCTTTAAATTTTTTGTTGATTAATTAACTTTTTGTTAATTAATTGTTATTCTTTTAATTTTTGTTGATTAAATAACCTTTTGTTAATTAATTAACCTTTTGTTAATTAATTAACCTTTTGTTAATTAATTAACCTTTTGTTAATTAATTGTTATTCTTTTAATTTTTGTTGATCAATTAATTGTTATTCTTTTAATTTTTGTTGATCAATTAATTTTTATTCTTTTAATTATTTGTTGTGTAATTATTGCAATAATTTAAAAAAAAAAGTACATATCTATAAGGAGGTCACTTAGACTACAAAACAAACTTGTATCTACGTTTGCCAGATCGTACTCGTGCAAACCTTTCTATCATTTGATCGATGTCGGTGACGATATCACGATGCACGTTTATTACTACAAAGCTACTTAGTTATCTCTCATGTTAGACCTCAGCCAAGTTTTAAGCGGATGCATAATTGAAAAGGATCTCTCAGTAATGACCGCACTTACTGGTAGTGTCACCAGAATCTATAGCATTTTCCGAATGTTCGGGTAAATGTCTTGATCGCAAGCTGCAATGGCCTCCACAACTGATGTGAGCATTGCCTCCTTATTCTGCCACTTAACTTTCCACTAAGCAACTTCTCCTGAAAAACTTGTTGCTGGTTTTCCCAATAAAGGTTCAAATATCGCAAATGGATAGTTCCCATTAGTCATTAAACGACTGTAGTATAAAATGATATACTAATATAAAGAATGCTTAATTCGGCTATTACTAATATGCTAATAATTAAGCATTATAAATAAAGCGGTTACTGAACAAATGTGACCAATGCCAATAAATAGGATACTGTTATACCTATTTAGCTGGCGTTTTACCTGTAAATAGCTAGTGAATAACCAGGCGCTAAGATAGACATAAAACTATTTGAAACAGTAACAATTCTTTAATGTATTCCCAAGATTTAATAAAAACCACTATCATCCGTATAGTATACAAATAAACGTTGGGACGGCAATAAGAAACTGAGTCTGATATATTCAATGTAGCAGGAAGCTATAATGGCAATATACTAAGGTTTTCACCTTCATTGCACGACAGCACAGTGCTTATGGGCTGAGCCCGTGATTACTCTTGAAAGTCGACACATTTAATTGAAACATTGTTGCAATATTTGAATGCAATGCAAATAGTTATGCAACAAAAATTGTTTACGGCACTACCTAAAAACCTTAACCTTATCTTCCCTGGTTCCGCGCCAATCTAACTCGAGACCTAGCTCTACAGACTATACTTACTACCGAACGGCGATACACCCCATATCAAAGGTAAAGAGAAATAAAACTCACGTTACACGGGTCTCCTCAACTATCCATCTACGTCCGTCCTACACACAGTGAAAACTCTCGGGTGACTGGTCCGTGAAAAAACGTGGCTGCAGGAATCGTCTTGTGAGCTGGTCCGTGAAAAAACGTGGCTGCAGGAATCGTCTTGTGAGCTGGTCCAGCAAATGTGGCTATAGGAAATCATCTCGTGAACTGGTCCGGCAAAGGTGACTCCAGGAAATCGTCTGCTCCCTCCTATGCGCCGAAAAATTAACGAGTCGGGTGCTACTTCCCCAATGCTATCGCAGCTAAGGATAGATAGGTATGAAACTTCGTACGCTGGGTCTGGAAAAATGCTTTCAAACTTCTACAGGCGACTTTAAGGCTCGCGCTCGTTTATACAATCTTAATCGCTCTCTACCAACTCTCTCGCATCGACGATTTTTTTTTCTCGATCCTTCGATCTCTCGCCTCGAAGATCCGATCCGGAATCCTCTCCGATCTTATTTTTCCGGAGATCAGACCCGCTCTCCCCCAAAAAAATCTCACATCACTCTCCTCATCCATAAACGACACTCATGTCCATCAAAGCATTTCTAGAAAATTTCAGCTTTGATCAATTCTCCCTTCCAATCACGTCCTTTCCTCCTATCTCACCGACCACTCGATCTGCGGTTTCATTTGCCCGTTCGACCTTACGGAGCCTCCTTCTTCGTCCCGCCTTCCTTAAATTTCCTCTTCGATTTTTACGGCCTAACGATATATGGTTTCGGCGCAATTTCGACATTTATATTTTTATTATTATTTATTGTTATTGTTCTATAACTTTTTTCCCTGGCACCTTTTTTGAAATAACTTCTGTCTGGACCGCAAGCTGACCTTCACCACCATCCTATTCCCTATACTCAAGCCTAATTCATCTTCCAACCTCCAACGGTCATTTTTTTTACAAGATTCCTTTAATATAAATTTTATTCCTGTATTAATTTCCACTTTACTATCATATCGTGAATAACGGTTTACGATACAAATATTTTGTTTAACTCCACCATTTCATCTTGAATATCTCAGGTATTAGAAGTTGCAAGTCAAAACATCGCAAGGAATATTCAGGAAGCCTGTCCTCTAAACCATTTATCAAGTTGTCTAGCAGTTGGATGTAGAGATAGGCCGTAATACTGTTCAACAGATTGTCCATCATAATCCGGACGATTTATTTGTCTATTCGCAAGGTGGTGAAATTTTATGTCCACCTCTAAAGCAACTTCCAACGTTGTGCGCTTCGTTAAAAATCTCTGTAAAATTAATATCGCATGTCTTTCGATTTTCCATTTGGACAGTGATTACATTTTGAAGTATGTTCGATGCAACTTTTCTATCCAATGTTTCAGATTGGAGCTTCCGACTGAGAAGCAGTGTTATTTTGAGGGCTTTAATTAAGCAGACCAAAGAGAACAGTAATTCTGAGTTGCATATGGCAAAAATAATGGATGCAGCTTTTGATGTAGCGCCTCAACGACGTACAACAGGCCATACCAAAATTGAATAGTGGCATCATGCTTATCCATCTAGTGCGTCCCACAAAGGCCGGACAACTTACCACCAAGATGTCGTTTTAACACTAAGGTCCTTTTTGCTGATTATTTATACTGGCTGGTTATTTCAATTGCACCTACTGCGTTTCGGACAGATCCAACACTTGATGACTTTGAGAGAGAGAGTTGTTCAGTACATGGTTGTAGCATGGACACCTGCATGCAATTAGAGCGATTTGACGGATTTCTGATACAGTTCCCTGTATTGCAGCTTACAGCTTCTTTTTTCTACTATTACGCTGCAGTTGTTAGTTCCAATGCCAACGCAATACGTAAGGTCGAAGCCATGTTTAGTAATTTCTTCAACTACAAGTCTTCCTAAGATGTTACCCGTTTGGTTTAGCTCTTTACATTCGTTATCATTTATATCTATGGTATCGTAAGTGTCAACGGACCCTATGAAATCTTCCCGAATCGTATTCTGGTTGAAATACAATATTTGTCTTGTTTGGGATATATCTGTTGTTTTGTCAAAGATTACGGCGAAAAACTTGTTTTCCTAGATTCGCTTTTGAATCGCATTTAAAATTTCTTCGGAGCAATGTTGGATTATTTCGCTTCGTGAAATAGGATTTGTGTATATTGCTCGAGAAGTAGTAGTTTTCAAATGATTTTCTAAAACTTTATCCCCAGACACGATTCGAAATCTTAGTATCTCTCTCTCTGAAATTTTCATCGTTTGCTAATATTTCAGATGCGGATCCGCCATCTTGTACATTTCAATCATCACGGTGCCCTCGAAATAAAATATTTTGACGCCCACAAAAGACGATTGTCTCTATGATAGGGCGCAATCTTTCTTCGTTCTCTTGAACTTGCTTTAGCTTCTTTGCTTTGACTTGGTTAAACAGTACTTGTTCAGATGCTTTGGAAGTTAAAAGAAAATTTTTACGCTTCTCAACCTTTTTGCAATGATAAGCTAGTTTGTCGTGAAGGGCCAAGTGTCTGTCTTTTTCTTTTCCTGTCAATTACTTAAAATTGGTCAACGGTTCGTAAACAAATGTTTTTTTAATATCATTCCCTTGTTTTGTCCACATTTCTCAACCGAAAAAAGGGCGCAATATTTGCAGAACAAATCTTTCTTAACTTCTGAATAGGCAACCAACGGGAAGTTGGTGATATTGTTAGGCGATAGATACTGTTTGACTCCTCCAGATATAAAAAATGGATAGTTATATCTATGCGGTGGCTTCCAATGTTGTTCTAAGAGAAGAACTTTGATAAAATCGTTTGGTTTCTTTCCAATGTGTGTCATAATTTAAAAAATTATTCATTTCGGAATTTTTTGAGCACCTCAGTCACGGTGAAACAAAATCAGTATCCTTTTCATTTTTGTTGTAATTTGTCCTTTAATCTAGTGTATACTTAATTTTCTCGGGGGAAGGGATTTCCTACACTGCCCTCCTGCTGGATCCAGCCTTGATGACACTTTATATGAAGAAATTATGTGTTTTCATACCAACATGAAACTTCGAGAACTCAGACATCACCTACTCTTTCAAGGAACTAAATGAGCCGTTACACAACATGGTATTGAAAAGAATCAACGTCCTCAGACATACAAAAGAGTCGTCATCATAAGCGTCGGCAGAAAGTTCGTGAGTGGGGAGGTTATAGGCTCAATGGGGGGTTACAGAGCTACAACTCACATATTCCTATGTTAAATATACAAAATTTCATTGCAATGGGGGGTTACAACCCCCATCAACACCTCTTTGGGTAGGCAAGTGGTCATCCTATCAACAATCCACTGTCCGTTCTCATATTGAAAATCATATCTATTAAGCACATTTTTAAGGACTTATAGGCAGTTCTCCTTCCTACAAATGGCCTCTCAACGTCTTCAAACCGAAATACCAAGTTAGATCTTTTCCCATTTACGATAAATAAAGACACTTTTAGCCATTTAGTGACAATCATCAACGACCTTAAAACATTTGGTCCGTGAAAACTTTGGAACCAGTTTACTTGTTTCAAGGAGGTCGGTTTTATTTTTATGACGCAAGGACAAGGGTCATTCTGCGCTAAGTAACGTGAGTAGCTAGGAGGTTGAAATAAAAACTCCTTCACAAAATATTTTAATATATTTTTATTATCTTTTCATGTGCTTTTACTGACTGTAAAGGTTATGATGCTTCGGAAGCTAGATTTTTTCGAGGGAGGTGACCCTCTTGAGACCAAGGGAATTGACTGTCTAACTGTGATGAGGAGTTCGCTTGTAAGCTTTTTTTCGTTGGGTCGTGTCTGGGTTAACGGCACTGTAGATAAACTCTTTACAACTGCATGACCTCACAACTTTGTAATGGAGTCCCTGGGCAAGAGTATTAATATTTGTTACAAGGGGGAAACCTGGACATCTCAAACTCTGTTCAATTCGGAACATAATAAGAGAAACTGGACTGAACTCTCAAATTTAGATTTTTAAATATGTCGGAGGTTGCGCATTTCGTTATTTGCTCTATGTTGGATCTTTCGTTGCGTGCTTTGTTTCGGGTTAAATAAATATGACGTCACCACCCGCAAGGGACATCTTTATTTAAAGAACGATTCCCATGATACTCAGTGTATATGTATATCAACACATATACCTCCGGAAAAAGGACACCTCAACTTAAGGGACAAAACGTCTGGCCCCATAGGTGTCCATTTTTGGGAGGTACAATAATTATTTATTTCCTACATACAGGTTCACTGGTAGGCATTATAATTTTTGTAACGTTTACTTGTACACATAAGTTTTTGGTTTTGTTTTAATCGCACCTGATTATTCCACATGCATATAATTTTTACATGCACATACTTAGGAGTTTTACATGCACATACTTAGGAGTTTTACATACACATACTCAGGAGTTTTACATACACATACTTAGGAGTTTTACATACACCTACTTAGGAGTTTTACATACACATACTTAGGAGTTTTACATACACATACTTAGGAGTTTTACATATACATACAATTAATTTTTTCATATATATAAATATATATTTTGTAAGTTTCGTTAGTTAGAATCTTCCATCAAGTGTTATGTATGTAGAGGATACTAAGTAAATGTCAGTGCCATAACAAATTTTAGACCTTACTCATTTAGACCTTACTCATTTAGACCAAGTGACACTAAATTTTAATGAGTAGTAGATACAAATTAATAAGATAGAAAAAGCTCGACGACTATAAACTTAACATCGGAAAGTAAGACCGCCAATCTCATTTTCGATCCTAAATATAATTTTAAAAATTCTAGTAACAAAATTTCTTCAAACAAATTTACAATTAAAATTTTATTAGTTTTCACTTAAACGCTAATTTCTAATCAATCAGTGAATTACTTTATTCATTGCTCATTGTTAATTAGAAGCAAGATAACGAAGAAGGAATGTAACATTACAAATTTGACTCAACTCATGATTTTGCAGCTTATTAATAAAATCATTTTATATCAATGCTTATTAACTAATATAGTTCTTTTTGCAACTCAGTCGTATTATTACCTTAATTATACATTTATGCTTATTTTTATTATATTCTTCAGACTGTGATATATATATATATATATTTGACGCTTTAACTTTTTGCCTATCTGCCAATCTGATGACCTTTCTGTCTGCTTGATACTAACTTTCTGCCCATCTACCAATTTAATGGCCTTCCTGTCAGTTCACCTGCTTGTTTTTGGCAGTTTTCTGCTTATTTCCTGTTTTATCGGCTGCTATCTTCTTCTGCCTCTCACTGTCTGCCACTCTAACTGTATTTCGTGTTTTGGCGCTCTGACTGCTATTCTGTATTTTGACGTTCTGCCTGCCACTTAATTTTTTTCTTTCACCTCAGCATTTTACCCGTCTACATATCGCTCTATGTTGTCATCCGTTATTCTTTCACCTACCTCTCACTTTTCCTCTTTCCTCACATTCTTATCCTTTCCCATCTTTTCATTTTTTTAACTTGAACTTTTTCACCATTATCGATCCTTTGAAAACTAACTTTCACTATATCAAATTTTTCTAAACCTTTCTCGTTGAAAAAACATTTCTGATAAAATCCCAGTTAATGCAAAACTAGCTGAAGAAATAAGAATTCTTTGGAATAAATCTGCATTTTTAATTCATGATAAAACAATATATCTCCATTGCCGAAAATCATGAAAATGCATTAAAGTTTTTTAAGCATCGGCGACCAGTAACCGGGAAAAAAAAGTTGAAGAAAGCAAAGCCCTAATATTTGCTTTCCGGCAAGACTTTCTGAATTGCATTAAATCAAGTTTTACAGCAGAAACACATTCTCGTCACGTCTTATAACACATGGTTACTTTTTAAGCGACGCGAGGCAGGTTTAGTTAAAATATTATCCAAGAAAAATATTGGTTCTGAGAGGTGAAAAGTCCTACTTTTTTAAGTCTTAAAGTTGCTGCAGCGTAAACATGCTTTCCGATTGGAAAACTATCGTTTGATAAAAGGTAAGCTGCACAAAAGAAAATTCGAGATTTTTTCTAGGAAGAACAGACGAGTTTTTGGAACTAAAGTCTGAACGTGGTTTGGAATTCAAAGAAAGGCTTTCATCCTGAAATTCCAAATTAGTCGCTCATCTATATAAGGATTTTTTTATTATTTTGATGTTTCATGTGGAACTTAATCTCGGATGAAAATTACTGTTTGCTGAATTGTCAGCATCAAACGAATGGTTAATTTTATTCATCAAGGGTTGGTATTGCAGATGAAAATTTAATTTTTTTTTCAGATTTTCCAAACATTCCGCTCTCTAATATATACGCGGATTTTTTCCGATTTACATTGACGTCACTGGAAAAGGGGCTATGGATCTTAGTGTAATCTGGGAAAATTTTAGCCCCCCCAGATAAACGAAAATTTAGATGAGTGATATATGCGAGTCGAGGCTATAGCATCCCTGAACTTCGAAGCCATTTCCGTCAATGCTGGAGAAGGTTCTCATTATATCTCTGACAATACATCTAGAATCGTGCTCCAGAGGTCAACTGAAGGTCCCTGTCCTGTCTCAAGACATCCCTTAAGGAGTTTGGAGGTAAAACAGTAAGGTTTTTAGCTAGAGAAAAAGAAGAAATAGTGAATGTTTTTGGAAATGGGATTGAGTGCTTATTGACCGCTTTACTGCATGGATGTTGTATTTATTCTCCGAGCAACTGCATATCCAAAAAGAATATGCAGCGGAACCTCGTAAATTAACCACCTCCGTAACTTGACCCTTCGTAAATTGACCCCAATCGAATAAAGCAACTATTTTTTGTAAGAGAGAATTTGTAGGGACTTAGACATGCCTACACCAAAGTCTATCGTATACAGTGACCATCTGTATGGTGACTATGGCAGTCCAGTCCCAGAGGTGGTCAATTTAGACAGGTTATACTGTACAGTAATTTCTCCTATTAACAACCCTCCAGGGACAGAGAAATAAAGGTCTTTAAACAGAAAGGGAGGTTAATGGGGATGTGTTTAATTATATAAAGCATTAGCCGCTACCGCAAAATACGTTCGCAGAACAGAAATATAGTAGAATCTGGTAAAGTGACCGTCTTGGTAGATCGAGCGCCTGAATAAAGTGGTCAGCTTGGTAGATCGATCATCTAAATAAAGTGACCACCTTGGTATATGGACCTTCTAAATAATGTGACCACCTTGGTGGATCGACCGCCTGAATAAAGTGACCATCTTGGTGGATTGACCGCCTGAATAAAGTAGCCACCTTGATAGATTGACTGTCTGAATAAAGTGACCATCTTGGTGGATCGACCGCCTGAATAAAGTAACCATCTTGATAGATCGACCGCCTGAATAAAGTGACCACCTTGGTAGATCGACCGCCTGAATAAAGTGACCATCTTGGTTAATCGACCGCCTGAATAAAGTGGCCAACTTGGTAGATCGACCGTTTGAATAAAGTGACACTTTTTATAAGAGAGGACTGGCTAGGACTTAGCCATTCCTATACCAAAATCTGTCTTGCATAGTGACCACTTGTCTATGTCGACCATTGCAGTCCAGTCCCAAAGGTGGTCGCTTTAGGCAGGTTCAATTGTAATATGAAATGCTTATTCGTATAATAATCTATATTCCATCGGACTTGATAATTAAATGGCCAACAATCAGAATTATCACATCATTATTAATCACTATACAATCAAAGGATGTGGAAAAGCCAACAAGTAGGGTGAAGATGGACTTCGCGGAGTTCAGCAAATTTCATTTGCAATCTGTTATTGCAAATTTTTTTACCAAATATGCTAAAATATTTTATCGATTGCATGGCTCTGGAATCGGTAATGGCTAATGCTTTTACCAAATCATCGATTCATTTCGATTATATAAAACGAAACGGAATTTACGATATTATAAATAGCATGTTTTTAATGTAGCTGTGTGGAAGTTACGAACCTTTTAAATACATTTGAAAGGTAACGCTATATATGCTTTATCATGCTTATCGGAAAGATAATCGATTTTAAATGTGTTTTTAACGTATCGATCTCCGCCCGAATTTATCGGATACATAGTCGTAGAAATGTGCTAGAATTGTTAAAGCTACTCAGTAGCTGATGGGACGGCGTTAAGCTGTGGCTAAGTTGTTGGTGTTGCATTCGTTTTCTAGTGAAGAAAGACTTATTAAAGCTCGTAGGTTAAGCCGTCTGCTCCACTTCAAGTGCACTCTAGGTTATAAATTAAATGAACATTTGCTTTCAGTAGTAACTAAACTAATTAGTATAAACTAAACAGCAAACTAATTAGTATAAACTAAAGAACAAACTAATTAGTATAAACTAAACAGCAAACTAATTAGTATAAACTAAACAGCAAACTAATTAGTATAAACTAAATAGCGAATTAAAATAAATATAAACTAAACAGTAAACTAAACTAATTAGTTTGGCGCAGTATAGCCCAGATGCTCTTGCGCCATAAAAAAGCCAAACAATCAATCAATCAAACTAATTAGTATAAACTAAACCCCAAACTAATTAGTATAAACTAAACTAATTACTATAAACTATAATAAATGGTAAGCTATATAATTAAGTAAATTTAACTAGATAGTGAGGTAAACTAAGTGGTAAATTATACTAAACAGTAAACTAGATAGTAAATAGGGTAGTAAACTAAGAAAACTAAATATTAAACTAAGTAGTAAAATGAACTGAAAAGTAAACTAGGTAGTAAATTAAACTAATAACTAATGACTAAATGACTTGAGTGGATCTAAACTTATAAAAAGGACTTATAACGGATTATAAAGACATAATTTTGTCTCTCAAAACAGCAAAACAATTAGGAGAAGAATTGCGGCTTCTCACATACATTCTTTAATGGGATTGGAAGCCTATAAAACATTGTCCATAGCACTTCAAATTCTATTGACATTGCCTATTTCAGTTGCATCATGTGAGCGCTGTGTTAGCAAAATGAAGCTAATTAAATCATAACTGATGTGCAGTGTCTCAAGAAAGACTTAAAAAAGCACGCTATTCTGTCAGTGGATCATGAAGTTGTTACATCCATTGATTTTAGTGAGATGATTAAAGATTCTAGAGACAGTAAATCAAGAGGCGCTACGTTTTAATCGTAACTATTTGTGCATTGGCAAAGGTTTTCATCATATTATTTTTGTAGTGTATAATCCCCCCCAAAAAAAGCTTGAAATGTATTTAGGAAATCTCTTATTCCCTAGCAAAATCTGCGTGCATTTCGAAAAGGCATTTAGTGGGCGTGGGGCGACAATGACGGTCACTTGCCCCGGGCGGCAAGTTATCTAGCTACGCCACTGACAACAAGAGTTCTACTTATGAATTGTCACCACTTTTTGCTATCTTCGGATGTATTCCATCACCAGTGGCGGATTAAGGTTTTTGAGGCCCCTAGACTACTGGTATTGTGAGGCCCCCAGTAAAATAGTTCAAAAGGATCGTCTACAAAAACAACAACACGTCTCTTGAGGCCCTCTAGTTGGCGGAGGCTTATGGGCTTCAGCCCCTAAAGCCCATGCGTTAATCCGGCATTGTCCGTCACCACCAGATGCCTTATTTGCATCCAAATTTTTAATTTTCTTTAGTAATTCCATTTCATCTATTCTCTCAACAAACATGGTTTATTGTTAAATGGTTCACAACATTTTCCACAATTATGTATTTCTATGAATTTCTTATCCTCCTACTTCCGCAAAATACTTGACAATTATGTTTGAACTTTTTGTTATTAACGTATTATCTATTATTAATCCTCCAAATTCCCCATCCATCTCTCTCTTTCATCCCAAGTAAACTATTTTCATTCATTTTTCCTT
>QLNU02014176.1:151087194-151110847 GCA_006491805.2 Dysdera silvatica
CACCATAAACAGGCGATCATTACATACGACAGAATTTGATATAAGCATGACTAAGTCCCTGCCAATTCTCTCTTATCAAACGTTATTGCTTTCTTCATGTTATCAATTTACCAAGGTTGTTTCTTTACCAGGTTCCACTGCATATATATATATCATCATCATCATATTCAACCATTATCTATCCACTGCTGGATGAAGGTCTCTCCAAATGCTTTCCACACAAGTCTATCCTGAGCAATTCGCTTCCACGTCACCCCAACCTGTTTTCTTATTTCATCCACCCATCTAGTTTGAGGACGTTTTCTAGGTCTTCGGTGGTCTCTTGGAATCCAGTTCAGAATTTCTGTTGTCCATCGTTGATCAGTTCTTCTTGCAATATGCCCAGCCCATCGCCATTTCAGCCCTTTTACTTTAACAATGATGTCCTCTACTCTAGTTTGCTCTCTCACCCAAGTGTTTCTTTTTCGATCTCTCCTAGTTATTCCAAGCATGCACCTCTCCATGCTCCTTTGCGTTGTCTGTAACTTTCGTATTGCTCCAACTGTTAGACTCCATGTCTCTGATCCATAAGAGAGGACTGGCAATACACACTGGTTGAAGACCTTTCTTTTTAGACACAAAGGCAATTTCCCCTTCAGGATAAAACTGTTTCTTCCAAATGCACTCCAGCCAAGTTTAATACGTCTGTTGAGTTCTTTCATAATGTTGCCATCCATTGAAATCAGCTGGCCAAGGTAAATATATGAATCAGCAATTTCTAGCTCAATGTTGTCAACTTGTATTTTTGTTTCCTCTACAAAATTATTGAACATGATCTTAGTTTTTTGTAGGTTCATCTTGAGTCCAACTTCTTTACTTCTAGTTGAGAGCTCCTGTACCATGTCTTGGAGTTCTGATGGGTTCGTTGAAAAAATAACAATGTCATCAGCAAACCGCAAATGATTTAAATATTCACCATTTATTTTTATTCCCTTGTTATTCCAATTTATCAGCTGAAAAATCATCTGTAAAGCTGAAGTAAAAAGTTTTGGAGAAATGGTATCTCCCTGCCTCACCCCTTTGCCAAGTTTGATAGTTTTGGTATCTTTATGTAACCGAAATTTTGCACTTGCATTTTTATACACACGTTTCACCATGTCAATGTACACATCCTCAATGTCTGTTGATCTTAAAGAGTTGATGACTGCTGATGTTTTAATAGAGTCAAAGGCCTTCTCATAGTCAATAAATGCAACACACAATGGAAGTTCATATTCATGTGTTCTTTCAATTAATTCTCTTAATACTTGAATATGGTCCACTGTACTGAATCCACTTCGAAATCCAGCTTGTTCTCTTGGTTGAGCTGCATCTAATTTTTTCTGCAGGCGATGTGTTAGCACTTTTGTGAAGATTTTATAAATAGCAGGTAACAAGCTAATTGGTCGGTAATTTTTCAAATCCTCTTTATCACCTTTTTTATGCAAAAGAATTACTGTTGCAGAATCCCATTGGTTTGGTATGTTACCGCTGTTAAGACATTTGGTAAAGAATTTTGCAAGTATGTCTTCTACATATTCTCCAGCTTCTTTTAGGATATCTAATGTAATACCATCATCGCCAGGGGCTCTTCCTTTCTTCATACTTTTTATTGCAAATGAAACTTCTTCTTTTAAGATTTTAGGAGCTGTTCCTTCGACTATTTCAGTGTCTTCGTTTAATCCACTGTTACTTTCATATAGTTTTTTGTAGAATTCTTCAACTCTTCTAAGTATTTCTTCCCTATTTCTTGTTACGGTGCCATCCTCTCCTTTTAATGCAATGATGCGTCCTGGAACTGGTATTTTGATTGTCCACCTTCATATCTCTTCGCCTTTTCATGAGCTGTTTCGTCTTCTCAGATAATTTGCTATTGTGCTTTTTACAGGTTACACCACCAATTTCCCCAGCAGTTTCAACTATTGTCTTAACAATGTTTTCATTTGCTTCTGAGATATCACTTTCATCAATAAGTCCTTCCAGTGCAGAAAAGCGATTTTTTAATTCCAACTTGAATGCCTCGGTATTTTCTTTTAATTTCTTTAAATCCACCCTCTTACTTACTTGTTTCCTAATGAGCTTCTGTCGTTCTAATTTAGTATTTAAGTGCACTTTACATCTCACCATTCGATGATCACTTCCAGTATTAAATCTGTTCAGTACACTGCAATCTTCAATAATTGATTTCTTGTTTGCCAGGATATAGTCAATTTCACTAGTTCCCCCATTTGGGTGTTTCCATGTCCATTTTCTTTGCGGTTTCTTCTTAAAAAATGAATTCATGATGCTAAGGTTTTCAGCTTCTGCAAATTCGATGAGTTGATCGCCACGTTCATTCCTTTCCCCATATCCGTATTTACCAACCGATGTCTCTCCTTGTTCCTGTTGTCCAATTCTTGCATTGAAATCCCCCATGATGAGCTTGATATGTTGTTTCCCTTTGGTGTGTAACTCTTTGATTTCTTCATAAAATTCTTCAACCTCTTCGTCGGTATGGCTTGATGTTGGTGCATATACCTGTACTATTTGAAGTTGGTATCGCTGGGTTAGTTGAACAACGAGCCTCGCTGCTCGATCTGATGTACTTTCAACTTCCAGAAGACAGTCTTTAATTCTTTTGTTGATTAAGAAGCCAACACCACTTGTTCTTCCAGTTTCCGTTCCTCTATAATAAAACAAATGTCCACTTTTAAGTTCCACCAACTCTTCACCTTTTCTTCTAACTTCACTGAGTCCTACAATGTCCCATTTGATCTTGTCAAGTTCTTCTTCCAATTCCTGAAGTTTTGCTTCAGAAGCAAGGGATCGTCCATACTAAATATATCGGTTATAACGACATCGTATATAACGACGAAACCTGCTATAACGACGGCGATTTTGTAGTCTACGTAGATTCTAACTAGGGAAATTCGTATCGGATATAACGACGCGACTTGACAGTCATAAAGCAGAACCACGTGGGTTAGTTATTAAAATTTAAAATTAGTTATCAAAATTTAAGCGTTATTTTAATCTTGTTTATTTACAAATGTAAGAGTAATTTTTATTACTGCTAAACCTGAATATTAAAGATAATAAACTTAAAAAAAGTGATTGATTGTCACGAGTACCATATACTTAATGGACCCATTAAGTATATGGTACTTAATGGGTCCATTAAGTATATGGTACTTAATGGACCCATTCTATTTTTTCAGCGTAGAGCCCATAAATCTCTTAAACCGGCACTGTTCTTAAGTCATTAGTATAATATAATAAATACTATTTATTACATTTGTTTTCTACATTATATACTTTAGTAGTATTTTCTACAATTTTTTCAATTTAAAAAACTAAGAAAGTACTATGTATTTAGTGTGGCTATAACATAATATAAACGGAAATTAAATTCATTATAATTATGTTTTTATTTAATTTTGAAACCAAAAAGTTTAATACTTTTTACTATCAAAATAATTTATAAAACTCTAGAGTACATTGCTATAGGCTACTATGATTTTAAAAATATATCGTTTATAACGACTATCGGTTATAACGACCGAATTTTCGCGGTCCCTTGAAGGTCGTTATAACCGATTTTCACTGTATATATATATATATATATATATTAAATAATCTCTTTAAATGTTATGGAAATGTCAGGTCTATTTTGAATTTTTGTATCTTGCAATTAAGTGTTGCTCTTAATTGTATGTTAAGCAAATCCTAATCAAGACTTGCGTTATTACGTCTTGATGGTACGTGTTTGGCTCCAGTTCCGTATCCCATGGGTTGTTGTAAGTAATTTTCCCGTTAACGAAAGTTAATAGGACAATTACTAAACCCAATCGCAAAGCGACGTCCTCCCACATTACGATATTCTCGGCCATATTTAATAACAAAGATGTCGCATTAACGACATTTAGGATTTCAAAATTACAGCTTCAAAATTGGAATTAATAAATAATAATACCTCACTTGCCCCATCGCAACGAATCATCCGAAGAAAGGGCAACTATTGAAGGGACAAAATGCTCGGTAACGTGAGTGTTCCTTATTAGATCGCGATTATTTTATCTTAAACTTTGACTTTTTTCAGCATTTTTAGAAATTTAAGTAAAAATGCATATTCCTACGGAATTCCAATTGATGGAAAAGATAAAAAATAAGAAATCTTTGAAACGAAGCTCAAATCGTAGTAAAAACGAAATATTTCCAAATCGTTGCAATAACATTGAAATCCCTTTAAACCTTACTGTCCAGTAACCGGAAGAAATAAATGGTAAAATAGGAAAAATAACTCCTTTACTGTTTGCTTTCCAGCAAGGGTATTGCGTTAAAACTAGTTTTACCGTAAAAAGCTATTCTTGTCACGTTTTGTCATGTGTGTGACTTTTTGGTAGATGACGTAGGTTTATTTAAAATATTAGCCAAGAAAAATATTGACTGTTTTCGGAACTCTGACAAATGAAAAAGAAATCCAACGTATAAAAGTCGTCTTAAATTTGCTGCAAAGTAAGGACGTTCTCTCAACTATCAGCTGTTGACAGTTGACAATAGTTGACAGTTGACACTCGCTTTTTGGCCCAAAGCAGTGTTTCTTAAACTTCAGTCGCTCACGGATCATTTTAAACATTTATTTATTTATTTATGGCGGACCACCGGGGTAGATTTCTTTTTCCCATTAAAAAAAAAAGCTTGAAATTAAGGTTTCCAACTATGGTTAATAATATTAAGCCCTACTTAGCCACTACATACTGATCAATCTACTCTTCTTCCCCCCTCTCCCAAGGAAAGACATAACCAAAGCAGCCCTCGATTTATGTGATTGACTGGAAGGTTTATAAGTGTGTAATAGCTCCGGTAGGAGAGACTTATTCATTCATTGAAATATAATTTGTAGTTAATCTTAGCTCGTTTTGTGGTAAATTTTAAGCTTTTTGGGTTTTTTACTTTAAAAAAGCATGAACTTTTGGCAAAAAAATCTCTAAAATATCCGACCATGTTCTTAAAATATGGGTTGGTTGCCAAACTCACCTGAAACAAAATAATTTTTAGAGTAATGCTATTTGATGAAAAGAGTGTCAGTTACGATCTTATTTTGTCAAATTTACAATGAAAATGACATCATTAACTTAAATAATAATAATAAGCAATGTAGACAGCATGGGTGTATTTAGAGGATTCAAATCATTCATGAAATACCATAAGATAAGATTTGTAAGTAATATTTATGAGAAATTTCTTAAATCTCACCAAACCCCAAATCCTCGTTGTGCCGGCAATTTCTAGTTCATTTTCTTTCTCAAATTTGGTGATGATCCTACGACCACTTGATAAGCCGCTACGGTTCACAAATGGTCCACGGACTACACTTTGAGAAACACTTCCCCAATGGAATTACGATTTTTTGACACTTTATTCTGAAATTGGCGCAGAATTCAAAGAAAAATTTATTTTCATTCTCCAACTTCCTGATTACTAGATAAGCCTAAACAAATATACGTACTTGGACAAACTCGTAGAAAGAGTTGTAAACGTTCGTAGAAAGAGTTGTAAACGTTCGTAGAAAGAGTTGTAAACGTTCGTAGAAAGAGTTGTAAACGTTCGTAGAAAGAGTTGAAACATCTATTTTATAGTTGAGGCAGACACTAGTTAACTCAAACATGTGATGGTTACATTTCTTCTCAAACGGACAGCAATGGCGAAGGACATTTGCAAGAAAATGCCACACTGCATGTGACAAAACTTTCCCACAATATGATTAGCACATTTAAATGGGAATAATCCGTCCCCTATTAAACACACACTTTATTCCCCGGATATTTCTCCAAGTGACTATCATCTTTTCTTTGCTCTCGACAACTGCATACAAAAGAAATAGTTTAGGTATGAAGTTGAGACAAAATCGGTGGTTAGCTTTCTTGATTCTCAAGACATTTTGTAGAAATTGTGGATATGAGTTTGTAATTCGTTGGGAAAAGGTTATTGAATGCGATAGTGCCCATTTTGCTCATTTTAGAGACAATCAAATAATTTTTCAATTCTCATACAAAAAAATTTTTTTTTGGATACATGATATTTAATATACAGGGTTAGCATAAATGAATGACCGGATTTTAAAAATTTATATTTTCGAAACTATTACACATAATATATTTAATGAAATATGAAAATATAAAAAATGTTCCAACTTTGCTTAATTGACAGCGGCTCTCATCAGAATGCCGCGATTGAAATTAAAAATGGCGACAACAACAGAGAAAAGCTTTTGTGTATTGGAGTATGCAAGGTTTTTTTAAGTTATTTCTATGAGCATGCATTTCGACTACATGACCACCATGTAGCATGCATTTCAGAGTACATGACCAGCATGCATTTCAGACTACATGACCAGCATGCATTTCAGACTACATGACCATCATGCAGCATGCATTTCAACCAGCAAGCATTGAAAATCACCATTGCTGAAAACACTCAATGAACTTAAAGAACACATCAATGCTGCATTAACAACCGTTGAAAGTTGAAAACTGCAAAATGTTTAGAACGAACTTGATTACAAATTAGATGATTGTTGCGTTACGAAAGATAAACTCATCGAATATTTGTAACTGAACAAAACAATTGGTATGTTTTTCTTTGTTTTTATGTATCACTTGTATTATGTGCAGTAGCTTTGAGAATATAAATTTTTAAAATCCGGACATTCATTTATGATAACTCTGTATTTTGGGTTTCGCGAACAGACGTATCCATCATCAGTCGTGTTACGAAGAGCTCTGTGATATAAGTCACATATATCGATTACAAAATATGTTCCGGATAGTATTAATGGGGGCACATTTAATAATTATATTTAGCTTTTTCAAGGAAAGCCTCCCGAAGCTTTTGGTTAGGGTCTAGTTCGAAACATCACTTTTTACCGAATGTGATTTCTATAAGCGCCCTACTTTAAATCGAGAATTTGGATGTGCTGGAAACAACCCATTTAGTCTGTTAACATAATTTGGCATTAGAAGTGTGGTCTTCTTAAAACTACACATCCAACATCACCATATTTAAAATGTAGTATATTTTATCATTATTGTAAACTACGTTTCTCCCATCATGGGCATAATATACCGGAATAATCATTAAGTTATGATTGTTAGTGACATTAATTGCTAAATAATTATATAACAAGGGAATGTCATCAGTAACACGGTGACATTTAAAGATGTAGAAAATTTTAGTCAGGTATAATTTGCGATTAAAAGTCTGTAGACTAAATATATTAAGATTTCTTATTAAGAATTGGGTGCTGGACAGAGGAAAAACTGCGCAATGGGAGAAGAAAACCTGTTAAACCTGAGTGGTTTGCTTTGTCTGGAAGCATGAAATCGCATTACTAAGCTACTTATTCCGTCTTTCATTATCATGTACACATTTCACCATTATCATATATATACGTAATAATTTCGACGCCCGCGTTTTATAGCCCAGACCAGAGCTTTTTGTTATAGGAGAAAAAGAGGCAACGTTCGCGACCTAGATACAACTCAGTGTCTCTCTTGAGTACGGAGGCTGTTGAACCTTGAAGAAGGCAATAATACATCATGCATTTAATCATTGTTTGATTATAATATTTACATGTTTAACGAAATTAATAATGCATGCGTACTTTTGATGCCCGTAGTAAATGTCTTCCTCACCACAATTTTTTTTTTTTACAAATTATCCCATGCCTGTCCTTGAATCGTTGTAACTAGCTAAATGAGCATTTAAAACAATTCACATTTAGAGAATCAGCAAAAAAATTGCACTTTTTTTGTAAAATTGCATCCGAGAGTAAGATTTTGTGCTTGAATCACTCTTATGCACTCCAGCAGCGCTATATCACTTTTGGAAATTGTCATTCTTTTTCGCAAGCTCTGACACAAGCGCAATATGGCCCAGATGCTCTTGCGCCATAAAAAATCCAAACAAACCAAACCTCTAACGATACAAGCAGGTATTATATTTTAAAATCGCCAATACTCTTTACAATCGCGAATTTTAAGGTAATCTATGTGCTATTTAACTTCATAAATAATAATCTTCACACGACATTGAACATAGACTGGCCGAAAAAAGCAAACTTATATAGACTCATGGAACACTAGCGGCCATAAACTTGTGTCAGAAATAACCGAGCCAAGAAAATATAGACCATACACTTAGGAAGAAGCCAAGAAATATTTGTAGGCAAACATTAGAGTGGACGCTTCACCCCACTGAAGAAAGAAAAATAGGAGTAGACAAACATGAAAAATGAAGAGTTTTAAGGAAAAGGTTACACATGAAAAAATAACTTGCATTAAAAAAAAAAAGAAATACAGTAAAACCTCCCTTAACGACCACTCATATTCAGTGTCCACTTCCCTTAACGACCACTTCTTCTGGAAACTGATTTCCTCACCCGATAGACTCAATGCTAAATTTACCTCCATTCAAAGACCACCTCTTTGAGCGACCGCTTTTTCATGGAACCAACGGTGGTCGCCTTATAAAGGTTTTACTCATAATACAACCTCTAATAAGTGACCACCTTCCTTAACGATCACTTTTTCTGGAAGCGGATTTCCTCTCCTCCATACACTCAATGCTAAATTTACCTCCATTCAGAGGCCAACTTTCTGAGCGACCGCCGTTTTAGGGAACCGACGGTGGTCGCCTTAGGGAGGTTTTACTGTAGTTTATTTTCATATGTTTACAATGAATCAACAGGCACTTTTGAATACCGATATATATTGCAATACACGCGTTTTAATCAGATAATCCTATCTGGTACTGAATAACCAAATTCCATACTTATTCAATATTTTGAAATGCTACCAAAAAGTATATATTTAATGAGCATTTGATGCTTATATTATTATTCACAATCTCAGTCAACTATTCCATAATTTACATGTCCTCTCGCTCCCACCAGTGTCCACGATATGGAGCGAGTTTTACGGCAAAAGGACAACAATGGTCATGCTGTGCCTGAACAAGCAGTTTTCAAAGGAATCCGAACCTCTCAAGGCCGAGAAAATCAATCCCCGGACTACGGTGACTAATTAGTTTGTGATGTAGAGAGTTCCAAGAAAATGCCTTATCTATAGGTGTAGAGTTATATGGGCCCGTGGGGCTCGAACCCCTTCCCCAATAATCCACTAATATTTTAGAAAATCTTACAATTTTAGCTTGTGAAAATGCTTTTGATGGATTTGCATACAATAAATTTTTTTTTTTTTAAATCCTGATCAAGCACTATAGTTCTTCCTTCCAACCCGAACACGGACATAATTATTTCCCTACTTTCCGTTGATGGCCAGCTGCAACACTGTTTCTGCATTTTACGAGTGTTCAAACGATTTCGCATAAGCCCGCAACCTCCTGAGGGAATGGTAAGAAAGAAGGGAGTGGGTTTTGACCGTCAAAAATGAAAACAGCCATCCAGAGATACCTAAGGCAGGTGGGGACATGTGGTCATAGGCTTAGAGTTATACGGACACATGGGGCTCGACCTCCCACCACCACTACCAACACACTCCCGGAAAAGATGCGGAAGAAGGAAATATGCACTCTGACCATTAGGCGAAGAATAACCATATGATTTTGGAGATGCCTGTGGTCGTACCTCTGGAACTACTCTCTCTCTCTCTCTCCCTGCACAAGAAGGAATGGGTATCCCCTTTGAAGTAAGATATTACAGATTTGTTTCAATATTTAAATTTTGCTAAAAATCAGGCTCTACTTAATATCAGGTGGCTACATATCCCAATTGAACATACAGTATTAAGTAGGGTCAAATTTTTGGCAAAGTACATGCATCAATGTGAAGTTTTTCAAATTATTGAGAGTGGGGGGAAGACCTAAGCATATATTATGTACATTTATATATTACAATATATGTAAAATTGAAATTTATTTCAAATTAGGCGAGGGGGGAGCCGGGCCCCACCGACTCATGTAACTTAACGCTTATAAGCGTATGTTCAATTAAGATATATAGATATCTAATAGCTATAAAGAATTTATATCACTCGGTTTATTTAAGTAGGTATTTAGAAACAAAATATGTATTTATCCAAATCTCTCTTTCTCATGGAATCTGTATAAAAATGTCAAATGAAGACGTTATGGATAGTTATGAGGCTTCTCTATAATGTGTCTCTTTTTTTCTCCCTCTCTCTCTTCTTTGTATCTTTTTTTTCTAATTTTTTCTAACTTTTTCCTTTCAAATAAATCCTGATTTAATTAAGATTATGTCCCGTCTCATTGTTCAACTGTTCCTTTCCTGTGGGAAAGTTTTGGAAACTTTTGTCCTGTGGGAAAGTTTTGTCCTGTGGAAATTTTTGGATTACTGGCGACTCGTGTGCAAAAACAATATATCGCCACACTTATTAATTTCATATTATATACAATACAAATTTATTCAGACGGAATCTTATTAAATTACGAGATTTACACATAGTTTATAACACAGATATAGATTTTACGAATTGCAAATTGTTATCCGCTTAGGCATCATTGGGTAAAAAATATCGAGTCTGACGGAGCCCACATCATATGTAATATTAATTTATAGAAATATTTAAAATTTTTATACGTGCAATATTTACTTTTATATCTATCGATACATATAGAGTTTTAATCAATCATTATACGAAAGAGAAATATTTTTTAATATTTCTTTTCATCAAATAAGACAAAGGTCCTTGATATTGTCTTTAATACAAAGATAAAGACGATATAACATAATAAATGGTCTGCGGAGGTATTTTTTTGTACCCCGTCAGGACGACCCTGCTAGTGGTTACCAATTGCAATTTTATTAATTTAAACTTTCAGTTACATTCTAATAATTTAGAATGTAATCAAAACTATACTATCCCCAAGAAATAAAGTTACGGGGCTCTGCGGTGGTATAGTAATAACATGCTCGTCCCTAGCGTTTGGTTATCCCGTGTTCGATTCCCAACTGAGCCGGACAAAAAAGGACTTTTACCGACTAACTGCTCACCGTAGTCCGAGGGTTGGTTTCATAAGACGTTGGGATTCCTCGGAAAATTGTACGTTCTGGATCCATAAAACTCAAAAAATTAAAAATTATGGAATACTTATGTACAAAATGACTTGGAAAAATTCAGATAACTAAAACTGGTGACAATTAATTGGTAAATCAATAACCGGTAGACTACTAGGGCATCTACTTTCTCTCAGATGTTTTCACTCGTCAGATTGTGTCCATTTCGTACATCGATTTACCTTCGCGATGCGGGGGCTGATTTTTCAGTGGCTGTTTCTTTTAAGGGTTTTGGTTTATATGAATGATTTTCGTACGTATATATGAATACGATATGTACGTTTATATGAATGCTTTTCTTGAGGGTCTGTTTCCGCCTTCCTTTGCGCATTTCTGTAAGCGAATGGCATCAGCAAATTTGAATATTTATACTTTTGTTGTTTTGTATCCTCTTATCTACATTTTATGTGAATCGAAAATGGTTTGGTTGAGTGTTCATAGTTAAGAACGTTCTGCTCTGTATGTCTAGGGGGTTAACCATGTGGGGAGGGGGACTAATTGACTGCCCGAAGTTAGCCCATAAAGGAATAAACAGATGTATGTGTGTGAAGAATTCTTTTCTTTTTTGGCGTATGTTTTTGTTTTAATTGTTGCTTTGGCTTTAAATTTTCTTTTTCTTTTAAGACACCAGCCGTTTCCGGTTCGCTATTTTAATTACATTAGTTGCATTTAGTGCACATTTGTTTGATGTAATTTTGCGAAATACTTTTCCTCCGAAAGTTCGATAAGGGCAGTTGTTTTCCCATATGGAATATTATTCCAAATTTTTATTACTCTGCACGAAATATTTTTTAGTTTATAGTTTGTGTGAGCAAATAGTATAACTATATGATTTAAATCTTGTTGCATATGTATGCGTTTGATATGTCAGTGATATGATATCATCTATAAGTTTTCTTAGAAATTTCATACATTAGAAGTGTTAATTTATAATCAACAAATAGCTGGAATCGTTGAATGTACCAAAATTTAAATAAGCTGCAATGAAAACTACGGTAAATAGCAGGAGATACAGAGCTGTAGTTACACTATATTATGATCCAAGGTTGTAGTATCCATCTTGTCAGTGCTTCTTGATAAGAATACTTTTTGATAAACGTGCTGGTCTCAGACAGTAGCGAAGAAATTATAAACCCATGGGGCGGGGGGCTCAAGTGGCTTCAAAGAAAATTGTGATGCGGTCTTAGAGAAAATAATGTGTTTTGATATACAATGGAGGAGACTTGAGCCCTCCATTGCATACGCTACTGGTCGCAGACATTGGTTTTTAGAACATAGTGTATGGACAATATTTTTAACAGGAAATGCTTTTACAATGTAAATATGTGATTAAGGAAGGCAAAACTGCATGCGCGTAACGATTGAATGGAAAAGAGAGAGAAGTATGGAATGGGTAGAAATTTCGACTCGAGGCTGAACAAAAACTTAGAAGAATGGCCACAAACGAAAACACCACACTCCTAGAAAGGGGTGGGGAGCACAAAGTGCGCCCAAGAGGCTAAGATAGCAATTCTTAAAACATGTGTAGCCGTAAGAAATGGCGATGCACAGTTTTCAAACCACGTCGTTATGCTAACCCCGCGAATCGAAAAATGGCAGAATTCGTGGTCTACTCTACAAACGATTCAGAGAAACGTTTCGTCTGAAAATGGTGTTCTTGCGGGTTGCATGGTAGGGGAAGAGACCAAGATTTTGCCAAAAGACCGAGGTTTGCGATTCTAAAAATTTCATTAATTTTAAGTTTTAAATTAAGCTATACTAATGAACTTTAAAAATAGCAAAGGAAATGATTTGATGAATACACGATTATTTTTAATTTCGATCCAAGTTAAAACATTAAGCAATTTTATTGATATTGTCTTTTTATGTTCTTTCTACTTTTATTATTTATGTCAGTTTTCTCCTATTCAGACGAATAAATACTCATTATATAAACAAATACCGTATATATATATATATAGTAAAGGAAACTTCAGATTGTTTCAAAGAAAATTCAGTGTTCAATGTATAGCTCAAAAAAACAACATGTGTCAAAAACACTTTTAATTAAATATTATTAAATTATTATAATAATAGTTAAACCAATACAACGGTTATTTAATTGCAATAATATTGTTTCAAAGTATATAACCGAATCCCTTTAACATGAACACGCTTGATGTAAATTACTATTTTTTAACTTGAACCCTTTCTTGAATCCCATCAACAATAAATAACTAATAATACAATTCAGTCTTTTCCCGGTAACGTAAACTATTTTTAACAGGAATAAATTTTTTGTGACCCTGCGTGTTTGTGTTAACGAGGTTCAACTGCGTGTATCAATTAAAATATTAATTGCTTTGGAAATATATAGTCCAATATATCTTTGTATTTGTCAGATATCTATCATTTGTATTGGTTTCTTTCTAAAACTGGAGTATACTAGAAAATAAGTATAATTACTTTTTCCGAAAAATACAATGAAAGTAAGCACAGACATTTTGATTAACGAAGATTTCGGTTATGCGAAGTTCGGATAACCGCGGATTCAACTTCGGTGTGCTTATACCCACCCACAATATATATATCATATTCAACCATTATCTATCCACTGCTGGATGAAGGTCTCTCCAAATGCTTTCCACACAAGTCTATCCTGGGCCATTCGTTTCCACGTCACCCCAACCTCTTTTCTTATTTCATCCACCCATCTAGTTTGAGGACGTTTTCTAGGTCTTCGGTGGTCTCTTGGAATCCAGTTCAGAATTTCTGTTGTCCATCGTTGATCAGTTCTTCTTGCAATATGCCCAGCCCATCGCCATTTCAGCCCTTTTACTTTAACAATGATGTCCTCTACTCTAGTTTGCTCTCTCACCCAAGTGTTTCTTTTTCGATCTCTCCTAGTTATTCCAAGCATGCACCTCTCCATGCTCCTTTGCGTTGTCTGTAACTTTCGTATTGCTCCAACTGTTAGACTCCATGTCTCTGATCCATAAGAGAGGACTGGCAATACACACTGGTTGAAGACCTTTCTTTTTAGACACAAAGGCAATTTCCCCTTCAGGATAAAACTGTTTCTTCCAAATGCACTCCAGCCAAGTTTAATACGTCTGTTGAGTTCTTTCATAATGTTGCCATCCATTGAAATCAGCTGGCCAAGGTAAATATATTCTGTTGGGGGCCGAGGCTAATAATTTTTAAAACTACGCCTGCGGCCTTAGCATAACAAGTTCTAGATTTCAGAATATCTTTTTTACTCTGAAGCTAAATATCATGTAGTCACACTACCTAAACGGACGAATTTTAATTACAGGAAAACGCGAAAATGAAGTTTTTATTGCAGCGGGAATTATTTCTTAGAATTTAAACTTTATTACGCTTTGTTTATACTTAAAAAAAAGTGCTAACACAAAGCTCGTTTTAAACACTGTTTCGAAGAGAAATTCAAGAAAATAAATAAGCTTTAATGGCTCGACGGGAGTTAAAAGAGGGGGGGGGCAGGAAGAAGAAACAACCCTGTTTCTGACACAATTCCCGTTAATTTGCCAACTCCCCATTTTTAACTAAGACCCTGAAAAAAAAAAAAAGCTTTTACGCGAAAATTTAATCTTGAATTACGGAATCCCATAATGTTTAAAGAGCTCTTGGCAAATTAAAACACGTGACTGTTGCAAGTCGCTTCAACGACGTAGCCTCATTCAAAAGCTTTTGCCCGTATATAAAGAGGCATGTTTACTTAACTTCTTGTTAATCTCTTTACAAATTATTCTAACGGTGTTCGCTGGGTTTGTTAAAGTTAATGACTGTTAACTTCTTTAATGAACCTTTGGCGTTCGATGAGTGTTATTACTGCGTAAAATGATTTGGGTTTGATGTTTGAAGAATACTTTCACTTGTTCTTATATGCTTCCCGTCTTCTATTATTCTATTCTTCTACCCTTTTGTTTTTCTATTCTTCTACCCTTTTGTTTTTCTATTCTTCTATCTTTCTGTGCTTCTATCCTGTTCTGTTCTTATATTCTTATATCCTGTTCTATTCTTATATTCTTTTCTGTGGTTTTACGGCTCAAGGACTATAATGGTCATGCTGCACCAGGACCTATTGTTTTCCGAGGAATCCGAACCTCTGGACCTACAATTTTCCGAGGAATCTGAACCTCTGAACGTACAAATTTCTGAGGAATCCGAACCTCTGGACCTACAAATTTCTGAGGAATCCAAACCTCTGGAAGTACAAATTTCTGAGGAATCCGAACCTCTGGACGTACAAATTTCTGAGGAATCCGAACCTCTGAACCTGCGAATTTCCGAGGAATCCGAACCTATTAAGGCCTAGAAAATCAAACCCCGGACTACAGTGAGCAGTGCGATAAAATTTTCAATAATTTAATTACTATTTTTAATAACTTTTTTTTAAAGTAACTACCCTTTATTACTACAGGTGTGTACACATATCGCAAAACTTGGATCCCCAGTCGCTTTCTGCAATAACGTAACCGTAACAAGTGGATTATTTAATAATAATTTTGTTTACTAAAACTGATACATATGTTTCGTGATTCATAATGCGAGCATTATAAAGGCCCTGTGATGATGCAGTGCAGTGGTAACGCGTTCGTCCAGCCTAGAAGTTTTCCTGGGTTCGACTCCTGCCTGTGGCAATAGTACGAACGCTTTCCGACTAACTGCTTACCGTAGCCCAGTGGCTGGTTCCCAAGATTTCGAGAGGTTCGGATTCCTCGGAAAACTACAGGTTCCAGAGCAGCATGACCTTTGCCATCCTTGCGCCATAGAACTCGCACAAATGGCAGCAGTATAAGAGTTTTAACACATACAAAACCTCCCTAAGGCGACCACCGTTGGTTCAGTGAAAAGGCAGTCTCTGAATTGAGGTGAATTTAGCATTGGGCCTATGGGGGTGAAAATCCTTTTCCAGCAAAGGGGTCGTTGAGAGAGGTGGTCTCCGAACAGAGGTGATTCTTAAGAGAGGTTTTACTGTATGAGGGTACATAGATTATATTATTTCTAGCTTTGGGTAAGAATCGGAAGAAAATATAAAGTCGTAGCTTGCTACGAGATTCTCTTTCATAGTGCGGTGATATTGACAAGAAAAGATCGATTTTCAAAGAAATAATGTAATGAATTAATGTATTTTTGAAATTTAAGAATTAATGTATTTTGAAATTTAAGAATTAATGTATTTTTGCTCCGTCAATTGAAAAATAATCATGAAGTAAAAGTGAAAAAAAACGATGAAACGTCGAGTTGTCAGTGAAAAACAACTTTTAGGGGAAATGAAAAGTACCAGAAAGTCCTCTTTTTGAAAAAGTATTAGCTGATAGCGCGTCCAGCTTTGGATCGATTAAGATCGCATTAAATAGCATAACTAAAATATTAATGCTATTAAATAGCTGGCTATTTAATAGCATTAAATAGCCAGCTTTAGATGGCATTAAATAAAGACATGGAATGTACTTTTATTTATAATACATGGTTGGTACTTCGTTGTGTACAGGGTGTTTCGTTAAAGCGGTGACGAATTCTGAAGGGTGATAATAGGCATCAAAAGGAACAAAAATTGCCATGGGACATATGGCCGAAACTCACCCTTATTGCCAGAAAGTTTGGAAAGCGTCCAGTATGCACAAATGCTTAGAATTAGTGCATGAGAAGTGCTAGATGGGATGTCCTAATTATTTGCATACTTTATCAGCTGACCTGACTTCCTATTGCAGTGCTTATGAGCACTTGTGAATGCTGAAATTTTTCTTTTCTCTTTTCTAGCAGTAAGAATGACATTCGGGTTTAGGTTACTGGCAAATGTTGTTCACCTTGATGCCTACTACATCCCCTCCGAGTTTCTCACCTTTTTAACAGAACACCCTGTATATTATATACCTTATACCTTAAATTGCATTTTCCGTCCGTTTATATAAACAGACGAATTTGCAAAAAATAAATTGTAATCATCTTAGGAGTCATCAAAATTATAAAAAAAATTTGATTTCAAAAGTAATATTTTTCTAAGACATGACAATGTGAGACATGACAATCGAGGCAATATTTTCATTATTGCGTCGATATGACCCCTGACTTTTCCAGAAATTAATTTGGCGAAAAAAATTTGGTGGTTCATCGCCAACTTTCTAGAATTATGCCAAACTATAAATCGCAATTGTGGCTTCAATATGAAAGCAAGTTTCTTGCATACAAAAATTTAAAATTTTTATGGCGCCGTTATTTAAATGGAACTTTCAGCGAGGAAAGAAATTTCCAGGTGAGGAGAAAAAAACAGCATATATTCTCGAAAGGTGAATTCATATATCACCACTTCACACCTAAAAGAAAAAGTTTTAGTAAAATACTTTTTTTTTTGTTTTTTGCAAAAATACGTGCATCAGCGTATCTTTAATCATACTTTTAAACTATCAAAAAATTAATTACTACATTTTAGATTGATAATTTTTAAATTAACGTTTCGTATTTAATTTTGCCGCATTTGTAGTTAATTCCAACCGTATTTTATATTTATATTATATTATATATATATATATATTACATTTATATTGTATTTTATATATTATACTTACTTTGCTTATAGTATTTAATACCTAACGTGACAAAATAGTATGTCATATTCTCAATATTAAATGCTATTTAACATGTTTATAGTACCTGATTGTTATATATAAGTGTGTTATCAATTTTGCATGGCTAAAGTATTTTAATTATTTTTTATTTGATTTAAACGTTCAAGATTCTAGTTTTGGCCTCCAGCGAATTTAAATATGTCAGCCATGTGAGTTCGACTTTCATCAAATTTGAGTGGTTGGTCGATCGAAATTTGTGCAACGTCGGATTCCATTAAGTTGTTAGAAAATTTAATAGATAAAACTGGTCTTGACTCGTTTGAACTTCTCACATTTTTGGCTTATAATAATTCATACTTTGAAATTGCCTATATGAAAAATTTTAGTTTTAAATTCTAAATTCATAATCATTGGATGATTAGGAATTGAATAGTGAGAATGTTTAAAGAACTTTCTATCAGTTATTATGGAATAAGTTCCTTTTTATAAAATCTAATAAATGAATTTTATTTATAGAGCTCTTTATTTATTAAAGACTTACAAAATAATTGAGGGAAACTAGCAAAGCAGAAAATACACATAAAAGTCAGTTCTCTACTATCCGCTATAATGGATGGCATGACCATCCATGCATCCATCCATGCATCCATCCATCCATCCGAGTGTATAATCCGAAAAACGTTAATTGAAATACTGAACAAACACTTCAGTCTCTAATAACGACTTGTTATTATTACAAATATGTACAGTGTACCATGGGCGCCCCGAGGAGGGTGCAAGGGGTGTACCTGCACCCTGAAAAAAGGGGGAAGGACTGAATCCATAAGAAACCATAGTGCAACAACATTCAATTGGAATTTTTCCCGAATGGACCCACTTGCATACAATCATGGGGGCGCCCATGCAGGGTATATATTTGTAGTAATAAAGAGATATATACGTTGACGATATATGTACATTGTACACATACCGAAAACATTGAAGCTGCAGAAAACAAGAGATTTTAGGACTTTTAAAATAATCAACGACCTTTTCCTGCTCTTCAATAGCTACACATTTTTGTCCTATCCTCAATCGAATTTGCTATGTCTGTTCACGAAAAGAAGTCCGATGATACTGTTAGAAGTAACAGGAAGGGTAACGTTATTCGACTCGTAATAACGTACAGAACAGAACCCAAGCTTTTATTCAAACTAATAATAATACAGAGCAAATCGAGAACATCTCAGGAACGAGCTTGAGTTATATGCTATATAAATAATAGCTGTGAACTGCGGTTAAGTAAACATAAACATAACAGGAAGTGATGTCACAAACCGGCTAGCCGCTTACAGCAGAGTAGAACCCCAATCTCAGAACTTGTTTTTGCCGGTCGCCGAAAACGAATGTAGAATTTGGAGTTCTACATCATTGTAAGCGTTTAACCAGTTTGTGATATCACCTCCCGATATTTCTAACTGTAGCATCGGGCTCCTTTTCGAGAACAGACAATATACGTACTTTTGGGTCTCAATTTTTATGAGACCTAGTGAATGAACTTTAGTTTGACTCCAAGCCAGCGGCTTATCAATTAAAACATATGGGAAGCTCAAATATCTTTAAAAGAGACCACATGGTCCTGTGTTGAAAAGAAGGATAAGCCTGATATCTAATGGAGGGCTCCAGCCCCCCCCACTCCTATGTTAATGCACAAGGGATTTAAACAAACTGAATTTTTTTCCCCAACTGAATTTCTAATTTGAGCGCTAGTTCAAATCGGCAATCTCTCGCCATTAAATTAATTTCAACAATTAACAAAGCTTCCCCCCTTTTTTCAGTTCCTTTTCTAATTTATTTTTCGGCGAAGAAAATCGTTAGTTGATTATTTACGCACAAACTAAAATTAGAAAAAAAGTTGACGCTAAGGATAACTATTAAAATGTTTAGTGACGTAAGACATGGAAACCTAACTAACATTAAATGACTATATATTTTGTCGTTCCAAAAATTCTTCAGGATAAATTTATTTTTAGTATATCCAAACAAGAGACAAGATTATTAGTGTCCGTCGTGCGTTGGTAGACATCAAGACTTAAAAGGAGATTTTTTTGGACCGTTCGTTAGACATGTGCGCTCTTAAACGAAGGTAGTTTTCTCTATCGGTCTGGAACTAAAACAATTACAGAGATAAAAGAAAATAAAACAAGAATTCGCCTTTAGAGATAAGAATGGAATAAAAAAAGATTGGATGTACAAAACTAAGTAAATCGGAATAAATACCAGGATTTGTAGTTTTCAGACAGACGAAAAAGTACAATAACTTGAAGGAAATCTGGCAACACTAAATTACAAAAATTTAAGAATCTGATTTACCGTCGGCATTAGAAAAAAGGTTACTTTCCATAGCTATATGTCAATAAGTTAATGTATAATCATGTAATTTTAATTCATGTGTTAAACAGACATTACTTTCAAAAGGATTAACATGCACTTGTGGGGCATTAATTAGAAAATAAATGCACCCATGAGGACTTATATTAAGCACGCTTAAAGACTACAAGAGCGAATACTCCCTAGTGCTAAAGTATTTCAAATATACACTAGATATACACTAAATATACACTAGATATCTAGAGCAGCCCATAGATCTTTAATATTTCTCGATGTTTTTATGGGACTTCATTAGAGATATACGGAAGAAACTGAATATTGGAATTCATGAACCGGATAACTATAGCCAAGACTTCAGAAAAATAAATATTCTTTGAAAAATTCATAATTCTTAGGACTTCAGAAAAATAAATATTCTTTGAAAAATTCATAATTCTTAGGACTTCAGAAAAATAAATATTCTTTGAAAAATTCATAATTCTTAGGACTTCAGAAAATAAATATTCTTGAAAATTCATAATCTCAGGAATTCAGAAAAATAAATATTCTTTGAAAAATTCATACCCTTGGGACTTCAGAAAAATAAATATTCTTTGAAAAATTCATAATTCTTAGGACTTCAGAAAATATTTCATAGGGAGGTGTTGATGAAAGTTATATACATATACAATTAGTTTTATTTACAATAAGAAGTTGCATTTTGTAAATAAAAAATTTTCATCATAAATTGTAATTTTTAAACGGAATTCTTTCTCTGTAAATAAAATGTAAAATGGCTTTCTTAGTGAAATAATGTGTAAGTTGCTTTATTTGTAATGAATTATTATGAATTGTATTGAAGTTCTTCAACTCACGCTAAAAAGGACGTGGCAACAAATGGTTTCATTTTAGAAAATAGTAAAAATATGATACATGTAAATCTCTTTTTCGTCAGAGAATATTGCGCATAAGATTGTAATGACACACGTTCAGTAAAATCTTTTGATTTTAATCAATCAATCTCAATCTCTCCCCCGCATTTCGATCAAATACAATTCACAAACCTTCAAAACCGCATAAAAAGAGACACGACTGTACTTAAATTTGATTACCCCTTATAGCGCCAGTCTTCATTTTTATCTCTAACGATTTTTTTTATCTTAGGAGATTAAAATGTCAGTAAAAATTTGAGACAGAGCATTATTTCCAAGGCTTCTAAGAATTTATTTATATATTAAATGAGATAATAAATTTGGAAGGTAAGGGGGTGAGGAGGTAAACTTGGAAGAAGAAGAAACATATTTAACCAGCAAAAAAGAAGAAGCATATTTAACCAGCAAGGAAGTCTAAAAACAAATATCTAAATGACATACATAAGCTTCATATTATTTTAGCGTCAGGTAAGCAAACAAGGTGAGTGGCATTTTGACAATATTGAACAAAGATAAAAATTTGAATCCACTAATGATTCCTTCTTGTAAAAGATCGTTGCAAGCTTAGAATGTTAAGTTAAAAATGAGTGTTTCGAAGAATAATATTCAAGGCACTCATCTTCTTTATGATATACTCAAAATTGTATGAGAATTGCTGCTCCAAGGATTAATGACATCTTGGTTTGAATCAATATTATGGAAACTACATTCATCCTATCTTATCGAAGTTCTATGGATGCTTTTTTTTTTTTGACAATCTGTGGAATAAGAGTTCTTACGGAAGACGAACTACCTAACTTATAAGTAATATTTTTTAGAGATAGCGCGGATTTCACCTAAGTCTAGACTTTTTTCTAAGGAATATATGGTTAATGGTAAAATTATGCGGCTGGACGGTTTTCTAGATTTCCCTGCTTCTCGGTCATAGTTGATGGAAAGCGAAACCGCTATCATTATTTATCGGCTTCACAGTGGCGCAGTTGTTTAGAAGACGTATATCAAATTTACGTTATTTATTAGGGGATTATATACAGAGTGATTCAAAACTAATGGAACAAACTGAAAGGGGTGGTAAAGGACGCCAAATAAGCCATATTTGGCGAAATCAGGTCCGCAAAGGATCCGATTTGGCTGTACAGTGAAAGTATTATTTACATCCACATCATTGCTATGTAGGCAATTACATGAACAAAAAAATTTTTTTGACACATAATTTAAGTGATTGACCTAATAATGCAGCAGATTAAAAAAAATTAAAAAATTCCCTTCTCTGGCACTGAGTACTGTTGCCATTTAGTCATCAAAGGTATGGAAAACGATTGTTTTACCATACTGAAGGCAATTGGAAATTGTCAAGCATGCGTAATAGGTGAACGATATCAAAAGAAATAACTTTGGTTCAGTGAACCAACATCCAAAAATAAGCCGTTCTGGGACTACGCGGATGTTATTATTTGCATCCACGTGAATTAATTGTCCAACAAAATTCTGAAAATTTACCATTCCAGCCTAAAACCATATTAGAAAAGATTCAAGCACTTACTACGGCACAAAAAAAAATTCCCATAGCCAAATTTAATTGGGGAATATATGTCCAATACGTGAGGCCACGTTTTGGCTACTCTATAGCCAAATAGGGTTCTTTGCATACATGGAGATTTCGCGATATGTGTCTTGTTTGACGTGCTTTAACCACCACTTTTAGTTTGTTCCATTAGTTACGAACAAGCCTGTATATTGGAATGAAACATTATGGAGTAAGGCAGATAATCGACGCGCGTATTATATGCTTATAAGAAGAAAAAGTTTTGTAGGGAAATGAATGGTGGGTTGAATTTATATTGCGTAAAGACAGTTTTGGGTCGAATGTTTTTTTAGGGAATATTTGTAGCTGAAAGGGGAAAAAGGGCCACAGAACGCAATGGTTATTAGCTGTTTGCTGCAAGTCCTTATTCAGAGAACATTTAACTTTCAGATTTGAATAACTAGGAAATTATCTGGAAGTTAACAACGATGAGAACATGTAGATGAGAACAGGGAGAGCATACTTGAAAAAATTGTATAATATATATGAATAAGGATATTTCTCAATTTATAGGGATATTTCCATACGGATGGGGAAAAGTCAAATAGAAGTTTGCATTCTTGTGCTGATGCATGGTTAAAAAAGCATACAAATCTCTATATTGAAATTCCGTTTGTTTGGCATCCCTTTTAAGATCACATTAACTCTTTAGTAACATCAAAATGAGCTGATATATTAAAATGGAGCTTTTACATTAAGGGATTAATATATTAGAGCTTCTAAATGAAAAGAAACTTGCTTATTAAAAAATAAGCTTTTGTATTAAAAAGCTTACTCATAAATAAAGTACTTGTATACCGAAAGATAGCTAAAAGATAAACAAAAGTAGAGTATAATCATTGCTATCATGTATCCATCATTAAAAATTAATAACAAAAAGAGCTTTTTTTAAGATAAGACTTTTCATGTTTTGCCTGCATATATGCAACAAACTCTCAAAAAATAATTCATTATGCAATTCATAAATTAATGAGTAACATTTATAAATAGTCGTAAGGGTCTTAAATCTTGCTTTTAGTCCATTAAAATCTCAGCATCCCATTATAATAATCCTCCATCAAAAATAAGCAGCTTTAAGTAATCAACTTGGATTATAAAAATACTTTTATACCTTAAAAAAATA
>QLNU02014176.1:151113909-151125993 GCA_006491805.2 Dysdera silvatica
GTGTTAAGGTGAAAATTCTCTTTTTAATAAAAAAAGCCTAATCAAAATAAAACACCCCTAATTAGACGCGCGTCAGTAGACTATAAAATTAAAAATAATAAATAAATAAAAAAAATATATAAAGAAAAGAAAAGAAACGGCACACACACTCTCTCTCTCTCTCTCACCATTGTATATATATTGTGTATAAATGTATGTTAAATGTATTGGTCAACATGTTATTTCGAGATTCTGCCGCTCTTGTTTTTTAATTTTCAGAAAAAAAGAAGATAACTTCAGATGGTGTACCTTAATCCTTTGAAGACATTACACCATTCCATTCATGACGTCCATATCATCTAATGTTCAACTACAGTAGCAGTAACTTAATTTCTGCAACCAAGAACCAGTGCGTAATCATCAGACAGTAACCACTGAACAATCTTTAATCATCAGAAGGAGCCAAATGAAATTAAACTATCTATGAACTACAGAGGACTAACTGTCTCTTCAATCATCAATGAACAGTTTGATTTCTTATAATATTTATAATTTGATTGATTGTGTAATTCATTCTTAATGTCAAATTCTAAAAATGTTCAAAACTTGAAATAATAATAATTGAAAGTACTGATACATGTATTGTACAATGTTAAGCGATTGTAATTCTGAAAATTCCCCATTTACCCTCTTAAACCCTTAAAAGTGTAAGGTTCTTTTTCTTTTTTTTCTCAAGCATGTTACCCTCGTTAATCCCCCCATTCTCACCATTTGCAAGATGCAGCTGGGCCATAAGGCCGTTACAATATAACCTAAACATTTCCCTTGTATCTGCCGCAGTCCATACCAGATCGTACCATCTCTCCCTCAACAACTAAACATACCATATAAATTCTAGCCCCCTTTCTTCAACTTCGACCCTTCAGGCTATAACTTGAACGTTTCTCGAAGGCCTGCGAACAGAAAATCCTAACAACTTCCACGAAATCCCTGGTCGAGGGAGAAGTTGTATGACTCCTTCGGCGAAAAACAGTCAAACCACCCACAGAGATCTCGGACTCACGCAAAAAGCACATCTGCATAAAGACCTCCGCAACGATATCCTGTTCTTGGAAGAAACACCAAGAACGTATCACAAATTCACAAGTTTATGGGTAAAAGCTGTTTAGAAGGACAGCTTAAAGTTTAACGAAAAGCAGACCCTCGCCCCCACAGAGGGGTAAATCGAGGGGTTAAATCGGGCCAATTGGATGCTAGAAGATGGTTACGTCAGCATTCATTGACCAATCACCTTCCACGATTCTGCTCGATAAAAAAGTCCAGCAAGAGTGATAGAGCCAGAGAGAAGTGAGTGTTGTGAGTGTGTAGAGATGGCAATAGGTGATCCCGAGCCCGCTTGCCGATAGTGATGTAATGGGCCGAGACCCAAGCTAAAGAAAACGATGAGACGCCATTCCCCAAAACCATAAAGAAAAATATGTAAGTTAAAAAAACCTTTCTTTCCTTTCCTAAACTAATAATAAGTGCCTCCTCTTCCCCCCCTTAAACCTATAAGGTAAGAAGTAAATAAATTTTTCCTGGGCGCTATCCCAGTTTTAGAGGAAATCAAGAAATTGATTGTTTTAATTGTTATGTTGTTTTGATATTTACCTTGTTCATCAAGTTTAAATACTGAGTAGAGATAATTATGTAATACCGATAATTGATATGCAAATAACTACCTAATGTTATTATGACACGGCCCAACTCCCAGTATTGAAAAATTACTAAATTATGTTGTTTAAATTAATAAAAAAAAAACAACTTTTAAACCAAGTTTTGTTCTCATGTTTGTTTTAAATAACCTGGTGTTGTTGGTCTTTTAGTATTATACTATTTTGGGTTATGGGTAATAATTATTCTGTTTATTATTTGATTATTATTTACACAACGCAATAAGAAATTTATAATTCCTTCACTACAATTATTCAAATTTTCACCATAACACTGGTAAAGTGACCCCACCTGAAAAGACTTGAAAGTGATCTGAAAGACCTACCTGAATAAAGTGACCACATTTTATGAGAGAACTGGTATGGACTCAGTCATGTCTAAACCAAAGTCAACCTTGTATAGTGACCACCTGTCTATGGTTTCCATTACAGTTTAGTCCCAAAGGTGACCTGTTTTAGACAGGATCTACTGCACCTGGGAAACAGGTTTGTGTGCGAAGGTGGCCCATTTAACAGGTTCTACATTCGTTTGCGTTTTTATGGCGCAAAGATAACAATGCGAAGGTCATGCTGCGCCGAGTCATAGTTTTCCGAGGAATCCTAACTTCTGTCAAAGAAATAAAACCCCAAATTACGGTGGGTTGTAAATGGCTGGCGTTCTAGGATAGCAGTGGGCATTTAACTCTGACTAACGTAATGACAGAGAGAGAGAGAGAGAGAGAGAGGGCGATACGGTAAATATGTGCTATCATATCAGAGTGGACCTATATTTCCCCTGAAATCCGAACCTCTTAAGGCCTAGGGAACCAACCTCCAGACTACAGTGTGCAATTAATCGGCAAACGCTCTATATTTTTGGCACCGTCGAGGGTCGAACGCAGATTAAAAGCCATGCTAAGTGATAGCTTTACTCCTGCGCTACTGCAGGAAGAAACCAGTTTTTTTTTACGCTTAAGAAAGTACTTTTCTTCGTTGAGAAAAGTAAAAATCTACTGAAATCCACCTCATAAAGTGCTTCCACTTTCCCAGCGTCTTCCATTTTACAATAAACTTTTTTTTGTGGTTTTCCGACGTTTTCTCACCGTTTCGGGTCCTTGGAAAATTTGGCCGCATGTCTACCAACACCGTATTCCATAAATAATCGATTTTCACAAAGAACCATCGCAATGGCAACTATGCACCTATGTGAACGGAAACACCACTGATTTTTGACATTTTAGTTTTGTGTATTCCGACCGATTTATTCGTCCGAAACAAGTTGTTTATTGTTAATAAATCATTGTATATACGGTTTTAACGTTTTAAATATTTTAGTATAAAAATTATTTTGCATATACTTGTTGCTGAAGCACAAAAAGATGTAACCAGCCTAGTAGTCAAAATGTAAAAAAAAAAGAGAATTTATTACAATTCTTTTGCAGTACTAGTTGTAAAAATAAGCAAAAAAAATATCAAATTTCGTATTTCTATGAGGCAGTTTTTAAATGAACAAACATATATTCTTTTCCATTTAATATGCAAGTTGAAATTTAATATGTACTTCATTGGTAAAGTTTTAATTGTAAAAATAAAAAAGTAAATAATTCATCTCGCAAAACCTGCGTATCAAGTGTTACGGAGTTTAATAGAAAGAGAGGGACAATCAAATTAGTTATATATTTTCTCATAATACAAAATGTATCAATATTAATTATAATCTTTTATTAAACCTGGACCATACATAGTATTAAACATAGTCATTGAGTTTAGGAGAATTATGTAAAGCAGTGGCGTATGAAGGGGGGGTTGGTGAAGGTTGTAACCCCATTGCGATTAAAATTTTTTATATAGATATACACATGGATATATATGGAGTTGTAGCTCCGTAACATTGTGCCTGTCACCCCTTATGAGTTTTCTGCGTACGCCTATGATTTATTGCTGGTAAGAAATATGAGGTAGCCATCAGACGGCCAAAAGTGTGAAAATGAAGTAAAAGTATTAAACACATTACCTGTAATTAAAAGGTAGAAAGACGGGAAAAATGGTCATACACACATGATAGTAGTTTTGTATTCCAATTGGGGTTGACGAAGTCCAAATTGAAGTAGGAAGTAAACAGACGCCATTTTGACACAGAAAGGAAAAATAGAATCCATGTTGAAGGATAACACGAGCTCCCTGGGAAGTGGGAAGGGGTCCAAGCAGTGTCCACGTAAGTTAGAGTAAATTTAGTTTTGAGGACACGTCTGAACATGGAGAGATGTTTAAAGGAGGCCTTCGCTGGCTCTGATTTGTCAATTCATAACTTGTATTATATCGAATGTTACATTATTCAAATTTGTATCAATAACAACTTGCTTTTGTAATTATTGTGGCTAAGGAAAGAGGCTCAACATCTATAGAAAAACATATCCCGTCCATGATTTGACACATTTATTAGAGCTTCTGCTCGTTGTCTGTCTATATTTTACCAATTAAATTTATTTCATCTATCTATTTTTGTCATATATTCCCTTCGGACAATTTTGCATCAAGAATAAGTGAAAAAATAGAGAGGTATCCTTCAACCATAAATAAAGGCAGAGGGGGAAGGAATGCAACTGACATAAAAATAAATTCATCCCGTGAAAAAAACGCAGAGTAACTTCTTTAGCTAAAACGTCGAAAACGAAAGGGCGATGCCAATGCCAAAAACAATGTAAATAAAGTAAAAATTCAAACCGATTTTGTAACAAAGTATCGTCATTGTCATTTCCTACTTGATGACATTTTTTCATCTGTTTCTTTGAAAATGGCATAAGCTTTAAAAAAAATTCAGGCAAATTTTTAGTTGCGGAATATTTCCTTACTTTAGATTACTTTACTTGTTTTTTTCCACATTAAGAAACATTTTCATAAAAAGCATTTCTTGGAATTCGAAGAAAAGTTTTTGAAAGTTTTGTTTGACAAAAGTAATCAGAACTAAACAAAAAATAGTTTGTAAACTGTCATAACTGATGTCTCTTTCTTGTGGCTTTATTAGAAGTCGGATTTAAAAGGTGGCAAAAAGTCGTTAAATATGAAAACACGAAAGCAGAATATTTTTCTCTTTCAAGAGAACCAAATGGATATCCACTTTGTCATTTCTCTGCAAGGCAGGAAATGAGGGACGAAAAATATAATTTTCCGCGGGTGATTGAAGCTCTGGCTTCTTATCACATTCATCGGTTTGTACCAGAAATGTATAAAATTGGCGACTGACCGAATCAGTGTAACAATTTTGCCTGTCTCTTAAAGATGGGAAGAATCATTCATTCAATGAACAGTTTTCCCCATCTAGTTTGCACCGTCCTTTAAACAGGGTTGTACCGTATTAGTGACGTAGAAAAAAACAGTAAATGCCATTATTGGATTGCAGTTTTGTTGCCAATCTGGAAGTAATATCTTAGATAATGAATACATAATAATTTCGACACGTTTGAGCTCAAAATAGAGCTTTTGTTTTAAGTATAAGAGGAACTCCTCCTGTACCTTCAGTCCATCCATTGATCCCACAGTATCTTAACTTTTAAGTTATAATCAGGGCTGCCTTGAAGAAAATGGTTGAGTATGCCATGCTATCTTAATTAAAGAATATTGAAATTGTGGATTTACTGGATTTGGTGACGTCGTCATGCCGTTCTAACTGGCATTTGACTGATCATCTATGCCAGCCCAAGGTGAGAATTGTCACTTTCATCAGTTTTTCATTCCTCTCCTGGTCGTACGCAGGATATTATTTTGAGGCTTGGGGGGTTCAAGGGGTTTTTCCTAATATATTTTCATTCAAGTTTGTTATTGACTAGGGGAAAAAAATAATTTTGTTGGAAGTTACCCAAAAAACAGAAAATACGAAAACTTTTTTGAGATCTTGAGAGTACATGGCGCGTATCCAGTATTTTTCAATATCTCTCGAGAGTGCGCGGCGCATACAACGCGTATCCTTTGTAACGACAGAGAGTGAGAGTTCTGATTATAAGGTGAAGTTCTTATAGGAGAGACATCATCGTCTCTCTCCTATAAGAACTTAACTTCTAAAATACCAGAAAGCACTAATTGAAAAAAAAAGTAATTTATTGAAGCTTCCGGATCACCCAACTTTTGGCAGCACGTGTACATACTATGTATGAGCTATGTATCTTGTATTTCTAATTAAAAGATGCTCTACAACTTCCTAATTGAAAATATTTCTCTATCTTTATTATTTTTCGATATAAAATTTTTAGTTCCCTCACTTGTCCACCAGGGACGCTGCTGTTACTCTCACCTGCTACAACCTCAAGGAAGGCATGCTGAACACTTGGAGATTTCCAAGTTTTGAAGTCACATACCTCTGCTGTCCAGAAAACTAAACCCCGAGCTAGGGTGTGCAGAAAAACGGCGATTCATGGGGGTCAGGTCTGGATTAACGGTGCCGAAGACAAATACTTTACCACTTCGTTACCGTATCAATTCAAATTCTATTAAAGAGCAGCTTTGCTTCAATCTTTGTTAATCAATGTTAAATCTTTGAAACACGTCACTGAAGTCGTATAAAGACGTGCACTGTATCTCTGTTTTCATAAGCTTTGAATGTGCGTGAACGCTTTATATTAAGATATAAGCCGTTTTCTTTGAAAGTGGTTAAGTCCATTTTATATTATATGGAGATATTTAAGGGCTTGTATTTGATTGGTTTGAAAAATATTGTAATATGCTAATACACTCATTTTATGTTTTTTAAAATGCTTTTTAATATTAAATTGATTTAAGTTTATAATGTGATCGTTTTTAAAGTATTAGTTAAAAGAAATTTGTGCTTTTGGTGACCTCAAATGGACTTGCACCACTTTCAAAGTCAACAAAATGTGAAAATCACATATTTATGAAATATTAAATATGGGATTTCAATTGAATCAAATCAATTTTTTTTTGTGAAATTTTTATTAAATATGTCAAACGAAATAAAAAAGCTTTATTTCAATATTTCTTCAGGTAATGCCATTTGAATTACTTTAATTACAACTTTATATTAATATGTGCCATTTTTAATTTTTATCGTTATGAAAAATTTTTTGAAGTGAACGAACGAAAATTTTTATGTCATTAACAGTGTTGCCACACATATAAAAATGAAGTAGAGAAATTATGTAGTATAATTTGCGAACTAAATATTATGTCTTTGCGGAAAGTGGACTTATACCACTTTCAAAGTAATTATATTTGTAATTTCATTAACTACGTAAATTTATACTGTCAAAATAATGAAAATTTTGAAGCATTTTTTGGGAACTATTTATAGATAAAAAGCTCATAGCAGACTGCATTCATTTTTATCATTAACTAACTTTTTGTCAAAAATGGACTTACACCACTTTCAAAGAAAACGGCTTATATATATATATATATCCTTTAATACGCCTTTTATTGTTTTCAAGAAAAATATGGCCATCTCCGCAAATAGGGCACGCGTGTTGTAATCCCATAGACATGCGCTCGAATTTAGCTCAAAAATAAGATTTTTGCGGGATCAAAAGTAATTTGCATTGCTGTATTATGACGAAATGCATTAGTAACAATTTAATAGAAATTTAAGTGAAAATTGGCAGGAAACTCGACGTGTCTCTCTGAGGACGTACAATGGGCTCAAAGACGAGCCTGTGACATAATCACGTTATGGAAACCACTGATAAGAAGGAACGCCAAAGAGTGGATAAATATTGCTTCACTGCCAGTCTCTCACCATCTATCGCTACCCACGCCACTTTGTAATAGTTAAACGCTATCTTCAATAGTAATCACCTTTTAGTAATAAAATTATACAGTTAAATCTGTCTATAACTATATATACCCACGTCCTTATATACAGGGTGTCTCAGCACCAGGGTTGCAAACATCTAGGAGGGGTAGGGTACACCTAGACGAACAATATTTGTCATAGAACCTAGGGTCGCAAACCACTCACAGCGCTAGTTCTAAAACCGTCCAGCATGCACAAATATTTACAACCAGTGCGTGAAAAGCGCCAGATAAAACTCAGGTCAGCTGCTCAAGTGCATAGATGATTAGGACATCGCATTTTGCGCTTCTCATGCACTGGTTGTCACTATTTGTGCATGCTGGACGGTTTTAGAACTGGCGCTGTGAGTGGTTTGCGACCCTAGGTTCTATGACAAATATTGTTCGTCTAGGTATACCCTATCCGTCATAGATATTTGTAACCCTGGTGCTGAGTATGGTGAACTGGTATCCGCTGGATTTTGAAAACAGCCCTGAATCTAATATCAGATATTAGATTTGAATACCGATATTCTGTAAGATATCACGACCTAAAATCATCTGCACGTTAAGGAAAAACCCGACTTACCGTTATTCGTGGACGTATGCGAGGAATGAATCGGCGTCAAAACAAGAAAAGAGACCTTCCTTTTTAAAGAAACAAATAATTTAATTTAATTATGTTTAGTTAGGAGTCTTACGTTGCTTGTGATCTAGTTCAATGCAATTATGACGCGCAATACCCAATCGGGGATGGAACTATTTTCCTGTGAATACAGGTATCTTATTATATCTTCAATATTTCAACAATGAATACCTTAACTTATTTGTCACTGAATTTAAACAACCAGTACTGTAACGTTTAACCAGCGTAACCTTGCTAGATGAAATGATAACAACCAACGTCAAGAAACTTTAGCTTATACAATCATTACTCCTGATGAAGGACTGCTGCTGATGCGTCCGAAAGCTTGAGTGATCTTTTTCATTGCTATTTTACCAGTGTTTAACCTTTTTATGTAATTATACAATCTTGATTAATTACTGGCACTTTTTTACTAAGCAGAAATGACCCTAATTAGCTATTAATATATAAGTGATAACAATCAATAATGGATGCGTATAAGTACCACCTTTCACCCAACACTCTAAAAAAAACCAAATGTTTACCTCAGCCCAAATTTCAATTGCAACCTCATTCTAAGAAAAATAGCAAAACGACTCACTCAGTCCGGCAGCCGAATCCTCCTCCTTCCTCTGAGTGACAGAAACGACCACTCTGCTGGCAGGACGTCGGGTAGGATGGTTTTCGGTGACCAAACAGCAGAGAAATTCTTGAAATTTGTTTTGCAGGCCGACTTTTCCTCCTTCTCGCTGAGTTAGGGTTTCGGAAACGACAACTTTGGCGTCGGCAGCTTCACGGCTCCCTTTGGGGCTCAAGTCGACCATCTTGACCATACTCCACCTTTCGGCTCAGGACGACTTTCTTGACTCCTTGCAATCAACGGCTCAGGCTCCGGACTGGTGCCTCTTCTCTATCGAACGTGGGCTCAGCTAGAACTCTCGTTCGTTCCTTCCACATCGAACTCTACTATTACGGCTACCTCTACTACGGACGCTACTTGCTCCGAACTAGAAAAGTCTTTTTAGGCCCGGGGCCTTCAACCGCATGTTAAAAAAACATTTAACTTTAGTTTACATTCCACCACATAGATGGCTGCACCAGCACCAGAAAGGAGTTCTTGCTGTAATGTGTTTTCTCAATATTTTATTTTCCTGTAGTCTTTGTACTGAAGTCAGTTGAGAAAATTAAAGCACGATTATCGTTTCTTCTTAAATTCATGTATAGCCACCTTTTTCAGGTACAAGGAAAAGGTAGGAGCCTTTCATGCTATTTTCATTAACTAGCAACCAAAACAATTCATAATTTTAATTTACCCGATTTGACTATACACTTCATTTATAAATTTTAGCTGTTATCAGTAGCTGATTATAAATTAAGGGGCCCGAGACTCAATGTTTGGGGCCTCCTAACTAGTACGAGGTTTCCTAACCTTTTTTTTCCCATGAAAGAAAGGTTCAAAATTGTAAAATGTCTTCCCCTGAGGGAAGATGCGAGAGGGAGGAGAATCCCTTCCCTGCATTTGGCATAACATTGCGCATTTTGAGGGCCCCACGTGGCATGGGGGGGGGGACCTCAATCTTTCTATCCAATTTTCGTATTTTTCTCAAAAATAAGCTTTTAAATATGCGATATTATAACTATTACTGAAACAATATTTTTTAAACCTTAGGTTGTGTTTATTCTTGTTCATTATGAATTACCATCATAAATCGAGCATACAAAAAAAACAAACGAGATGCAAAAGAAGAAGAATCTGTTAAAAGTCTAATAACTCTTCAAAGTTTAGGGGTCACCCTCTCTCCTCATTTATCTGAAAATCAAACTATAAATGTCTCAGTTGAAGAAGACAGCAATAATAATGAAAGCGGTTCTTGTGCATCAATGAATCATCAATCATCATTCGATTATGGAATTGAACACCCTTCTGAATCTAAATCATCAAAACCAAGCTCATCTGCAGCTGCAAAAGGAAGTAAATCTGATGCAACTGAACTGTGTTCTTCTTCTTGCTAAACGGGAATAACATCGTCAATGTCCGAAAAGGAACAAAATGGGAAATTAAATTTTGATATTGGTCTTCTAAAGTCATATTTCACTAACGACTAAATAGAAGACGCTGTTCGACAAGGGCAAGAACCATACCCAGCGATTTTTCCTTCCGACCATGACGGAATGAAATTTTCCGTTTATGTGCTGAATTGTCGTTTAAGGAACGAACAAGTAGTTCCTCGGGACTGGTTAGTTTGGAGTGAAACCAAACAAGCTTTATTTTGCTTTCCATGTCGTCTATTTTGCAAATTATCTGAACAGCAGCGATCTATTTTTGCTGCAGAAATTGGCTGGGGACCTTCCAAAAGCTATATGACAAAATACCTGAGCATGAAAGCAGCAACAATCACAAAGAGTGTTATGTACAATGGCGAAATTTACAGAGCAATTTAAACAAAAACACGACAGTGAATTGCTTGTTATTGCGCAAAATAAAAAATGAAATGCAAGCATGGAAATACTTACTACGGCGATTTCTTGACATAATTCTGTTTATTTCCGAACGTGGATTAGTTTTCAGGGGAGCAACAACTAGATTGGTGATCGAAGAAATGGAAATTCCTTAGAGATGCTGGAAATCATAAGTCATTATGATCCTCTCCTTGACGAGCACTTGGAAAAAGTGAAGGAATCATAAATTCAAGGCAAAAGAATGCAGGTTCATTATTTGTCAGCCGAAATTCAAAATGGATTTATTTCATGCTGTGCTGAAAAAGTTCTTAACTGCATTTTAAAGGAAAGAGAAGTTGCAAAATACTTTTCTATAATTGTAGATGCAACGCCAGATTCCGCACATATGGAGCAAATGACGTTCATTTTTCGTTACGTTCTTACAAACAGAAAAACGAATGAATATGAAATATTTGAAAGATTCATGGAATTTATAGATTGCAATAGGAAAACAGGAGATGTTATTGCAAGTTTGATTCTTCAAACACTTAAAAAACGCAACATTCCAATAAGTGAGTGCCGTGCACGACGATACGACAATGGCTTTAACATGAGTGGTACATACAAGGGTGTTCAAGCTCGAATTTTGTCTCCAGCAAATAAGGATGTGTATTTTTGACACAGATTCTTAATACTTTTATTCTTTTCCCCCACTGCTTGCGTTTTCATACCCAATAATATTACTTGGCATGATCAGAGATAAATAAAAAATTCAAGCATGCTCTCGGTAAATCTTTCTTTTATATCGGACAGAACATCGTCCAAAAGATAGACTATCGAAAAAATCTTTTACATCAGTTGTAGTGCACATGTTTGTATTTGTTTTTTAGTAACTCTAGGTCTGGATATTTCCACTCCTAGAGTTTCAGCTGCCCTTTTACATCCTTCGAATAAGGCTTGGAATTCCAAATCACATATCTCTTTTCTATTCTAATGTGTCGACAGTGCCTTTTATAACGCTGCGAGCTTCCAGTACATCCAGTCCTTTCTTCTGCAACAAACGACTCAAAGGTAAAGTCAATATTAAAAAATTGCTTAAACAAGATATTGCAATTAAAAATTCGCGGCTTGTTATTGCAGAGGAAAGGATCTTTGCTTTGAATACAGTGTTAGTTTCTCTCCACATACAAATGTCACTTAGTGCATCGCCAGGGCCAGGCGACCCCGTTTAGATAAAGGCGCCAAACGAAAGTCAAGTTCAATTTATTTAATTCACCCAAAAGTACCTCTGTGACTGTCTAAAAAAGAGAAGTTTAGAGAAATCCTTTCAGAGACTTTTGGCCACTTTTATAGGGTATACGGCTAATTGTGGATCTGTGGAAATCTTCTGTTTCCAGAGGAGTATGTGGCGCCAAAAACGTACAAGGCCGCCCAACAAGTTCAAAAACAACCTCGAGCCACCCTGTGCGTCACAAATTTTGACAATTTCTGTTCGAAACGTTATCACAGTCTCATGGCGCTCAACCCATCTCGTTTCACACAACCTTTTTATCTGCCACATGGAGCACGCAC
>QLNU02014176.1:151126093-151147354 GCA_006491805.2 Dysdera silvatica
CAATCCATGCTTTGTAAGCATGTTTATCACAATTTGTCCAATATTTTGACCAGCAACTGTTTTAGTGTCGACAAATAAACCCAATTTGAAAATTATTCATCGTCTCCCAGGCATGTCTTTTTTTTATTGTGGATAATGGCCCTAGGCGTACTTTGTGTGTGGGTGTGTATGCATGCTTGTTTGTTTGGATTTTTATGGTGCAAGAGCAACTGGGCTATACTGTGCCAATATGTGTATGTAGAATAGTCGTGTAAGGTTTATTGTTATTCCTGCTATTTTTATTTAATGGCTCGGAAAATGGTCCTTTTTTTTTGCCTACAGTGGGCGGTTTTCCCCCGGAGTTGAAAACCCCCCTTTACCTTTTAATTCAGCTTTCATTCTGTGTATGCTGGAAGGAGAAACCAGTTAAGCTGGAAACGATCGCTATGACATCATTGTCAGATTTTCTTGAGTGATCTTCATATATTTTGGAAAAAAAAAACGTTCATGACAATAACCTTAGCTTAATTTCCAAGTACTTTTTCCAGCCTTGTGCGGTTGGAACGTAAAAGAATCATTATTTGATATAGGAGCAGTAGCCATTCTTACACGTATGTGAAAATTCGGTCCGAAAGCAAGAAAAGAAAATGGATCGTCTTGCCGCTCTGACGTGGGGGAAGGTTTGTTGTAACCTTCGCTTTCTCCAAATTGTACCAAAACATGCTTTGACCCTATTGGATATTAAAGCGATGATGTAATAAACACTTTTTTCCCTAAATGAAGACAAAATGTGATATTGGGTACACATTATATATAAAATTCTAGATTAATTATATAAATATGTTGTTTGCATATATGACGCTGAATTTAATATAAAAATTCAGGATGTACTGACGAACTATTTTGTAAGGGCGGAAGGTTACAAGGCATAGCCTTTCCTCCACTGTCAGGTTAAGTTGAACAGGAGTGTTGGTTGAGTTTCGCCTTTCTTTCTGATTGCCAGAAAGACATTCCACTTCGGCTCCCAGTCAAAGGGGAAATTGTTCATTCTGTTCTGTTGCTTGAGGACTTGAGCTGTTAATTAATTGACGTATGATAGGGAAAAAGTGAAAAAATGAAAATCTTCAAAATTATTTTTAGAATTTAGTATTTATTAACGTATGATTATAAAATTTAAAAAATACTTTTTTATTCACTACAAGCAGAAATTTTATATGATTTATGTTTGTTGAATCCAAAATATCGCACTTATTGCAGCTCTGGGGGGGGGGCGAGCCCCCAGAGCCCCCTCTCTGGAGTCGCCATTGAAAATACGTTGGTTGTCTGTTGGAAAGTGCTTAGAGCGTATAATCCAGCAGTGGCAACCTTTGATCAGTTTTTTTAAGGAAGAGGCCATGAAAAGGAATCAAATCACCCCACTTTCTTTCTTTACTATTCCCTCTATCAAAGTTTTGGTTGAAAATGCAGATAAAGTGAAAGAACGTAACAGCAAAAAAGCATCACAGAAATTAAAAAGGAAAGCTCAAAATTATGTGGATATTTCTAAGAAACAAAAAACTGAAAACTCCATGTCTCGTGAAGAAAGGTTGTTTTATTTTCTGTCGGAAGATATCAATAAGGCTTTCTGTTTATTTTTATCTTATACTGTGCCTGTATTTAAAAAAGCAAATGCTCAACTTCAGTCTGCGGAACCACATATTCATATGCTAAAATCTCTTCTCTTAAAATTGTACAGAGAAATGCTAGTGAAATTTATAAAACCAAGCGTCACAAAATTATGTAATAATATTTTGAAAGTCCACTATCATGAGAGGAGTAATCAAAAAGATGATGTTGATATCTTAATTGGAAATGGAACACTGAAAGTAATCCAAGATTTTAACATCCATGATAAAAATGAATTTTATGAAAACGTCAGAAGCTATTTCATAGCAGCATGTGACTACATGCACAATAAATTTCCTTTTGAGTTAGAAGTGTTACATCATGCAGAGGTTACACAAATATCGAATTTTGAAAATGCATCATTTTACAGAAAAATTTCCTGTTCTTTTGTTCAATAATACAGAAGATGAAGCTGTTGATGCTTTACAAACAGAATTCAGTGAGTTCCAGGCTTTCGAAGTTCCACAAACTGTGAGTAATGAAGGTAGCATTGATGCACAATGGGCGGCCATAGGTAAAATAAAAAATGATACTTGTGAATTAAAATTTAAACGACTTTCTCAGGTTATGCTGTCAATACTTACGATCCCTCACAGTAATGCAGCATGCGAGAGAGTCTTCAGTCAAGTGAAGAAAATTAGAACTGACTTCAGGTCAACCATGTCTGATGACACATTAGAAAATTTACTAATAGTTAAATGCAGACAACATGTGAAATGTTACGAGAATGTATTTGACAAAAAATTTCTCGAAAATGCAAAATCTTGCACTACAGCATTTGTAAATTCTAAGAATTAATATTGCGTTTAATACAGTTTAATCCTCTATTATTATTAATTTAATAAATACTTAATTTCCTCATTGTGCCTGTTTTTCATAAATTATGTATGATTTTGTTTAATTAAAAAATGGTGGCCTGCCCACGCATGCACAATTGATTACAGATTTTTCACTTCTAGAAGTTGGCACCTATGCATGCATGTTGGAAATACTTCATACTAGTTCCCGCTGGGGGCATCTTGTGCAGTAGTACCAAAGGTCGAAACATAAAAGTGGAAATTCTTCAAATCGCTAAAAAAATTGTGTTTGATGAACACCGTTTATTAAACGGAAACAATATTGGCGATATTTTAGACATTGCTGTGTCATACGATGGCACATGGCGCAAAATGTCACTCTTCTTTATATGGGATTGGACTTGTTATAGATATTTTGACAGGTCTTCTTATTGATTATGAACTGCTGTCTAAGTATTACTCAAAATGTAGAGCAGCAGCAGCAAGAGATCTCGGCGAAAATAGCCCAGAATCCCCTTTCTGGTTCGAAGGGCACAAATTTAGTGAAGATTGCGAACAGTCTGTGAATGATATGGAAGTCCATGCTACCAAAATAATTTGGCAATGATCGATCACAGAATGCAAAAACATTTTTGGGCTTGCAGAAACTGAATGTTTATGGAAATTCACAATAATTCTTCGAAAAGAGGAATGCCTCAATCATGTATCAAAAAGACTATCGACTGCTCTGGGAAATAAAGTTCAAGAGTGGAAGGAAAAAAATGTACCCACAGAAACGACACGATTTCCAAGTTAGACAACTTTTATCGCAAGGCAATAAAGGACAATTTGTCTAATGTTGAAATGATGAAGAACGCAATTTATGCTATCTTACACCAGTGTATGTCTGCAGACAAAAATCCACATCATACCAACTATCCACAAGGTTCAAACTCATGAGATTTTATAATCGAGCGATCACAAACATTGAAACACTTAAAAGCCATACCACTATGAAGACAACCTTGAGCCAGGTGGTTGTGTCCAAAATTTTACCAATATATCAGCGGCTTACATCTGAAGAAATTCTTCACAGGTATTGTGCAGGTTCGACTCAAAATGCAAATGAAAGCGTGCACAACGTTATATGGGGAAAATGATCAAAAGAAGGTTTCGTTAGCAAGAAAAGATTAGATATAGCAATTGTATCTGCGGTAAGTGAATACAACATGGGTATAGTGGATTCAAATGAAATTATGGTAAAAAACAAAAATGAAATTGTAGAAAGTTATGCCAAAGACAACGCTTCGAAAAAAGAAAAGCAAGCAATCAAAAGAGACTTAGTGGCGGATATAAAATTGCCAAAAAGCAAAAATGGATGAAAAAAGAGCACTAAAAATTCTGCCTTGAAAGTGAAAGGCGACGTAATGTGTTTTGCAGGAAATTTTTAGTCTCTGGATAGTATATCGAAATTGCAGGTATATATTGCAAATCTTTGTAAATGTAGTGAAACGTCTAAATTGAAAACCTCGTTAAACCTAAAAATTTTTGCAAATTCTCCCCCACCCCATCCAATTAACCTTTGGCACATGTAAATCTTCCAGTATTTTATAATTTTGTATATTGTGCCAAATTTAAATAATTTCCTTTGTACCTCATCGTAAATTATATTTTTCAATGGTCATTACAATGCTAAATTTTACACTTTTTACTCATTTTCCTCTTTCAACGTGATTTTCTCAAAATGGTATTTTTCGTCTTTTTTGGTTGCTCAAAATGCGCCTGGTTTTTAATTGTATTTCTATCAAATGTGGCAAGTATGTTCCCTAATTAGTAGTAATGAAAACTGGGTATCGGTTAAGATGTTTATTAATATTTACACTTCGAATCACTACTTAAAATCATGTATTGAGGTAAAAAAAATTGAAAAAACGGCATGTCACATATGGTTAAATATTATTTTCTTGGTATATAATTATTTCTTTCCAATGTTCATACCAATTTTGTTTAGATTACTATAAAAGGTTATGTAAAATTAAAATTATTCATTTATCATTATTATTTTATTTTTTTTAATCATCAGCGAGTTGACTTTGGTAGTGTTATGTAAATATGAACGTAAATTGACTGGGTTTTCATAAGTATGTCATTGAATTTTATTTTTCAGGCCTGTTAAGTGAATGAAGGATATAGATGTTTGTTTGTTTTGTGGTTTTACGGCTCAAAGACTACAATGGTCATGCTGCGCCGGGACCTACTGTTTTCCGAGGAATCCGAACCTCTTATGGCCTAGGGAACCAAACCCCGGACTACAGTGAGCAGTGCGATCTTTTTATGAGATCTCTGAGTAAGCGTTCTTAGTACACTGTTGGGAGGATATAGATGCACACATCAGCGTAGAGTTCTCAAAATAATTGGGGTGGAGGGGATCAAGCACATTTTATGTACGTTTATACATTACAGTATATGTAAAATTGCAATTTATTTCAGATTATTAGAGGGGTGGGGGGCTCTTGCCACAGGGGCCCATATGACTCTACACCCATGTATGCACTGGCACTATAGCAAAAATTTCAGCATATATTTCTATTTTAAAAATGTTTTTGAGGAATATCGAAACAGAAATGAGTCACGATTTTCTTTCATGTAATTGAAAAGTTACGGAGAAATGTTCAGAACACTTTGAAAACTTTTCAGTATATATGAGAGTATATTTTGTGAATATATCTTAAATAATTTGCCTTGGACAGTTTGTGTTAACTATATATTAATTGTAAATAATGAAATATATATTATATTCCAAATAGTCAGTTATTGCAATTCAGAGTTGCTATAATAGTAGTGTAAATGAATCTAAAATAATGTCTATTTTGCACACATTTTATAAAAATATGCAAAGTTTATAATGCATATGCTGAAAAGCAGTATAGTTAACTATTTCATTATATAAAGTAAGGAAAAAAAATAAGGCCTTTCTTAATTTCAGAGGTATGTATAAAAATAGCTTTAAAATATCTGAGGCCCTGCGGTGGCGCAGTGTGGTAACGCGTTCTCCTATTGCGCGGCTAATCCGGGTTCGACTCCCAGCAGTGCAAAAAGAACGCTTACTCAGAGATCTCATAAAAGATCGCACTGCTCACTGTAGTCCGGGGTTTGGTTCCCCAGGCCTTAAGAGGTTCGGATTCCTCGGAAAACAGTAGGTCCCGGCGCAGCATGACCACTGTAGTCTTTGAGCCGTAAAACCAAAAAGAAAGAAAGATAAAATATCTGCAAAAATGTTTGTTTCGTGGTTTAATGGCTCTAGAACTACAGTGATCATGCTGTGCCGTAATCTGTTTTCCGAGGAATCTGAATTCCTCTTAAAGCCCTGGGAACCAAACCCCAGACTACAGTGAGCAGTACGATCTTTATGAGATCTCTGAGTAAGCGTTCTTTGCGCTGTTGAGAGTCGAACCTGGTTTAATGGTGCACTAGGCGAACGCGTTACCACACTGTGCCACCATAGGGCTCTGCAAAATCTGGGAAAATCTGAAGCCGTTGGCCCATTTTTATTCTGTAGGGATTCTACAGTGGTACTTTAACTGCACATACGTTACACGAAAATAAGTGAAAACAACTTACATGCACTACAGTAATAGATAATCCAGGCCTGTACCTAAACTCTCGTTACAGGGTGCGGTCTGAAAGTTACAAGGGAGCTTAAAATTCGTCAATGTTTTGATGTATTTTATTAATATATTTAATAATATTACATCTCTGGGTAGGCTAACATATATGTATATAACATTCATAAATAAATTTCTTAATAATGTTAAGTTTCTCAGGTGAAAAAAAAAGGCCTGCTGCCCTGAAGATATTTAGCCCATTTTTTTCTACAGGTAATCTGCAAATGCACTTCTTCTGCAGAAAATCTGAAGGTATTTGACCCATTTTTTTTTCTACAGATAATCTTCGGATAAAGTGCATCTGCAGTCTATCTGTAGAAAAAAATAGGCCAAATGCCTTCAGATTTTCTGCAGTCTTTTTTGCAGATTATCTGCAGTTTTCTTTTATTTGGGTATATATATATGGTCGGATTTCTGGTAAAAATCAATTACCGTCTGTGTATTTGCTTTCTATAAGAGTTCGTGTAGTCTACTCCCTAGTTGTCATTTCCTCACGTGACTAGGGCGGGTCTTAGCTTGGACACACGGTAACGACACGCCTGCTCGCTGGGTCTGTTCTTTATATGGTCGAAGTTAGTCTGCTCTAATAGTAAATAAACATGGAGGACGCTGCTGCTTAACTCAAATTTTGCCGTATTCTGAATTTTAATTTAAAAGATTTAGGAGATTTAAAAAAAAGAATACAGATTTTTAAAGTGAACACGAAAACATCGTGGATTTCTCGAAACTCAATTCCTCAGAAATCAATGTTTCTGGAAAATCTGCAAAGGTATGAAACGTGCTTGAAGTCAAAATCTGACGTCAAAGTTAACTACGCCCCCGAAATTGTTACCGATTGGTTGAATCATTCCTGGTTGCAAGAAGCATGTAGATTTTCAAAATACGCCTCCGGGTTAGACGGGGGGACCCTGATTCGACTCCATGGTGGGGGGACGGTCTCTCTTTTTCCTTCAAAACAAAACAAAAAAAGCTCTAGCTTGAGCTTATATTCGAGTGTCGAAAATTAAACATAATAAATTCCCCCGCGAAAATTCACAAAAAACTTGTCTCTTTGGCTTTGTATGCTAACAATTATTTGGTAATTGTGTTATCTCCGAGAAGATTAATAGCATCTTACATGTTCAATTAAGTTGTAAATAAAATAATATTGAAAACCATGTCACGTAAAATTAAAAAATATATATATGTATGTATATACGGGGTACCAATATGGTTGCACCAAATTGGCACTGAATTCCTTTTTACCCGCCAACACTGTTATATAAAACACACACATTACACTGTTATATAAAATAATTACACTGTTGCTTGACCAAATAGAATGTGACGTATTTTTTTTTGCCAGAAAATGAGGTACCTGGCGGATTTTTTATTGCAAAAATGTCACGCGACCTATTTTTCGTTACAAAAAATGTTACGCGACGTATTTTTTGTTACAAAAAAGATATGTGACGATTTTTCCACTTATCTTAGAAAGAACTTAATGCTAATAGCCATTGTCGAGCTATTAACCAAAGCTAATAAAGCCAAACATAATCAGAAGTACGCTGTTTTGTATTTTAATATTGATCAAATTAACCTGAACTTTTCATTAAATGTTAAAAATCTGAAATAAAACAAATTTACAGCATTGAGCTCATGAGTACTAAAATAAAAAAAAATCTTAGAAGTTAATAGCGTTTTCGAGAATTAATTTAATCGCTATTGAATGCCCAATGAAAGAAATTTCGAATACCAGCAAAAATGGAGCATTTACGAAATTCCAATTCTAGGGTCCTTAAAAATAAACGTACACCATTATTTAAAATTTAGCTACTCTTTTCTTCTTCCGAAAATGCGAATATAATATTTAATCTCTTTAACTTCTCATTTTTTAAATTGTGCTTGTTTTTGTACCGAATACTTAAATTTAATTAAAAACATTTTAACTTGAAGTATTTCATGACTAGTTCATTAAATTCGTATTTTCTTGGAATCATACCTCGAGTGATTTTATTTTTTTACAATCTAGATAAATGATAATTTTGTTCTTTTAAATACAAATGTAGATTCTTGAAAGAGATTTTTGACTATTAAAAATATCTAGTCAATTTTTTATATTTGCGGTTTGATTAACATGTTTAATTGTGCTTAATAATATATAGTCCCAGGTATATTATATCCTTATAAGCATTTTCCTGGAACCTTCCATTGTATAGCTAAAGTTATTTCAAACCTGTATAAGTGTCTTCCAATAAAGCATTGCATTTATAACTGTGCAAGAGAAAAATAAAGATATATTATTAAAAATAGATGATTTTCTTATTTATTCTTGCCATTATCGATATTACGTTATTTGCATTAAAATAGAAATAAAATATGCTAATTAGAGTCGAATCTGGTTAATACAAACACGCTTAAGACGAAATACTTTTAATATGAACAGTTTCCTGAAGTCACATCAAACTGAATAAGAATTCACATTTTATTCTTTTAACCCGAACACGGTTAAGAGGAAATACCGTTTGCAACGAACTGATATTCAATGGCCAGCTCGAACAAAACGCGCTGTATAAGATCGAAGCTTTTCATTGATAAATTCAGCGGGTTGTAAGTTGCCATATTAAATATGTGTAAGAGGCAATTTTCATTCACGATTACAAACCAAACATTTTTTGTTGGCTTTTACATGCAATGAGAACTGAAAAATATGCCTCAATGGACACTATCATGACGTGTAGTATTTTAACGAACGCCGAAATAGCTGAAATCGTTAATAGTATCGTAAAACCTTTTCTGATAGTATTCACTATTTTTAGGATACTGACGAAAATATTGATACTTTTGCCAGTGGCACAATCAGAGTAATTTGGGGTGGGGGCGTCTAAGAAAAATCATTAACTCCCTCAAGGCTATCGAACATTTTAATAAATGAACAAGATAGTAAAATATTAGAAAAATAATTGATATTGCTTGACAATTAGTAATGAGCTAAAAAGTACTTTATTTTAAAATGTAACTATAAAACTTTTGAAAGTAAGCACATTGCAGAATTCCGGAAATCAAATTTTTAAACACTTGCTGGTGGGGGCACACGCCTCTTCAAATGCTTCACTGCGTTTCAAACTGTGCTTCGTTTTGGGATAAAGTCGCAGATTCTGACGCTTCTCCAGAAACTGTGGACAAACTTGATGATTTGGCGACATTGTGCCAACGGAAAGCGAAAACGATCTGCAATTACTGAGTTTTTAAGTGTACTACTGCAATTTAAAATATTTTTTTGGCACAGTATGTAATCCGGAACAAATAAATATTTACTAAACCATAGTATATATATATAGTAAAACAAGGATTTTTCAAACCCATCAGCTATACATAAAACCACGTTAAAGGTACGTATATACTATGGATTTTGTTACAAAATATGTATACTGTGATAAAATACTCACAAAATACAATAAAAAAATTAACAACACATTCATAATAGAAAACTGTACATGGTAACCAGAGATCTGTGGATCGTATTATTACATTTTTTTATCCCATTATTTATGGATAATACGAACAGATTTTCTGTTCTCCTTGGTGTAAGTGAAAAAATATGTTTTAGGGCAGGTCACTACCACTGTGACCACCCCTCTGTGTCCGCCCTTGCGCCATGACTGCTTGTTAAATGCCCGTATCGATCGTGCACCGTATAGCACTTCGATGATTCGAATAGATGAAAATCGCTGGGTGCCAGGTCGGGGGTATAAGGAAGATGGTCCGGTACCGCCCTAACAAGTTACGCAGGGTGTGGGCCGAGTGTGTCTTGACATTGTCGTGTAGCAATATGACAACTGTTCGTGGCAACCCATTTTCCACGACGAATTTCAGCCGACATTCTTTAGGCGTGAAATTACTGACCACACCACACTACACTCTTCAACATTTGACCATGTTTCCGTGAGTCCAGCCATCGTACCACTGACGTTAGGAGAGAATGACTGACATGAAGCGCCATTTAACATCATTGCGTCAAAGCAGTTGCCAATTGCATCAGCCTTGTTTGAAATGATAATGCTGTAGCCAATAATACATCTGTGTAAGATCTTGTTGCATTATTTATTGAATCGTCTACGCATTTTAACTGACGGACTGTTGTTTCTCTGAAAACGCATGCCCGATTTGAGCACATTTGGACAAATCACGTCAAATCTCTTGCGCTTTTCTCTTTTTTTTTTCCCCCTGAACATTCAAAACAGGCTGACTAACTGCTACCATCAGCAGATTACGATGACATTTAGTATTTAGTGACCTATTATATTATAGTATTATTATAGTATTTCGTTCTACCATCAGCAGATTTTATGATGATCTGCTATCAGAAAACCATCATAAGATTGTGATTATCTGCTGATAGTAGACCTTTGTGAATACATACCTTTGATATGTATAGTATATATTATTTTAATATATTTGGTTCCGTTGGTGGTGTATTTTCTATTTCGTTGGCATAGTATTTCATTTTGCTGGTATAGTATCATAATTTATTGGTACTGTGAAATACTTCGTTGATTCAGTATTAAATTCCACTGACGTACAGCATTGTGGCGTTTGTATATTTTTTTCATTTTAATGTAATATTTTTAAATTATTGTGATGTTGTATTCTGTTGCTACAGAATTAAATTCTGTTGATCTCCTGAATTTAATTAAGTATATCTCGTACAATTTCTAAATATCAGATGAGCCCTGCGGTGGCGCAGTGTGGTAACGCGTTCTCCTATTGCGCGGCTAATCCGGGTTCGACTCCCAGCAGTGCAAAGAACGCTTACTCAGAGATCTCATAAAGATCGCACTGCTCACTGTAGTCCGGGGTTTGGTTCCCTAGGCCTTAAGAGGTTCGGATTCCTCGGAAAACAGTAGGTCCCGGCGCAGCATGACCATTGTAGTCTTTGAGCCGTAAAACCACAAAACAAACAAACAAACAAATAAATATCAGATGTGAATTAATCCTTCATTAATTCATTCACGAATGAATTAGTGAGGAATTCAGTATGTTTGTGTTATCATATTTAAACGTTTAATTACTGAATTGTCAAGTTATTTAATGGGTCCATAATCATTAATAAAAAAATAACAACGGAGCTTCATTTTTAACCGACAATGTTTTGTACGGATTTTATGTTACTATATATAATTATATGCAATTGCGTTATATATAATTTTTATAAAATTAATATATAATTTATGTATTGTTAACATTAATTAATGCTTTTTGTAAATTCTGAGAAACATAACTTAATGGAAACAAAGTGTTGGCTTTATATATGATATGTTGCTTAACATTATTATATATATATTCAGCAAAATATTTGAATTTATGTCAACCCAGAATAAAATACTCTCTTTCGAAATAGGAAATAAGGTATATATAAATAAAAAACGTTTAGAAAATGTATTATGCGGAATTCCAAATGGAATTTGATAAAATAATTCTGAAGAATTGTTTCAACAAATTTGTTTTACCCTCTTGACAAAAACTGGTTTTAAAAAGAGCACCATCTGTTCCCAACATTTAAAAAAATTGAGTTAAAATATCGTCAAATTAAAGAAACATTAAAAGGCAAAATATTTTTTAGACATACAGTAATACAAACTATTCAAAAATAAAAAATTAATTTAAAATATTAATTTGTTGGGGATTATTCCTTTCGAAATTGAAGGAATACATGTACCTTTCGGTCTGAAAAATATGAAAAAAAAATCAATTTTCACAAATCTTGCTACATAAATAAGTTTATAAAATAAATAAATTAAGTGAAATTTTTTTACGTGACCATATTTGGCGCATAATGACTGGCTGTCTTCGCGCCATGGAAATACAACAAACCTTTTTTCATGAATGAAAGGTCATCACTCATTATGTAAGCTGTTATCATGTGATTAAAAGTCTACAACACGACTGTACGCGTCACTACGATTGTATGATGATCAGCTGCTGATAGGATGGATTATCATACAATCTCATTATATCTGCTGATGATAGTAAATCATCACACAATCTCATTACAATCTGATAACAGATCACGCAATCTCATAAGCTGGTGATAGCCAATCATCACGCAGTCTCATAAGCTGATGATATCAGATCATTACGCAATCTCATAAGCTGATAATAGCCGATCATCACGCAGTCTCATAAGCTGACGATAGCACATCATCATGCGATTTCCATATAATCTGCTGATAGCAGATCAACACGCAATCTCGCTATAACCTGATGATAGCAGATAATCACAATCTTACCATGGTTTGCTGATAGTAGATCACGTAATCTCATCAAAAAATTATTATACTATATCAAAGAAATATAATGCTATATCAATGGAATATAATATTATATCGAGACTCGTGGAATATAATAAAGACGAACACGATTTTACGACGTCCACATATATATTGCATTTTCCTCAATTGGCGAAACAAAAATTAAAGAGACGTTTCTTGGATACTGAAACGACTTCGCAAATAAGTCATTACGTTTGTATTCGCTGCATTAATTAACCCTATTCCCTTAACGACTCCGAAACGCTTGCAAAGCGTAACGTATGACTTCAATTTCCTCAAACTCACATACCTAGATAATTTTAGGAGTGCTTTGTATTCGGCTTTGTAAATTAATTATGGAACGAATTTATTACGACGTTTAAACGATCTATTATCAACAAACTCGAATTCTGCAAAGATTCCGGTAGTCTCTCTCTTTTACAAAAATTTAAATTTTTAAAGGTTCGGCATTCTAGAGTTTAGCGGTGTCCGATGTGAATGTTATATGAAATCTGTTATAACTTTGAAAAATGACGTCAGAGGCAATTAAACTTTGGTGCGAGTGGCTATCACTTTTCCGTAATTATCGCATTTGGATAACAATAGTATCCTTAACCATAAATTGTTAATAAATTAGATAATTACATTCGTTTTACTCAGAATCTGTTGACATAACTTTGATTCGATAGTTATGTCTATAAATAATATAATTTCAATAAATAATAAATATAATATTAATATATTAACAATATAATAATATAATATTAATAACAAATGCAATATTAATATAATAAATATAATGATAATAATATATAAATATAATATAATATTAATATATTAATACTATAATATATTAATATATTAATACAAATATAATGTTAATATATTAATATATTATAATATCAATAATATATTAACATAATATTAATATATTAACATAATATTAATATATTAACATAATATTAATATATTAACATAATATTAATATATTAACACATAATATAATATTAATATATTAACAATATAATATTAATATATTAACAATATAATATAATATTAATATATTAACAATATAATATAATATTAATATATTAATAAATATAATTTCAATAAATAATAAATATAATATTAATATATTAACAATATAATAATATAATATTAATAACAAATGCAATATTAATATAATAAATATAATGATAATAATATATAATAAATATAATTTCAATAAATAATAAATATAATATTAATATATTAACAATATAATAATATAATATTAATAACAAATGCAATATTAATATAATAAATATAATGATAATAATATATAACGAATTCATAAAAGATTTCGATAGTCTATAGACAAACTTTTCTCCATAGTGCACAAGTATTTTTCGTATAGCATGTGAATATGTTTGGCACGGCATGTGAATGTGCTTAGTACTTATGTAAATGCGTTTAGCATAGTGGGTAAGTATGTTTAGTATAATGTGTAAATATATTATAGTGTGCACAAGGCTAGCATATAAATTCATTTAATATAGTGTGGAAAAAGTTAGTGCATATATTCGTTTATCGAATCTACGTATTTATGGTAGCGTGAAAATTGTTTAGTATAGTGTAAAATGTTTGCTACAAATGTAAGCATGTTTGCTATAGTAAAGTGTAAACAGGTTTATTTATAGGTGTGACCATGTTTTCTACAGGTGTTACCATGCTTATTACAGGTTTGACCATGTTTACTATAGTGTGCAAGTACAATTATTATAGCGTCTGAACATGTTCAGCATAGTGCGTTTACATAGTAATCGTACATCAGCGTTTATGAAATGTATGGCGGACTTGGGAAAATATTACTTTTAATTAAAACAAATTGTATAACGAGGAAAGAGACAGGTAAATGTAGTCCTAATTTTTAACAAATCCAAAAGAATAATTTTGCAGACTCCCAAAAACGAAAAATAATATGAAAAGCAACAAGATGAAAATTATTAAATTATAACACTATATGTATATCGAACGTGACAACTTTTAAATGTTAACGCGATTTTAAAATACGAGGTTGAAAGATTGAGCATAAATGAAGTTTACAGAAACGAGAGGAAACAGATGGAGGAAACTGAATTGACATTTTCTGAAATTGACAAAAATATTTGCTGCTTCCATTCCGAGAGGAAATCAATTGAAAAGACTATGTTCCTTGAATAGACAGTCCTATGACAGATGGTTTTGATAGGAAAACGATGATGATAAAAAAGAAATTGGGCAATTGACGATAAAACATAAAAAGTGAAATTGTGGGCCATGAAACTACAAATACTCAAGACATTCGAAACTAAAGAACTAACAAAAATGACTGAAATTGTGATTAATGACGAAGGAATGGGACTTTATCATTTCTGAAGTCATGGGTTAGCTGATAATCATTATGGCGGACTAACGTTCTCTCTAATAAATTGCACAGACACAACAAATGACATATAGTATAATAGATACAATTCTCAAGACCGGAACAAGAAAAGTTACGAATTTATAAGTAACAATAGCTTTTATTATTTTATTTCTTTTTTATATAGGAATGAACAAGGTGCAATTAAAAAAAGTAAGACGCGACTCCTTGAAGATGAAATAACTTAGGAAAGTGAAGTGATGTACAACGCTGTTGCTGCTGCTATATCTGTGAGTTTTGTTGCTGCTGTTGCTTCTGTGGGTTTTGTTGTTGGTGCTGCTTCTGTGGTTTTTGTTGCTGCTGCTGCTTCTGTGGGTTTTGTTGCTGCTGCTGCTTCTGTGGGTTTTGTTGCTGCTGCTGCTTCTGTGGGTTTTGTTGCTGCTGCTGCTTCTGTGGGTTTTGTTGCTGCTGCTGCTTCTGTGGGTTTTGTTGCTGCTGCTGCTTCTGTGGGTTTTGTTGCTGCTGCTGCTTCTGTGATTGATTGATTGTTTGGCTTTTTTATGGTGCAAGAGCATCTGGGCTATACTGCGCCAAACTCTGTGCTGCTTTCTGTGGTTTTTGTTGCTGCTGCTGTTGTAGATTGTGCTACGTCGAAACCTAGTTTTCTAAACCTCTTAAGATCTAGGGAATGAACCCCCGGACTACCGTGAGAAATTTGTCGATATAAGCGTTCCTTTTTTTGGCACGCTCGGGAGCCGAACCCTTGATAATATTATGCTAGGCAAGCGCGTTACCACTGCACCACCGCTGGGCCCGCATATACGACTGAAAAATTTTCGAAATTGAGGCATACGGAATGAGCTGAAAATATATATTGGGGTTCCGCAAACGCGGTTTCAGCGACTAGTCGTAATTGAGAGATGACTTCTGGATACAATAAATTTCAGCTTAGGGTTCCCCGAGTTCTGAAAATGAAGTTAAGGTCCCTCCTAGAGATGGGCAAATTCGTTTCTCGGCCGAACCAAAGAATGATTCCGCCCATCTCTAAGAGACAGGCAAAATCGTCACAATGATTCAGTAAGCAACCGATACTGCATATCTCCCATTTTCTAAAAAGGTTGTGGAAAGCGGATTCGTAACTTGTGTGTCTTGGACTGGCTTAGTACCACGCCGAAACTTTGAGTTTCGAGCCACACGGTAGTGAATGCTGACTTGTCTACGGATCCGAAAGCTGAGGTTAGTTTCTCTAAACCAGTGGTTCTCTACTCAATTTAAGCCACGGACCACTTTTGTACTTTAACTATACCCACGGACCACTTTGAACGATTCTCATAAGTTGACTGAAGGGCTTATTTAATAAAGGAAGCCGGGTCTTTTTTGGGGAAAATGTGTTTGCAAAATAATTCTTTGGGAAAAAAAAGAAGAAATAATAAACAGAAAAAATCTAATGATAATACAGTCAAATCTCGTTAAGACGAACATGCTTAAGACGAATTACTTTTAATACGAACCCTTTTCTGAAGTTCCGTCAAACTGTAAAATACTACAAATATACCATCAATTTCATTTTTATATTTAACGATTTTTGTAAGATATTATTACCCTTCACAGGGATAACACAATTGCCAAATAATGGTCAACACAGAAAAGCCTCCGGGGCGAGATTTTTGTGAGTTTTTCGTGGGGGAATTTATTATACAATAATTTTTGCCACCCACGTATATTTAGCTCAAGCTAGAGCTTTTTCGTTTTTGGAGAAAAAGAGGCGCCGTCCTCATCCTGGATTCGAACCAGGGTCCCCGCGTTGAGCCCGCGGTGTCTTGACCTACTAGACGAATGAGAACAAGAACAAACGCATTTTTCTCCATATATTAAGTTGTAAGATATTATTACCCTTCACAGGGATAACATACTTGCCAAATAATGGTCAACACAGAAAAGCCTCTGGGGCGAGAGTTTTGTGAGTTTTTTGTGGGAGAATTTATCATACAATAATGTTATTGTATGATAAATTCCCCCATGAAAAACTCACAAAAAATCTCGCCCAGGAGGCTTTTCTGTGTTGACCATTATTTGGCAATTGTGTTATCCCTGTGAAGGGTAATAATATCTTACATCCTCATATACGGAGAAAAATGCGTTTGTTCTTGTCCTCATTCGTCTAGTAGGTCAAGACACCGCGGGCTCAATGCGGGGACCTTGGTTAGAGTCCAGGATGAGGACGGCGCCTCTTTTTCTCCAAATATAAAAAAAGCTCTAGTTTGAGCTAAATATACGTGGGTGGCAAAAATTATTGTATAATAATAATTTTTGTAAGAATAATTTTTTTTAAATTCTTTTTTTTTTTAAATAATGACCAGTCTAACGGAGCACTTGGAACTCCTTCACCGACCACCAGTTGGGAACCACTACTCTAAATGAGTAAACCACTGCTCTAAAGTAGAGTTTCGGATGCTTCGAGAACGTGCTGGCTTTGGCGCGGTAGTTTTTTCATTGTCCCTAAGCTGTTCGGCACGCAATTCCGATTCGCAACTCGCCAAACAATTTGGCGAGTTTGATGGCACAAGGGCAGCAAGGATTATGCTGCAGTAGGACCTACAGTTTTACGAGGGATACGAAGCTTTCATGATCTACCGAGAAAATCCCCGGATTAAAGTGAGACAGTCGGAAAGTATTCTTATTTTGGAGCGGTTGAAAGTCGAATCCTGGATAACTGCACACCAGGCAAATGTTTACCACTACAAGCATAACACAGAGCCTAACGCGCAAAAAGAAATTTCGAACAAAAGGTACTCTTCCTTCACGAAAAGTAGTCCGATGGTACCGTTAGAAATAACGGGAGCTGAAGTCACAAACGGCCTAGCCGATTACAGCAGAGGGGAGGACGTCATTTCAGAACTGGTTTTTGGCGCAGACAAACGTTCACTAAAAAACAGTTCTGAAATGACACCCTTCCCTCTGCTGGAATCGGCTATGCCCTTTGTGACGTCAGCTCCCCTTATTTTCTAACGGCACCATCGGACTACTTTTCGTGAATGAAGTATAGAGGGGGAGCTGGAGGGAATATCTGAAGCGAATATTCAAGACATGATTAGTGGTATGTAATTCTAATTACGCATCGTCAGGTAGATGATCAAGAGGTGTACGTGGTAAAACATCAGATTACAATTGAAGACAGAACAAACATATCTAGCCATCTCAATGAAGGAGAACGACAACATACCCGTATCCATGGGGGGGAGTTAGGGGCCATCCCCCCCCCGAGATTAAATTTGTAATGGGATTTGGCTACAGCCTTTCATGCTGCGATCGTATCGATACATCCTGTAAAAAATTTAAAACTCCAGAAATGAAATCCTGGCTTTGGTCTTGATAATGGAGAACACAAAAGATGCAAGTAAATTGTTTCTTAATTAGTTTATGTCTTTTATAAATAAAGACAACGTCATAAGCGCAAGTAACGTCACCTACCTTCCGTTCAATACGTTGTCTTTACTTACAAATCATATTTGAGTAATGCTATGTCAAATTACCTTTCACAGTTAATGTTTATTGAAGTCAAACAATTGGTGCCTGCATTTCAAGGGTAAAAAGCACTTGACCGGTTGTCTAAAGTTTGTGGATTTGGTCTCCATCTAGATCCGCGAAATCATTCTTTTCTTTGCGTGTAATTTACCATCTAGTTCATATTGTTGTCGATAACTACGTGGAAATTTTAACAAAACGCTGAAATATAAAGAGAATGAAATTCTTTTATATGACAAGAAAGAGACCTATTTTCTCCTTAAAAGTTTGCGTACTTTTTTTTTTTCAATATTCTCTTGTTCATTCGCTTTCATCACTTTTTAATCATAAAATTTCGTGTCTTCTTTTCGCAGGATAGGTAATGAGGACGTATAGAAGCAAATGTGTAAAATAAGCAATGAATATAAAAGCATAAAAGTAATGAGTAAAAGCAAAATCAGTAATGAGTATAGGAACAAATGTGTAAAATAAGTAATGAGTATAGGAGCAAATGTGCAAAATAAGCAATAAGTATAAAAGCAATGAGTAACAGCAAAGTGAGTAATGAGTAAAAGCAAAGTAGGTAATGAGTAAAAGCAAAGTAGGTAATGAGTAAAAGCAAAGTAGGTAATGAGTAAAAGCAAAGTAAGTAATGGGTAAAAAGAGTAGGTAATGATAAGTTAAATATGGGAAGTAAAACTGGGTGGTGCAAAGAAACAAGAAACACAAAATTTCATGGGAAAAGAGAGGATTTTGCCTCTTTTCTAAAAAAAACTGGGGTCCGCTTGTCCCCCTGCTTCCGCCAGGTTATGCTTATTTATGATGCATGAAACTGTGTAATGCTAAAAGTTAACACACTGGATACAGACCGCAAATTGTGCTCGAGTCGGTGAGTTGAGCAAACATAGTCTACATGAAATGAGAATTAAATAAAATTGTTGTTCATGTGTCTGTATATAGAGTTCGACGGACAACATATAATTTATTTCTCAGCTCATGATTTCAGAATTCGCTCAGCCAATGACGGCGGAGGCCTTATTCTTACGTCTGTTTGTTTTGACTGAGTAAATAATGGCATTCCTCCCGAAGAAAGCAGGATGGAAAGTGAATAAAACATAATTGTTGCCCAAGAGACTTCACATTATTAATTGCTAATGATGTTTTGCGATAATATCAAAAGAGATAGTAGCAAAGACGAGATAAAAACACTGATATAAATTAATATCTTAGAAATGTAAAGTTTATATGTAATTTTCAATTTATTATATATTATGGAGTAAAATTGTATTATGGAAATGAAAAGCTTTTCTCACACAGCAGGTAATAATACAAAAACTATAGCATTGTTGTTCGTATTTGCATCTCATTCCTTCCAACAACATTTTATCCATGTCATCCTTACTCCACTCCTAATTATCAAGCCCAACGGCACAGCTACGTCATCCACAAAAACTACCGGGACAAACAGCCATGCAGTAAAATAATTTCAAGCTCACTTGTTATATATTTTTTCTTCCTTTGCTATTGGTTTTGGCATATACGCAATTGCCTACCAATTCTATTATATAAAGGAATCTTGTTTTTGTTAAAATCTTGTGCTACTTAAATACATTTGTTTATAATTTTTCAGCAAGAGGACTGCAGATGTGTTGCGTCGAAATCCACAATCTGCCGACGAATCCGAACCCGTGAAAGCCTAGAACACGAGCCCCAGGAAAAAACCGCTGCAACCAGCTGAAACTCACCAAATGAAATCACTGCAACCCGCCGGGTTGCAGTGATTTTTTTTTTTTTTGAAGGGAGGACAGTTGGAAGACAAACCCCAATTAAATTGAATCTAGGCAAACGTCTTACCTTTGTGCACGACCCCAGGGCATCTTAAATACCTTTAACACTGACATTATTTGAAATTATTTAATAAAAAAATGCCCCTCACGTTCATTTTAGTGCTAAACACATAAAAAAAATGAAATTCGTGACAAAATGCGACAAGGCTGGAGAAAAACTTTTGCTTTTCAAGAAAAGGACGAGCGAAAGGAAAATCACTCCATTTTTCATTTTCAATTTGCATCTTGGGAAAGTCGACGTGCAATGATAAGGGAAAAAAAAGGATCTTCAAAGGGAAAAAAATCTAAAAATTTCCTTTATAAACTTACTTTTTTTTAGTGCGGCAACGATAAAATTATTCATTGCATTTTTTTTCACCCGCTTCCCATTCAAAAGCTGTCGCGACTAAACAAGCTACGAGAATTTTAGTACTTGCCTAAAACGGGTCTCCTGGAAAAGGATTATTGAAAAGAGGAAAGGTGTTAATAGCATCGATTTTTCCCTTTTTAAATTTCAATGTGTGTGTATTTTTTCTCGAACCAGTTTAAAGGCCATTTAAATAAAAATAATACAATTCAAGATGGATTTTTTCAAATTCATGCAAAAAGTTCAATGACATTATAAAATAGTTCGATTAAACTCATATCAGAGAAGCCTATAGAGAACTAATATAGTATTTCTTTTCCAATTGCTAAATTGGTTTTGTAATTTCCGGTAAAATTTTTCCATATGGAAATGTTTCGTTTAAAACAGGAATCTATAAACTAGTATATCGTGATATTATAACTGATACATAATTCAGAGACATAGTCTAATTGTGCATTTTTTATTTGGCGACATAAGGACGGGAAGTGTCATGCTGCGCCGGGACGGTAAATACCATATGGGCAACATTCCTGCGTAATCAATAAATTTTTCATACAATTTTTTTTCCTTTTTTTTGCCACCCACGTTTAAGTAGCTCGAACTAGAGCTTTTTATATTTGGAGAAAAAGTGGCGCCGTCCTCATTCCGGATTCGAGCCAGGGTCCCCGCGTTTAGCCCGCGGTATCTTGACCAACTAGACAAATCAGGATAAGAACAAACGCATTTTTCTCCGTATATTAGGATGTAAGATATTATTACCCTTCACAGGGATAACACAATTGCCAAATAATGGTCAACACAGAAAA
>QLNU02014176.1:151157151-151173064 GCA_006491805.2 Dysdera silvatica
ACTGACTTTTGGTTCACCCTGTATATGTCAAAATGGTATAAAGTCTCCAATTATATAAACATTTAGAGGTACTTTGGGTGTATTTCTTCTAATTATTTTAAATTATAACTAGTGATAGTTGCTGAGCACTTCTGACATTACGAATTAGTCGCCGGCTACCAGAACGCCTCCTGGATTGACAGCCTTCGCATATTGATCACTTACCCGAATAATGGATGTGGCTTATTGGTTTGGCCAAAAGGCTGTTTCGTATTATATGGATCAATTTCTAATATCACTTCTTTGTGAGGTGTATGGCTGCCGTGTTGACATAATTGGATTTAATTTCCTACAATAAACTGAACCTTATCATATATAGAATATTATTTACTCGTAATTCTAAATATACTATATTTAGAGTGTTACATTTACACTATGTGCTGCATGAGAGGTGCTATACCGGTCCGAAAAAAAAAATGTTTTCATAATCAAAAATACATTTATTGATGTAAATAACATTGGACTTCCACTAACGTTTGTAACAATAGAAGCAAATAAAATTCAATTTTTATGGTGCAGTTATTTAAAATCATTAACACGATAACACTGCTGATAGCTATTTCGATAGCGTTAACCAGCTATCGTCGTCAGAGCGAATGGCGGCTTCTGTTTATGTCCGTGCTGTTGGTCGGTGTTGCCATCACGTCGGTTGGAAACTTGATTGGGCGGAGGAGTAAAGCGTATTTGTGGAGACGTCTTCAGCCGTGAGACCCAAAAGGTTTTTCCAAGTGTGTCGCTATTAAACTGTTCGTTTGTAACAATATTTACGAATATCCCGAGTTGCTCCAACTTTTTTCCTTTTACGTATTACATTTAGTTACTTATGGCTTGCTTTAATTGCTCTGTATGGAGCAGAAAAGACTTCAATAGAACAGATTCATTGTATACAAGCATACTGGTCTATGATATCGAGGAAGTGAAGATATATGAAATTATGGTAACGTCCTTGGAAGATGGAAGTTCATCCGGCGCCTTTGTCGGTGTCTGTTATCTTCTTGAATGGCCCCATTACGAAATAGTCAGTTATAGTAGTGGCGCACCCACGTAAGGGGTCCAGGGAGCCCGAGCCCCTCCCTTGGGCTAACAAAACGAAAAATTATTACGCCAACAGACACTGGTAAATTATTTTATTAAAAATGTAGGATGAAAGTAGTGATGTTCCCAAGATTTCCTTGAACTCTGGTGACATTGATGAGACACTGCTGTTGAGGCAAGCAACAGCAGCAGCAGTGGTCTGGGACTGTCTTCAAACGCTTTCCAGGAAAGTAAAGGTAGACCAAAACACAATATCAAACACGGTTGAAATAGAAATTCTGACTGCAGATATTTCTAATTATGTCAAGAAATCTAACCTCACTGATGGAGATAAGAGTGCTAGCCAATGTAAAACTGTACATAATTTACTTCTAATTGTTTAAGTTTCTTGCATTATATAGAATCAGAGGCGGCTTCAGGGCCGGGCAACCGCCCAGGGGCCGATCCGGCCCTTTTATTATCGACACACTTGCAATGTAAAATGTTTGTCATTACATTGTAGACCCCTATTCAGTATAAACATAAATGTAATTTATTCGAATTTCAATAACGCTAAAATGATATTTATTGTTCTTACAATTCATTTGTTATACTTTTATCAAATTAAGATTATTGTTATTAACAACGGATCAGAAGAAGACAAAACTATTCTTTTACCTCCTCCCGTCAAATGGTCTTTGCACCCGTATGGTCCGCCCCTCCCTTCCTCCCTTTCCTGTTTCATCAGCTATTAACAGGAAAGGCGCACCAGATATCCTTCTGACTAGAATTTTGATATACAGGTAATTTTACAAGTTTTATCCAGGTACGTATCGCAATTTTTTCAAATGAGGTCCATCAAAAGTTCTAAATGGCACTAATACTTCTCATTCATTAATACGAAAAAACTACGCTCAATCCGTTCTTGAGTTATTACAAGGTTTCCACGTCCTTCTACCAAAGATATACGGAAACCGAGCCCTTTGAAACAAGCATAATTCAGAACCATCAAAATTCTACATTTTTTCTTGCCAACATCCCCGCATTCTAGAAGAGAATCTCGTAACGAGCTACGACTTCATATTCTCTTCCATTTCTAACACAAAGCCTAAAATAATTTAATATAGATCTTCTCTTACACACCCATAACTTTTATACTGCTTAAGTTATGTATCAGTAAATGTTGTATATCGGGTTGAATAAGAATTATTATATGTGAAATTTCAGTATAATATACTGATTTTTTTTCTAAAGTTTTAGGAATTTCAAAGAGCTACATATTTTCTCTGAGGCATGAGTCGGAATATTATTTTGCACCATTATTCTTTATTTGACGACCTCTTTTATGTGTATAATTCTTAAAAAAAAAATTGGACGTTGATTTTTCGTATGGTTCCCCCCTCAGTGGTGTAAATACGTAGGTTAATGTATTTTGGCGAATTAACTCCTGTCTCACTAAATTTTCGCCACCAGCCGGCGCTGATATTTACTCTCATTCACATGTGATTTATAAATTTGAATTTGTGTACAGAAAGAATAAAAATCTTTCTCTTCATTTTTTTTCATTTTTATTTCCCCTGTTTAGTTTTCTGTGGAAAATATCGACGGGGAAAAGGAAAAATTAAATTGTTATTAGAATGTAATTTAAAGTAATCTGTCAATACCTTTCGATGTCTATTGAGTTTTCATAATTTTGTATTAGAAAAATTTTCAAAGATTTTATTTCCTTACATAATGACGCGAATTTTATCGTTAGCATTTATAAAATTAATCCGAGTATAATTTATCAGGAAAGAATATCAAAAGTTTTTAAGATAAATTAGAAAAATCATTGTCGAAATTTAAGTTCCAGGTTGGCTAAAAACGTTGTTTTAAAGAGTTCATATTTCAAATTTTTTCGGGGGAGGGCCCACAAACTTTTTTACGGGGGCTATTCCATACCTCCTGGCTCCCCTGTAAGGCCCCTCTCCAAAATATTAGGGGGCCCCAAAGTCTAGGGTCACTACGATATAGAATAATTATTAATTTAATAACGATAAATGTAAACAAAAAGACAAGCGTAATTGATATGGCGTCTGGACATTTTCCCACTAAAAGTTCCTTGTACCACTAGGACCCCACCTTAGGAATATTCTAGGTGCACCACTGAGTTATATAAATCGAGAATATAGGGTTCACCAGTTTTTGCGAACCAAGTTTCAGCACTCAATTTTTGCACTTGATCGTATACATTACGGAAGACAAGAATTCCTCGCATGGCACTTGTTATAATATTTCGCATAGTTTTACAGAAACGTAAGGTCTCTGACCTCATAAAATATCATCATTAAATAGAATATCATAAAACAATATCATAATAAAATATCATTAAATGGTAAGGCTTCATCCTTGAGCGACTTCTGTCCTTGGTCAGACATCTGTATGAGTCTTCGTCTGTACTGTCTTCGTCTGTACTGTCTTCGTCTCAGTACTGCCCTAATGTAATACGTGAAACGAACCGTTAAGTTTTATCTGTTTGAACCAATTTTAACCAAAAACCTTTATTAGCTTTTAAACCAATAATTTTACCCTTCGTTACATGTGATTCTTTTAATCATGAAATCATTTTTAACTTTTACCTAATATTGGCTTTTTCCATCTCATCTGATTTTATTGCATCGTTTCGTTGTATGTTTAATCTATTTTTAACATTATTTTAATTTTTTGATGTCAAAACCTTATGTGTTGTTCACATTGCTTGGCGCAGAATGACCATTGTTGTCCTTGCACCATAAAAATACAACCGAGTATTGCCCTACTAACCTCTTAAAAACATCCTATATTTTAATATTTAATCACAACAATTCGCAATTTTATGGTATACAGTTAGTTGTGCTCTGCGCAGACTATTCCACAAATTAAACGAAGTCATGAAATTGATTAAAAACCGATCATTATGTGGAAACTTGTTATCATATTGAATTATTAAGAGATAGAAGCTGTAAAAAAATTGCAAACAACGCAAAGGAATGTTAATAAGGCTGTTTATAAAATCTCTAAAACACTGGCGTACGCAGGGGGTGTTGATGGGGGTTGTAACCCCCATTGCAATGAAATTTTGTATATTTAACATAGGATATATGAGTTGTAGCTCTGTAACCCCTCCCATTAAGCCTATAATCCCCCCTTACGAAAGTTCTACCTGCGCCTATGCTCTAAAAGTTGATGAGAAAGCAATATGTCCGAGAAAGAAAGTGACAGTTGATGAAATCGGGTTCGAAACTTACGTGGTCGCACTTTACCGAAGGTTGTTGAAATAATCTACCATCAAGATGTGGGCTTCTTCGGTTATGACTCCCCCATTATCTGTGTTCTGTACCAGGACCTTATGCTTAGATATTTCTTAGAAGTCCGAGTTGTTTATTAGAAGTGATTTACTGGAAGGTGTTGCAACGTTTTATCCAAGACAGCATGGCCTAATAATGTATTACTCACCAATGAGTAGAAACGGCGAAATATTAATGAAACTAAGTCCAGCTAAACAAACATAACAAATTTTAATCTCGAATTAACACGTAAATTCAACTGCCGGATTAAAGTTTTAACGAAACGAATTTAGTAAACGTTTTCTGTGATTACCGAACAGCAACTTGAAATAAAGTTCAGTTAGCAAACCTAACATAATCCCAGTATAATCCACGTTTTAAACACTTAACCCCCGAGTAAGCGCGCCGATTAAACGCACTTGGGGGGGGGGTGCTTTGCACCCCATCTGATTATATAGCATTATTTCATTAAAAACGTCCAATTTTACAGGGAACAATAAGTGGAATTTTCTCTTTGTCACCCTACCCCAAAAGATTGTGACTTTGAAGGCAACAGGAAAGAGTTTGGCCAGTTTCAGAAGCAAGGGAGTTCTTTGCACAAATTGTAAGTTGTGGGGTGTTTCACACCCCGTACGCCTGCGTGCGGGTTAAGAACTACCGCTCTTCCTGCGAGCTTCCTCTACGGCAACGCTGAGGTAACATAGAAGTGCGCTAGTAAACAAGTTTTCTTTTTCAACTTCACCTGTGTCATAAGGCTCATGCATTAAACAAGTTAACTTTCGTTAAATCGCTTAAACATTAATTCATCGGAACCAGCGTCGACGCCAAATGGCCACACTTACAATAAATGCGGGAAAGTCGTATGAACAAAAGTAGTAACTGTAGATCAGCTACAGATGTACTTCACTGCATCCCAATTGAATGACTAGAAGCAACCCTGATCATAATACTTCCAATAATACATATGCATTTTCAGAACTCTTCTTTTCGATTTAACTTCGTCCATAGGCCCTTTGGTGGTCCAGTGGTAACACGCGGCCTAGTATGTCGTTATCTCTAACCCCCAACTCTGCCAAAAAGATTGCTAACTGCTCTCTGTAGTTCAAGGTTGGTTCCCTAGGCAATCTGTGGTTCACCCTTGCGCCATGAAAATACAACCAATACAGTGCTCGTGGCGCAGTATAGCTCAGATGCTCTTGCGCCATAATATATACAAACACAGTGCTCGTAAAACTGTAGATCCCGCCCAGGGTCGTGCTGGGCCACTTCAATACGGCGGTGGATATACTGGTACGGGGGTGCTGTGGCTCTGGGGTCATAAAACGCAATTTTGCCTTACTAAACTTTAAGTTGTTGGTTCCCACAATAGAAACACTATTCACTTCGCAGGCTTTCTTAATTGTTGCCACTTAGAAACGCAAGGAAAGAAAACTTAAGTTTAATTTCTAAAATTGGCGAACTGCCAAATTGCTTCATTTTTATACGGTGTTTTCCAAAGGTACATAATTCCACTTTCCGCATCTGGCAACATATATTTTGTATAATTATAGTTTCACTTTCTATATTTGGCAACAGTGTGTGTAATTGTCATCCGAATTCTAAAATCAAATCAGACGTCTGTTTACCATCAAAGTGTGCACACGTCATTTTCAAAGGCTCCGCCAAAAATGCGTACTAAATTCTTTTAACGATGCATTTTAATTTAATTACCTTTCGGCGAACTATTATAAACATCCAATGTGTTTTAATGAAATTTTTTTTAACTTAATGGAATTACTGCATTGCTTCAATATTTATTTCTTTAAAGTAATAGAACCTAAAATTTTAAATTTTAAAATAGCTTCAAAGGTGCATAGAGATAAACAATATTTAAACAGATTGTTTGGATTTTTTTTATGGCGCAAGAGCATCTGGGCTATACTGCGCCAAACATGGTAAAATCAAAGACTGTTGTAAAACCCAGTACTTTGTAAAAATTTAAAAACGTGCGTATGGTCAGCATGGTCATTTAAAATGTCAGAGAGTAAATAATATTTATGATAATTTCAACAAAGTTGAACTTCCAGGATGACGAGAGGCGTCGTAATAGGAGGGAGCACGGGGGAACGTCCCAGTGGGCCAGGGCGTCCTAGTTCCCGTCACAGCACGGCCCTTGTACGGTCACAGCACGGCCCTTGTTCCCGTCACAGCACGGCCCTGGTTCCCGTCACAGCACGACCCTTGTTCCCGCCACAGCACGACCCTTGCTCCATAAAACTCGCAAAAAAAGTTTTCTCAAGCCCATTATGTTAACCAGATGTAACTACATTTTTCGTCATGCCCGGAAGACTACCAAAATGCGAATGACGACATTTTTCGTCATGCCCAGAAGACTACCAAAATGCGAATGACGACATTTTTCGTCATTGAAATTAACCGTATTATGTTGAACGCATTACGTTTTATGTAGTTCTTATATATTTAATCCTAGCGTGATGGTGTGATGACATTACTTATCACTGTGAAAAAAAGTCCCCAGTGTGAAACGAGTTTCACAAAATTTTATTCCCCGGTTAATATATCCGGATTAATAAGCAAGAAACAAATGGAAGGCTATATCCACATTTACTTTATATATCCCATATTCAGGATATAGCCGCTAAGGAGGCTGAAACCGCATACAAACTAAGGATATAACGAAACCTTTTATAGACCATTTTCTTTAAACACAGTACAATTTAAAACGATTAACTTTTACTTCTTATATTTGCATGACTCGGTAAAATTCGAGGTTTCATTTCGAGTGGAGAAAAATCATAAAAAAACAGCTTTTTTGCGATAAAAATGAACCTTGAATCACCTTCTATTAATCACAATTTGTTCCTTAAAAAAAATCCAGGTTTTTAAAGAGATATGAAGCAAGTAGTCACGTTTTAAATAAATTTCAAGCCCATGTGAATGCTTGCATTTCAGTGGTTTCCAAATGTAATTAAAAAGGATTTTTTGTTTAAAACAATACTCGTTACAAAACATTTTTTATAAAGGCTTAAAGAGTAATAAATTAACAGAATCTCGAAATATTAAGCTTTAAAAAAAACAGTCGCTCTTTTTTTTTTTGCAGAAAGGGTGCGAAATTTCTTGTTTTTTTTTTTTAAAAAAAATCAGTTCGATAAAAAAAATCAACGATTTTTAGTTCATGCAACTACCGTTTGGCATCGTGAAGATAAATCTGTTTTTAAACGTTTGGCTTTTATCTGGCTTTTAGCTGGAACGAAGCTCATTTACGAAATTGAAATCCATTTGATCCAGTTCGTTAGAGGTATAATTGTTAACCAAAAAACTAAAATTTACAATCCAATCTATACGCAGCCGCACATGTTAGGCAAAAATAATTGATCGAAATACGTACAGAACTGTCGCAATTGCATAATTCGTTAAACACGTTAATTCTATGTGTTCGTTCTGAAGGAGGCTAATGACGTTCTCCGAAACATTTGTCAATAACTTAAGGAAACGTGTCATGTCAATTTGTTGTCAGTTTGGTTCCAGGAAAATCCAATGACCGTGAAGTCATTTTCATTAACATAAAGCCATTTTCTGAGTTTAACTCTCATTTCTACGAATGTTTATTTCGGCTCTATTTTAAAGATAAATGAACAGAAAAGGTATTTTCGCAAAGAAATAAAAATACCTTCGAAGGAAAAAAAATTTCACAAAATGTTCCTAAACACCGGTTTTTTTTTTTCATATTTAAAATTTTATTTCAGTTTTCTGGATTGCTACACAAAATTGTACGTGAATGAAGGTTAATTGTTTGGCCTCCACTATATATAACTTTAAAATAGTATTACCCTCCTCGGGGCTAACACAATTGCCAAATAATGATAGACAAAGTCTCAGAGGAGAGTTTTGTGATTTTTTTTTTGTGAATGTATAATTTTTTAAATTGTTTTTATAATGAATGAAGTTTTACAGAATTACAAGAATGAATGATTGAAGTTAACGTGAATTTTGAAAATTGACGTTACATATCGGAACTTTGACCAAAATTGGCGTTACTGGACGGACACCTAAAAAATTCCATAAATCACGAATTTTGCCCTATTAAGGTGGTGAAAAAAACACGTTTCTTACTAATTAGTTAGTGCTTAACAACTTTGTAATTGAAAATTTTGCAAAATCTCCTCCAGTTCCAGACACTTAGGTGCAATAACTTCACGATCCCATTTCATCGGAAATAGCTACTTTAATGTAACCGCACTTAACTTTTACAGTTCTACGAGCCTTCGCTGAAAAGTTATTTACGAAACACCAGACTTTAGAGACACCCTGTATATATCTTCCTATTCACAAATTTTCTACTTAAATTCTATCAAATATTCTACCTGATTTATAAAATAAATTAATTCCAGAAGTTGAATTCATGCTTATGAGGAAGTTCAACATATTTACGTTTAGAAATTATACCAGTTTATTTCTAAAAGGTTTTTGAATTGCATTAAGGGAAAATTATTTGTTTCTCAACACCGTAAGATCCCAACTTCCAAGTAATGAACAGCAGTGAAATTTATTGGTTTTCTTCGGAAACTAGATAAAGAATTCTTTCGTAAATATTAAAGTTAGCTTTAAAAACACGTTTAGGGATCTTTAAAAGGACGTTTAAAGGACGATCTTTAAAAGATGCGATCTCTCCTTTTATCGCCCCAGAGAACCGTTACGAGCTTGTTCGTTATTAACAAGCAGTAATTTTGTAAGAAAATCCTTTATTACAATTAGAAAAAAGTAATTCATGCTCATGAATACTCATTATTACGCAAACAGTTTTGGTAATTAGGAACATTGTTACCAAACCCTAAGCAATGCACTTCTTACTTCGAGTTGATTAAGTGTTATTGATAACTACTTTTGACGGTTCCTTAAGTGCATGCGAAAATAATATTTCTTCGCAGTAGTAAAGAAAAGTTTTGGAAACTGTTAACAAATATTTATAACGATGTAATATTTAACGATATAGTGTTCGAAAAATGTTCTTGTAAATCCGTAACAGTAAAAGGTTGATACAAAATAGGCGTCCGTAAAATTCTAAAAAATCCAGGGCTGTTCCCAAAGAATACGCGCTGTGTGCGCGTCGCGTATTCTCAAGAAATTTTAAAAAATACAGAATATGCATCGCATACGCTCAGGGTCTTAAGGAAGATTTTGTATTTGCTAGTTTTGGGGCAACTTTCGGCGAAGTTCAGCCTTTTTGTTTATTTTGCTAGTCATTTTACAAACTTTAATGAAAACAAATCAGGAAATGAGGAAAAGCCCCTGAACCCCCCAAGCCTCAAAATAATATCCTGCGTACGACCAGGAGAGGAATGAAAAACTGATGAAAGTGGCAACTGCCACCTTGGGCTTGGATAGACGATAGACGACAAACAAGGCGCGGTGACTTCAAGTCCAGTAACACCGGAATTACAATACTCTTTAATTAAGACAGCACTGCATACTATCAATAATTTTCTTCAGGATAATCCTGAAAAGATCCCTTATTTAATTGAAGTAGAAAACTTTGCTACATTCCATGTTTGGGATGTTGCTTATTCATAAAAATGTTACTTGTTTTTTTAGTGAAAATTTTAATATTACCTCAACAATATTCTTTCAAACAAAAGATAACAGAAATGGGTTAGTGTTATTGGAATTTATTTTCACACCAAGGGTTCAATAACCTGGAGATCTACTAAAAATTATTTGTCTATTTCTCCTATCAATTTGGAGAATGTTGATCATCTAAACAATAGTAATCAAATCGATTTTTGGCAATGAACAAGTGATAGCAGTATCGTCAGAAACCAATGTATTTTAAGTGATATTAGTTAAAACAATTATTTATGAATTTAATACGAAAAATAAATATTCGTTAATTTTCCAATCTCACCTGGTGCTTATTGGAATGTTCGGTTATGATTTTCGATAGCTACTTTAAGTACCTTCTCTTCTATTTAATTTTTAGTTCATAAAAATTTTAGCAGAGTGAATAAATTTCTTAAATTTAAACACGAACGAGCATTAGACTTATGGAGAAATATCAGAGGAAAAGATTATTTTACATATTATTGGAAAAGAATAGGATATTTGATACAAACGAAAGGAAAATAGAAATTGTGTTTAATATTTAGAATGTAATGTGTTTCCTGGGCATAATATATGACCATTGAAAAAATGATAAAATTCTCAAAATATGACAGATATTAGGCCAAACAGGAAAGAAATGAAATGGCGAAAGCAAGCGAAAGGGACTAGAAAATTTATGTAGCTATATGCACTTTTATGCACTCTATATGCACAGATATATGCACTCTTAATTAACAGCTCAATGACATATGGCTTAGAAAGAAACGAGGTGATAATTATTATTGAACTATTATGATAATTATTATTGAACTGTTATGATAATTATTGTTGAGCTATTATGATAATTATTGTTGAGCTATTATGATAATTATTGTTGAGCTATTCTGATAATTATTGTTGAGCTATTCTGATAATTATTGTTGAGTTATTGTGATAATTATTGAGCTATTGTGATAATTATTATTATTGAACTATTGTGATTATTATTGAATTATCATTAAACCCAATTTTTATACATTTTGGGAAGTACATATCATAAGCGATATAAGAAACATAGAAGAAATCTTTAGATTTTATCTTTAAGATTTGAGTTAGAATTGGAAGAGAATATAAAACCAAAGCTTTTAGATTCTCTTCCAAAATAGTTTTACAGTTCTGTTGAGGTTTGTTATTTCCTTGAATATCTGAAATATAGAACATTGTATAGTTCATTAACTGATTTAACAACATATCTTTAAATCGACGATTAGAATATATTAATATTAATGCTGTATCTGTGATAGTTTGGGCCTCATTTGGGAAAACGGCGATATGTAAGTGAATAAAGTTTATGTATTAAACTGAAATAATAACATAGGTGGAATAAGATTATGAATTCGATCCAGTTATTTTGTGTTTTCTCTCTTAGCGGTACAGGTTTGGAATGGGCTATATCATGTATTCAAGACGTTCTTATGTAGATTATTCGGGTCTTGTGTCTAGGAACTTACTGACCGTTCGGCATGTGTTTAAAAATGTTGCCTTTTGTAGCTCAGTGTAGGTGTTCAGGTCGATTTCAAGTGTTTCCAAGCTTCTGTGCAGTTTGATTAGTATTAGACCTGTGACTGACAAAATGACAGGTACCATGTCAACTCTTTCCATATGCCACGTGTCTTTTAATTTCAAATTTAAGGTATTGATATTTAGCGATTTTTGTTGTGTATGTGGTTTGTATGTTTGGGTTTGGCATTTCTATATCAACCTATATCAATAATACTTGCGGTTTTGCCAATTTTATTAATTAGCGTTATTTCTGGTCGGTTGTGTGATGTTTTCTTCTCAGTTATTATTTCCCCATCCTAATAGAGCTTATGTGTTTCATTTTCTAAAATGCTTCCTGGCATATATTTTTAGTATTATAGTTCAATTTTTATTAAACTAGTTCTTTTGGCTCACTTTTGGTGAATAATTTTTGCCACCTGGTCAGGTCCAAAGCCCGATTAAGGGTCCTAGTCGCCCTAACCTAATATGTTTGTAGCCGCCCCTCCCCCCATTCCATAGCTCCTGACAGTTACCATTAGTGGTATTTAATAATCTCGATGACAAATGATACGTTTACTTTAATTTAGTATCGATGATTGATTGGATTTTTATAGAGTCTTAACTATGGCGGTCACTCTGGGTACTCAGGGTGTATTCTGGGGCGGACTGGCAAGCCGGTGAACCGGATCCCGGGGCAGTGCGCCCTCAGGACTTGCGCCCTCTTGGGCTATAGGACACGCCCCTCCGATAATACAAGGTATGCGCCCTTTAAGAGGACAGAGTCCGCCCCTGACCGTACTGCGTTTCATTTAGTACGGAGTAGTGTATAACTACGTGTGTGTGTGTGAAGGGAAGGGTAATACAGGCACTCCCAAATGAAAAAGTTAACATGAAAATATAAAAATCCGTTGAGGCACCAAGAATTAAATTCAACTCCTCTTCCGAAATAAAATCCAGGCTACCTTCCTGTATAAGCACATTGTACTCAAATACTCGTCATAAATAAAAATATGTGATAAATGTATTAACTAAATTTGCTATTTAGTAATTTCTTCTATTTGTATGCTACATGTAAAATTTCGTTTAGTAACTTGTTACATGGTGGCAACATGTAGGCTTCTGAAAAAATAGCAATAACGTTAAATTTATTCTTTATTCCAAATTGTGAATAACGTGCTTAGTATCGACTTTCTAATTTACACCATTTTTTTCGTTGCATCAGAGAATCAAACTTTTCCACAGTTTCATTGAAAATCAAACTTCATGAAGTCGCTCTCAACGAAAAAAAAAAAGTCCACGAGCAATGAATTTCTCTCGGTTCGGAGTTGACTGTAAATAATTTTTCACTCTCTTTGAAACAGAAAAAAACCTTTCACCTCTGCAGTTGGTGACCGTCGTAGTTAAGAAAAATGCGTAGAGCAAGTTCTACATTGCAGAAAATTGATTCCATTTTAAAATTTTTTTAACATTGTCAAAAGTTTTTTGGCTTCAGATCGAGTAGTTGGCTTCTGGCTGCTGATTGTCTTACAAAAATGCGGCTAAATAAACGCACTCTTCAAGAAATACTTCAGTAGAATGCGGAGCCGTAAGAACGATGCAAATGCCCATTTTCTCATGGCCCTGCATTAAACAGAAAACCTTTTAATTATTTTAGAATAATTATTCATTAAACAATAACCCTGATTAAGTATCTAATTACTTAAAGTAGCATTCTTTTAAATCTGGAAAAAAAATTCTCATATTCGAGTTTTTACTTCATGCCTCTTTTTTCAAAATTTTGGGCTCCCTAAAACCTCGCGCCCTAGACTACAGTTTAATCATTAATTAATAATAAATTAATTAATAATCATAAATTAATATTGGTTAATCGGTTTGTGTTAATATTTTACAGCCTGGTGTATTGCCTTGAATTGTTTCTGTGGTAAAGTATCACTGGTGACATCTATCATTGTCCAAGTTTTTCTTAAGGATGTATTTTCTGTAGTTCTTTTTCCTCATAACTTCGTCTTGTGTGGCAATCACGAATCCTTTGGTTTCGAACTGCAAAGTTCCACATGTCAACCAAGCATTTGAAGCTTTCTTATCGATATGGAATTTTTGCAGGTCGTTGTAATACTTGTGGGCTCTCGCCCAATTTAAGCTCAGAATGTTATTAAACCTAATTCAGAAATTGAGACAAATATTACTTGGGCAATAGTCAAACGGAGGCAGGGTAAATCGTATTGTAAGAGTGATTGTTTCACAATGGCATTGAAGATACAACGTTTGTCAAAGGCAACCTGAATGCCCGGTACTCTATTGAAATACAAGCAGCAACGTGCACTTTAATGTCAATAATTATCTATTGCGAACACATTATTTCATTACGATGATAATCTCAAACATATTGAACGTATTTGTCCTATCTTCCCTTTAAAGATAGGTGGGTTCTTTCATTCCCACTTAAACAGTTCCTTGAGCGGAATATAAATGTAAAGTACTTACATTTTTGTGGGCTGTCCACCATCATAATTAACTTCATGGCGATGAGATTCATTTTATCCATTGTTAAGTTGAGAGGAATATGCACCTTTTAAACACCAATTCTTTATTCACACGAATTAAAAGGTTATACAGATATTTCATTTAATTACGTAAGAGGTCATTTCGAGCTATGCCCGGCCGCGCTTACAGTCGGTTCCAGACCAGATTTAAAGGCATTCTCCTTGAGTTTGTTGTATATTTCTTATTTATAGTTTCGATACATCCGAAACTTTATCCAATGGGACTATTGGAATTTTAACCAATGGGAAGAGATGTTACGGGAGCCAATGAAATCTTTTATAGATCCATCTGGATCATGACATCATACTTTCAATGCTTTGGTTATTACATATTGAGCGCGTGTACAAGACTTTCAAGCTAGCTGCTATTATATATTTAAATACATTGGAAAAACGAAATATTTAATACTATTGGATCTTAATTAATTTAATTTGGTTTAAGGGCTTTAATTTTAGATAATGGATGTCAGGATGAACTTTGTGGAGAAAGCATTTGGAGAGAGGCCTTCATCCAGCAGTGGATAGATAATGGTTGAATATGATGATATATATATATATATATATTAAACGATAAGGACAATAATATAGTATTTATATATAATATTTTATTATAAAGTATTTTGTCGCATATTATTACGTATATCTTATGTTATAAGTAAATAGTGGATAAATAAGAAGTGGATTTGATAAAATGCATTTATTAAAAGTAACATATCCATTATAATTTAAAAATATAAGAGGGACATTTCAGGTTCTAAATGTCGCTCTAAACACGCTTCAAAACATCTAAGATGTGTTTGGGGCCCGCGCCAATATTGAGAAACGCATTTGATGGATAAGAATGCGGAGGAAATAAAAGAATATGTTTCACATATTTGTAAGCAGCATTCTCTTTATAATTTTTTAACATATATGAAAATATATATTAGAACAAAAATTCACCTCTACGGCTGTGAATGCGCGAAAATTTTTTGATAATATTTTCTACATTGAAAGGAATAGCTCTATGACATGAAAGCAACGCTGGTCCTATACGACAGTTTTCGGATATATTCGTCCGAAGCCAATTTTCCAGCCTTCGTAAAGCTAAAAACGAAATTTCAGTTGTGGCTACACTGATTAGTAAGGTAATCAAAATTATCAATAAATGATAAATAACTGGAAACAAAATTTTATCATACTCGTTTAAAACATCAGTGACTGCTAACGTGGAAAAAGTGTTGTCCTCCTTTTTTCACTGTCCTTTAACTTTGTACAGTTCCAGCTCACCGCACGATATTTTTCGGTGCAAGATTCGTCTCCAGTAAATAAGGATGTGCATTTTCGACACAGTTTCTTAATACTTTCTTTCTTTTCCCCACTGTTTACATTTTCATGCCCAATAATATCACTTGGCGTGATCAGAGATAAATAAAAAATTCAAGCATGCTCTCGGTAAATCTTTCTTTTATATCGGACAGAACATCGTCCAAAAGATAGACTATCGAAAAAATCTTTTACATCAGTTGTAGTGCACATGTTTCATCGATGTATTTACAATTTTGAGATTTTTTACCCCACCCAGTTTACGTTATATTTAACCCCACCCCCAAGTTACGCCTATGCCTTGGGACTATGATAATCATAAAAATTAACGTGAATATTTACCGAGTTTCTTTGCCACTGGAAAAAGTGAATCCAGATAGGGATTTCGGTGCAGAGGCGTAGCCAGAGGAAGATTTTGGGGGTTGTAACCCCCCATTGCAATGAAATTTTGTATATTTAACATAGGAATATATGAGTTGTAGCTCTGTAACCCCTCCCATTAAGCCTATAACCCTCCCCTTATGAACTTTCTGCCTACGCCACTGTTTCGGTGGGGTAGGAGGCGAATCAAACTTTTTCTAGAATACC
>QLNU02014176.1:151173162-151186923 GCA_006491805.2 Dysdera silvatica
AGAGACATCGGTTGGTAAATACGGATATGGGGAAAGGAATGAACGTGGCGATCAACTCATCGAATTTGCAGAAGCTGAAAACCTTAGCATCATGAATTCATTTTTTAAGAAGAAACCGCAAAGAAAATGGACATGGAAACACCCAAATGGGGGAACTAGTGAAATTGACTATATCCTGGCAAACAAGAAATCAATTATTGAAGATTGCAGTGTACTGAACAGATTTAATACTGGAAGTGATCATCGAATGGTGAGATGTAAAATGCACTTAAATACTAAACTAGAAAGGCAGAAGCTCATTAGGAAACAAGTATGTAAGAGGGTGGATTTAAAGAAATTAAAAGAAAATACCGAGGCATTCAAGTTGGAATTAAAAAATCGCTTTTCTGCACTGGAAGGACTTATTGAAGAAGTTGACATCTCAGAAGCAAATGAAAACATTGTTAAGACAATAATTGAAACTGCTGGGGAAATTGGTGGTGTAATATGTAAAAAGCAGAATAGCAAATTATCTGAGAAGACGAAACAACTCATGAAAAGGCGAAGACTTATGAAGGTGGACAATCAAAATACCAGTCGCAAGATCGAGTATGTAGAACTTTGCAAAACTTTGCGCAAAAACATGAAAGAAGATATAAGAAAATTCAATTGTGAGTTAGTAAGGAAGGCCATTGAAAGCAACAAGAGCCTTAGGGTTGTTAAAGGGAGTTTGTCTATTGGGAAGAAACACATCATTGCATTAAAAGGAGAGGATGGCACCGTAACAAGAAATAGGGAAGAAATACTTAGAAGAGTTGAAGAATTCTACAAAAATCTATACGAAAGTAACAGTGAATTAAACGAAGACATTGAAATAGTCGAAGGAATAGCTCCTAAAATCTTAAAAGAAGAAGTTTCATTTGCAATAAAAAGCATGAAGAAAGGAAGAGCCCCTGGTGATGATGGTATTACATTAGATATCCTGAAAGAAGCTGGAGAATATGTAGAAGATATACTCGCAAAATTCTTTACCAAATGTCTTAACAGCAGTAACATACCAAACCAATGGGATTCTGCAACAGTAATTCTTTTGCATAAAAAAGGTGATAAAAGAGGATTTGAAAAATTACCGACAATTAGCTTGTTACCTGCTATTTATAAAATCTTCACAAAAGTACTAACACATCGCCTTCAGAAAAAATTAGATGCAGCTCAACCAAGAGAACAAGCTGGATTTCGAAGTGGATTCAGTACAGTGGACCATATTCAAGTATTAAGAGAATTAATTGAAAGAACACATGAATATGAACTTCCATTGTGTGTTGCATTTATTGACTATGAGAAGGCCTTTGACTCTATTAAAACATCAGCAGTCATCAACTCTTTAAGATCAACAGACGTTGAGGATGTGTACATTGACATATTGAAACGTGTGTATAAAAATGCAAGTGCAAAATTTCGGTTACATAAAGATACCAAAACTATCAAGCTTGGCACAGGTGCGAGGCAGGGAGATACTATTTCATAAAACTTTGCTTCTGCTACAGATGGTTTTCAGCTGATAAATTGGAATAACAAGGGTAAAAATGATGGTAGAATATTCGACCATCTGCGGTTTGCTGATGACATCGAATATTTTCAACGAACCCATTAGAACTCCAAGACATGGTACAGGAGCTCTCAACTAGAAGTAAAGAAGTTGGACTCAAGATGAACCTACAAAAAACTAAGATCATGTTCAATAATTTCGTAGAGGAAACAAAAATACAAGTTGACAACATTGAGCTAGAAATTGCTGATTCATATATTTACCTTGGCCAGCTGATTTCAATGGATGGCAACATTATGAAAGAACTCAACAGACGTATTAAACTTGGCTGGAGTGCATTTGGAAGAAACAGTTTTATCCTGAAGGGGAAATTGCCTTTGTGTCTAAAAAGAAAGGTCTTCAACCAGTGTGTATTGCCAGTCCTCTCTTATGGATCAGAGACATGGAGTCTAACAGTTGGAGCAATACGAAAGTTACAGACAACGCAAAGGAGCATGGAGAGGTGCATGCTTGGAATAACTAGGAGAGATCGAAAAAGAAACACTTGGGTGAGAGAGCAAACTAGAGTAGAGGACATCATTGTTAAAGTAAAAGGGCTGAAATGGCGATGGGCTGGGCATATTGCAAGAAGAACTGATCAACGATGGACAACAGAAATTCTGAACTGGATTCCAAGAGACCACCGAAGACCTAGAAAACGTCCTCAAACTAGATGGGTGGATGAAATAAGAAAACAGGTTGGGGTGACGTGGAAGCGAATTGCTCAGGATAGACTTGTGTGGAAAGCATTTGGAGAGACCTTCATCCAGCAGTGGATAGATAATGGTTGAATATGATGATGATATAGCAAGTAGTTTCACAATTTCGTTATGTTTTCATGTTGCTAAAAACTGAAATCTTTAATAACTACCATTTTTATTTTCAAACGGTATTTCCATAAAAATAAAATTAATGCATACCTGCTTCTGATGTAGCTTTCATATACTGATATATTAAATTTTTATCTATTAACTAATATTTCAGTATATAAATCTAAATGCTTTTAAAGACCATACATTTTCGTATTAAAATTTTTCACATTTTTACACATGAAAAGAAAGAAGAGTTGTAAAAAAACGTTTTTTATGTTAGTTGATATATCTATATATATTTATCCAATCATATATATAATGTTATGAAAATTTAAAAAATTTGAAGCATTCCGAAACACAATATTCAAGCTTCAGGTATTCATATATTTGTGTTCGCAATATGTTTTAATGTTCTGATTCATCTAAAAACAAACAGTATATGGATAATCACACCCCCCCCCTTGTCTCGTCTATATACAAAATAACTGAATATAACTTTTATAGCAATTAAATTTAGTCAAAAATTTGATAATTCTAAAAATTTCTTTCAAACTACTTCATTCACGTTAATAAAAAATGATACAAGTTTTATCTACTATGAATGTATGCTATATTTACTTAATTTTTCTCCCTCTCTTAGCAATAGGAAATGTATACACATATAAAGTCTATGTTTGCAAAGAACGGTACTTACCCTAGAACTTTGGGTTACTTCGAATCCATCCCTCTTTATAAAATTATACACTTCTTTCGTAGTTCTTTACCGTGGGGAAAATGAAACACAGACACACGTGGGCCGTTGCTATTAATTGCCGCGGAAACTAGGAGCTGAACAACGATATGGCATTGCTTTTCCAACACTTCCACAGATAGAAAAGTACTCAAGCAAAAGTATACAATACACTAATGCAAAATTTTACAGTAAATTGCTGCAAAAGTATTCAAAACACTCTGCACGCGATCATAACACAACCCGGAACATGGACTACAGAATCGGCCATATTGGAATTTCCGGTTTTCAGTGTGTAGGCTTTCCATATAGGGGGCGCTGGTCGAACCCGGGTTATCGCGGCGCAGTAAGCGAACGCGTTACCACGCTGCACCATCGCAGAGCCATACTGACCAAATTCAAATAAAAGTGTTCTGTATATGATAAAGGAAGATCATGCTCGCCAGAGGATAACGTGAACGTTGTGAGTCAAATCTTCAAGAAAATCTACCCATGTCCTTTCCTGCAGGACACAATCTAACGAAGACATTGACTATTACAACGATTATAATTATTACAACAGGAGGTTTAAGTTATAAAACCATCTCGTATTTACAGAAAAGTGTCATGACTGAAAAGCTTCAATTTTAGACTGGTTGGTTGCAGTTTTATGGCGCAAGGATAGTAGAAAACTAATTTTCCGACGGATACAGTCGTTATCGGAGCCGATATACATTGCCAATAAAATTAAATTCATAATAATATGATCTAAAAAATAATAAAAGCACATAATAAAGAACATTAAGTTTATTTAAAAATTCATTTTGTATTGAAACAGCGTACTTTTGATGAAGTAAAAGTCAGTCCTTGATTACCTATTTGTAACAACGTATGACATTTCATTATATATATGACCTGCAAAAGGATTTCTGTTATCTAACAGGAAGGAAGAGATCTGAAGCCAACGGGTGGTGGTTACAGAAGAAGACTATGTGCTCATTCGCTTGCTTAACAATACCGTTCCCACGATGGAGCTGAAGTGACCGTAGGCAGGTGGAGTAGGTGGGCGAAGTCCATTTCTTCGTGCAGATCGCGAAGTACCCAAAAAAGGGAACACCAGCGTTCCACTGCTGGATACGGAGAGGGGAGAAGGGTCGTATTGCCACCAAATTGTAGATCACTTTGCCGCTAACGCGTTTCTCGGGGTGCACCATGTGGATCTTCTTTGCACCAGGTGTAACAATGTGGAGAGAAGCTTTGCAAGCTCCTAGAAGTAAGGTTCATCCAGATGTAAAATTGTCAGTTCGCGTAGGCCTTTTCAACTCAATCTTCAAAACTTCAAAACCTAGCGGAAGAACTTTTAACCAGAAGTAGAAAATTTCAACTCAGTTGTTAGTAGTTGTGGAGGTGGTTAATTTAATTTGATATTGGTTTGTTTTCTTTAACTTGGCGAAGAAAGATCTTGTAACTGCACTTTAAACGGTTTTCACTTCTTTTATTATCTATTTTCATTTCATATATTAGTAAATAGAATGTCTTTACAATAATTAAAACTTATGAAACTAGTATCATAATTTAAAAGAGGTATACGTCTAAGTCTGCGTCATGTAGAACTGGAATATTGTTGGTAATTGTAAACACTTAATTGTAATTTAATGCTTAAATTGTCAAATAATTATTTCAGAAGAAAGTAGCCGTAATTAATAATTCATGGTTTTATATAACTTATTACTGAAATATTATTAATTGCAAAAGTTTAACCTCAATGCAATATTTTAATTTTCAATTGCCATTTTCTCTCGATCAATGGAGGTCGGGAAAATTCATAATTACATATTTTATGGCAAGCTGTCAATTGATAAATTGCTTTTCACTTTTTATGGACTTATGACATGTCAGTCTCAGTTGATTAATTATTTTGGAAATCATAAATTTAAAAACTAAAATACACTTCAATAATTTTTCTTGACATTTCACTGTCATCATTTTGATATTTGAAGGAAAGTTCTTTAAAATGCTTTCTATTCTCAAGATAAAAAAAAGAGCATTTCAAATAATCATAAGATAAAATTTAAAAAAATTCACCTCTGGTCAATTTCCTCAACTTTGATATTTTTTTATCGACGTTTTAAATCAGACTTCCTTTCTTTTATTTTTTACAAGTGTCGAGCATCCATAAGATGATTAATAAGAATATGCCACCATCAGATTGCATTTCTGTTAATAAAAAAGAACTTCATTAAGTACGTGAAATCAATTTTCAGGCGACATATTGAAAAGTTTTTGTTTTGAAAATGTGATAAAAAAATATCGAGTAAAATTCATTATCTCTTGGAAATCGAGTAATATTCGAGCCCACTCTAAGAAAATGAGTCACGTGAACTGGCATGCCCCTAAGAAGTTCAGTCTTTTGAAATCAACAACTTTGTTTACGATCTCCTTCAATTAGTATAAGAACAGGAATAACCGATAAAAAAAACCGGGAGAAATAATTGAGTCCCTGAAGTTCTCTCACTTGAGAAAAGTGAATCAAATTATCCTGAAACATAGTGGATCCATATCTGAACCATCAGATACAGGGCGAAAACTTATGGCCGCTGGATATACTATATATTCGATATTGGATTGGATATACATTCGAAGAAAAAATTTTACTGAAGAAAAAGAGTTGCAAACTTTGATGCTGAAATCGTAGCCATATAAGAAACTTAGTTAGGTTACTAAGAAACTTCTTTTGATTACTGTTTATATAAAAAAAACGTTTTTCACATCGTCTCCTAGGCCGCAATATTACCTTTAAATGAAAGTGACTCAAGTGATAATTACAGAGCCAATGACATGAAATTGATAAATTACCTTATGCAAACTGGATAGAAAATTGTGTTTCAATGAATCCCAAGTCACTAGGGAATACCTGGAAATTAAGGTAAAGATCAGTTGGCGAAGGAGGGAAGTACTATGTCCCAAAATGAGAAACAAATACCCTTACAACAAGTCAAAGTAGAGCTAAATAGGGAATTTGAATTATTGATAAAAAACGACCACCTGGCAAAAAAACGGAAAAATCTTGGGAAGGTTTGATAACCAAACGCGCTCCACCTGAGATATCGCGAATAGAATTCGTAGCAAATTTTAGAATGGCAAGAGGCCATGACTATCTGCAAGACGTCAATAAAATTGGAGAGTCCTATCTGCCCACTTTGTGACTAACTCAGTTCTGAAAGCCGATCATCTAAAAGTCTAAGAGATTATCTGAAAACCCTACGACAACCTTTCCCCTCCTTGTTGACTTCAACCTCGTTTCTACTGCGGAACAGGAAATAAATGGATAGTTTTCCGTTTTCTAACGTAGAATTAAACCAACATATTTTCGACCACTACTTCGGAAAATAACATATCTTTTGGGTATAGAGAGCGAGTATTTCGAGTATGATTCAAGAATATATTTCAAAAATTAACGAGTTTCGAGCAAGATTACATTTGCATTTTATCAGATACTAGAAGATCGTAAACATAATACTGGGTATTACTTGATATAAAAATGTACCTCATAATGTGATTTAAAATACGCAGTTGCAAATTACATTTCTCTGTTTAATTTCCTTTCGTCTTTTAGGATGAAAATTTTCGGGCTTAAAATTAATTCTAGTCTCTCCAAAAGAGGTTTAATAATGTAAAATTGGACAAAAGGACGAAATCTTTTGGAATGCTTATTAGATTTGAAAACTATTTGAAATTATTAAGTTTTATTCAAGTTCCGGGAGAAATATCGCAAAAACCTTATTTATACACAAATGCAACTTATTTGCAGTATTTGTTTTCAACCTTTTTCTGACTAACGACGGTTTCTAATTAAAAGATGTCTTTTTTTGCCCCTTGGAAGTCGTTTAAAGGAGAGTGATTGCTAAATTTTAATTTATTGAGCACGATTTATATATAGTGACTTTGTATTATCAACACCATTTATAATTTTTGCAACTTAATTTAATTAGCCAATTTATTTTGCATAAAATATTAGGTAAAATTTATTTTGCATAAAATATTAGGTAAAATTTATTTTGCATAAAATATTAGGTAAAATTTATTTTGCATAAAATATTAGGTAAAATTTATTTTGCATAACTTAAAGACAATCTTGTATAAATTTATTACGTCAAATAAATTACTCGTTATAATTAATCATTTTCATCAAATAAAAAGTCGGAATTTTATTGTTTTGTACATTTTCTATAAGAATCCTTTGTACTCCTACTGTACTCAAAATGTATGTAGTTGCTATCGTTCACGCGAATGCAAATTTAATTATATTATGCAATAATTGTATAACTTAAATTTTCATATATGGTTATTATACTACGTATACATAAAAATCCTTCAAAGAACTTTAATTATTATGCATTACTTATAAAAGGAATTGTAATTATGCATTACTTATAAAAGGAATCATGATTAGACTAATATGCATTATTTACATAAAAAATTGCAATCATTGTGCAATGCTTATTGCAAGTTTTTAATGATTATACAAGGTTTAAAAAAATATTTATATGCAATTTTTAAAAATACTTATTTTAATGTTTACTGCTTCTAGAGAACGACAATTATTATGCACCACTTGTATAAAAAGAGCATAAAATACCACTCGTGCATAAAAACGCACTTATGGTAAAATACTTATAAATAAAAGCTTTTAATTTCGATTTACACTACCGATAAAGAAAACCTCTAATAATTATTCACTGTTGATAAAGAAATGCCTCTAATTATTATTCACTATTGATAAAAAAAATCTGGAATTAGCTATTGATAAAGGAAAGTCTGAAAATCACTATTGATAAAAAAATCTTTACAACACTACTGGTGAAAAACGTCTAATTACGATAACTTCTGATAACGTCCTTAATCATTATATACACGGTAACTGTACAAAAAGACGTATAATAGATAAGATAGTACAACAAACCCCTCTGTATCGATTTCGAAGACCGAAGAAACTACCAGGTCTAATTATACGAAAAGACATTTTATTCCCTGGTGCTGGATAGAAAGAAGTACAGGAATGAGTGTTAGTTTCCGTATTCCCTGTCGTTCAGTTCGATCTCAGGAGGAAATGATCCGTCGCAACCTTACATGATCAGATATACGATGCAATATCAGGAGGAGTAAGGAGTATTATAGTTCTCTGGTCTCTCTTTTCTCGTTTAACAGCTTCCAGATTTCAGAGATAGAGAAAAGTTTCTTTCTTATAAGTTAAACTGTTTGTTGCACAGAGTCTGAAAAATATCTGAGAGTTTGAAAAACTTAATATAATCTGCTTATCTCTCGGTAGAATGTAAAAGCATTAATTATATAATTTTAACTTTGGTAAAAAAAAAAAAGACGAAATTGAATATTTCGGAAAATATTGCAATTAAAATATAGAATTTTTATTAGATGTGGTATTTGTAAAATGCAGCAATTTTATGGCAAATATTTAGGACGTGAAATTAGGTTATATATATAGGTTATATATATATATGTACAAATATAATAGAAGCCCAAATACAAACTTTTTCGAAACATGTGTCTATTTGACAAATAAATAAATAAATATGTGTGTATGTAATAGTAGATCGACTCCTGTGAAAACGCTCGATGATTAATATATTACACAATAGGCACAGTTTTTGGAACGAAAATTTATTCGGCTTTAAACGTTTTTCGAAAGCCTTGAGCTTTCATCGAAGAAGCAAGAAACCCTAAGCGTACATCGCTCGTAAGGGCGAGTGTACGATTGTTTATTGTATAAAGGGTAAGGTTATGGTTGATGTTCGTGAGTTGACGCCGTCTATTGGTCGAACCAGATGAACCTGGACTGGAGGAGGAAAGTTGGCTGCGTGAAGGATTGTGTTAAATGATAAAAAATTGTAATGTATATGATAAAAAATTATTGGTGAAATTTTAAGAGGAGAAAACGTGACCACGCCGGATGGATATTGGCGTAATAGATAAATCGTTCACCAGGTGCTCGGTGTTTTGATGGATTAAAAAAGTTTAAAAAAAAAATTAAGATCAGCTGGAGATGGAGGTTTGTAGATTAACTTCGCTTCATCGAAGTTAATTTTGTGGTCCAAAGACCAGCAATAAACGGCTATGGGTGATTTAGTCAATTCTTGTTTTTGTACTTATGCCCGGGGTTCTTTAATGCTGAACCGGAGTGCACGACGAGTTTGGCCGATGCACGATTTTGAGCACGAGCATGGGATTTCATAAATACCCCCCATGAGTTGTGATCCGAAACCGAGTCTTTTAGTTTTGAAATACAACGTTTATTGATGGGCGTGAAAGAGACTTTAAAATTAAAGTTGTTAAGAATAGTAGCAATTTTAGTGCTGATATTGGGAACGAACGGTAAGCAGATGGTCTATAAAATAGGAATGCTGTTGGGAGAAAGATGTGTGTCCGGTTTTTTGGAGGAGAATTTTTTACGGCCCGATCAACAATAGACGGTTTGCAGTTTCGGAATATGGCAATGTTTTTGATGAACTCGAGTTCCTTATTCCGGTCTTCTTCAGTAGAGCAAATTTTGATACACTGAATACAATCCAGTAAAAACTGCTCATTTTCTGAGACGTTGGATGGCGAACAATGTGGTGGCAACGAAATGGAAGAAGGTTTATGGTAAACGCTTAAACGAAATTCGAAGTCTGTTTTCATGACCAGAATGTGCAGAAAGGCAAGTTTGTTGTCAACTTCGCATTCAAATGAGGATTGAATATGATTATTGAACGAGTTGAGATTATGGGTGAGAACCTTGAGATCAGTATTATTACCATCTAGAATTGCAAAGATGTCGTCTACATACCGGACCCATAATTTGAAATGAAGATGTTCGTGAATTTTTTCTTCGACATAATGCAAATAGGTAGCCAATAAGATAGAAGATAATGGGTTTACCATAGCGAGACTATCTGTTTGTTGGAAGAACTTATTTTGGAAACTGAAGCAAGTTTGTGAAATATAAATTTCGGTCAGGTTGGTAAGTTCACAAACTTCAAAATCAGTGTAGTGGAATTCCTTCATGCGCTGTTCTAGAGACTGAAGGGATCCTTGGATCAGAACATTCGTGAAATGGCTTTTTACGTTAAATGAGACTATTGTGTTTGGAGTGAAGGGAATGTCACGAAGCCTGTTAGCGAATTGCAGAGAATTTTTGATTGTAAAGGAGTTATTGTATAGTAATGGAGAAAATCTTTGCGCTAAATGCTTTGAAAGAGCGTGACATGCGGTGCCAATATTTGAGACTATAGGACGAAACGGCATGCCCGCCTTATGGACTTTGTGTAGTGCATATAGGCGAGCAATGTTAGCAATAGACGGAATAACTTGCTTTTTGTTTTTTTATCTAAAAATTGGCATAAGTGGATGGCACGTTTTATTTTATTGAGATGGATCTTTCTTGATATGACGATAGCGGTAGTCTTGAAGCAATGTTTCCACTCCATCCAAATATTGTTGTTTGTCGAGGACGACAATTTGGCTTCCCTTGTCCGCTCTTGTAATGATGGTGTTCTCATCCGACTGGAGGTCTTTCAACACGTTGTGATCACATCGCGACAAGTTTGGTTTAATGATGTTATTGGATGCAATAGTCTCGGCAATAAGATAACAGAGCGCATCTTTCTGACCAGGGTTTAATTTACTGAAAGGAAGAGCCTTTTCAATTGGTGCGATTTAGTATGGTGTACTGTTCGGGCGACAGCAAAATTAGAATTCAGTGAAAGAAGTCTAGTCAGGTGGTTAGAAAGAGGCCTGTTAGAAAAGTTCACCACTGCGTCAGGAAATGGTACAGAAACGTTGCCTTTCAAGGGGCCGGCCAGCACGGAAAATTTTCTGTTGAGGATGACATGTTTTTTCGGTGGGTGAGTACGCTTGAAGTAGATTTTCTCTTCAAACGACCCAAAATCAGGAACTTCTTTAGCACGCCTAAGATAAAGAGGGTATAGTTCTTGTTCAAAGTGAGCGATATTGCTCCGAACGTCTTTGATCACGGTCCGAAGTAATGATAACTGATAATTAAACGAAGTTTTTTGGATACGAGGTATGTTGACAAAGTTGCATTTTAATTTAATGAACGTTAAAAATTAAATTAAAAATTATTTTTCTTTCCGCCAACGCATCAAGAAATGGAGGTGGTCCAGATGTTTATGGCATTTTAAGTGTAACTTCGAAAACCGATTTAACAATGGACGGTAAGACGACATTACAAGAGGTCGTGAACGGAAATTCACCACGTGGGAGATGCAAGCATACAGCACCGTGAGGATAAAGCGAAACAGTTACCTTGAGGGAAGAAGTTGCATGACGGGAAGGTTTCACCGACCGGACGATAGTAGTTGACCATGTTTGAATGGCGAGTCTGAATTGCGAAGGAGTTTGCCGAAACGGCTTGTTGCGGCATCAATCTAATAGTAGATCGACTCACTGTGCTAAACACTCGATGAATTCAGTATTAAGGAACACCGGCCGTGCGTACAAAAACAAGAATTCACTAAATCATCCATAGCCATACATTGCTCATCTTTGGACCACACATTTAACTCCGATGAAGCGAAGTTCATCTACAAACCTCCGTCTCCCACTAATCTTAATTTTTTTGAAATTTTTTTTAATCCATCAAAACACAGAGCACCTGGTGAACGGTTTATCTATTACGGCCAATATCCATCCGGCGTGGTCACGTTTTCTTCTCTTAAAATTTCACCAATAATTTTTTATCATCTACATTAAAAATTTTTATCATTTAACAATCCTTCACGCAGCCTACTTTCCTCCTTCAGTCCACGTTTATCTGGTTCGACCGATAGAGGGCGCCAACTCACGGACATCAACCATAACCTTGCCCTTTGTACAATCAACAATCGTACGCTCGTGCTTACGAGCGATGTACGCTGAGGGTTTCTTGCTTCTTCGATGAGAGCTCAAGGCTTTTAAAAAACGTTTAAAGCCGAATAAATTTTCGTTTCAAAGACTGTGCCTATTGCGTATTATATTAATCATCGAATATATATATATATATATATATTCGAAATAAAATTTATTCGGCTTTAAACTTTTTTCGAAAGCCTTGAGCTCTCATCGAAGAAGCAAGAAACCCTCAGCGTACATCGCTCGTAAGGACGAGTGTACGATTGTTGATTGTACAAATGTTTATATATATATTATATTATAATATCATTTAACCTTCACAATTTGCAACCGAAATTCACAAATATATATAAATACACACACACACGTTGGGGAATAACATACAAGCATGAGAAAGAAAAAAAGCATGAGTCCCAAACCCGGGACCTTCCTATTCCATGTAGGATATTTCACCAACTTACTGTGTACATATTCCCAAAATTTTATTGAATAGTAAGTAAACACATGTCAGTTCAAAAAGGCAAAGATTGCATTAAGTTCTTCTGTTGTTATTTGCTGTTATTGTTAATAGAAAATGACTAGCTAAATTAGCAAATACGTTAAATATGTAAACAATATACAAGTAAACGTCAAATATTAATACATAAAATAAAATAATGAATAAACAAATTTATAAGTAAATATCAAGTATCTATATTAATATTCGCCAAGTAAATATAAGCAATAAATATGTAAATAATGAATAATAGAAGTAAATAAATTATTTTTTGGCATTAATAAATAGTTGATTATTTAACAAGTAAACATTGAATAATCTATAAGCAAACAGTAAATAAAAAGTAAATGCACATCGGTTTGAAATAAGAGTTTTATTAAGTTTCGTTTCTTTTTCATTTAATTATTTGCTTCTAATTTAAATCTGAATGCAATTCATGTTGTTCAGTTTCTTAAAAAGCACACAGTCAACAAAGTTTACATCCGACGACATATTTAACAGGCGTTACACAAAAAAAAACCATTCAATGGCGACCGAGTGTTTCATAAAGTTGCCAAATTGTTGTAATTTTTGAAAGAGTTCTCTAATGATTAAAGCTGATTTTGTTTTGTGTTTCATGATTTCTCACAACGACTGTTCAAAGAGGAATAAATAAATTTATTGTTGTTATTGTTATTACAAATTATTGTTATTATTATTATGATGCAAGGATTGCCAAGGTTAGGCAGCTCCAGAACCTTCAACTTTCCGCTAGGACTCGAACTATTTCATTACTATAAAACTGAGCACTGGTTTGAGGATTTAAAGAAAAAAGGACCAGCGCTGGTCCAGCAGCTGGCCGGATTAGAAGCAAACAAGGATCAATTTAATTGGTTGGTTAAACTTTTATGGCGCAAGGATATAAGGATCACGTTGCTTCACCAGGATCAAGCGAAAGGTAGCGAAACGCGTTCTCGCTACGCCACCACAGGACTTAATAATTAGAGTAATGACGTAAATAATTTGTCCTATGAAATAAAAATGAGACCATCATTCTATGGTGTAAGGACACATGGACATTTAAGTAACTTAAGGGAAGAGATTTTGCTTTCCAACAGCCTAAGGATGGCGCAGATTTCCGAAAACTGAAAAACAGCTAAGTATTTCGAAAACTGAAAAACAGCTAAGTATTTCGACAACTGATAAACAGCTAAGTATTTCGACAACTGATAAACAGCTAAGATTTTCGAAAACTGATAAACAGCTAAGTTTTTCGAAAACTGATAAACAG
>QLNU02014176.1:151191375-151226017 GCA_006491805.2 Dysdera silvatica
GTATGTACTCAAAAGTACTCGGTATGTGCTCAAGAGTACTCGGTATGAAAAATGAGTCTTAAATCGTATTGACAAATATGAAGAACGTGTTGAATAAAAATTTGACTTATATCTGCAGTTACGTTACTTAAAGTATTTATGCCGTTCACTGTTGAATTGATTTTATTTTTCTAACTTTCATAAAAAGTTATTGACGTTTTAACGAACTCACATTTTTTAAACACCCTGTATATTTAAGTAACTTTTATGTAGATTATTAGTAGTACATTGATATTATGCCTATTACTTCTGCATGAAATATTCATGAATTTTTATGACATTCATGAATTTTTATGGAATATCCACGACATTTTATGAAATATCCACGACATTTTATGAAATATCCACGACATTTTATGAAATATTCACGAATTTTTATAAATATTAATGAATCAACAGTCAATAGTACCCAATAATTGCCGCAAGTTAAATGAGCCATTCCATTTTTTAACGAAGCTTACAGAAGATTTATGTGTTGCGGTTTAAAGTATAAGAGTATTTAAAGAAAAAATACTCTAACAGTGAAACTAATATTAAATAGCCTATTTAACTGAAAGATAATTGTTTATCTGCGAAAGTTAATAGTTAATTTTAACGTAAAAACTGACTTTAATTAGTTTCCATATCTTTTAATCTTTACGTTTAGCCCTGGCAGAATTTTTCTCTTTCTTCTTCACACTCTTGTAAAAAAATTAGTTTCAGATTAGTTAAAATTCTGCTTTTAAAACATCAGTTTTCATCAAAATTTTCTTCAATACGAAGAAATTTCAAAATTGTCGCATATTAAACATGAGAATTTCGAAATTACATTGCAAATTAAAATTTAAAGTATATAGAATAACATTACTATTATAATAACTTTGCTATATAGAATAACATTACTATTATAATAACTTTGCTATATAGAATAACATTACTATTATAATAACTTTGCTATATAGAATAACATTACTATTATAATAACTTTGCTATATAGAATAATATTACTATTATAATAATAACTTTGCTATATAGAATAACATTACCTATTATAATAACTTTGCTATATAGAATAACATTACTATTATAATAACTTTGCTTTATATAGAATAACATTATATTATAATAACTTTGCTATATAGAATAACATTAGTAAATGCATTTATAAATTGTTAACATATTATCAACAATAAATTTTCAAGTAGTCAGCTGCGTAGAAAAACAATTATTTATTGCTAAAGTTTTACGTTTCGAAAACTTATTTGATTTAAAATTATTCGAGCTGTGCGAATCATCATCAGAAGAGGTTAAATTAAATGAAAAACTTTTGAGAAAATTGTAGAATATACGTAAGTTGCGGAAACAGTATAAATACGTTGAAATAAATTATTATGAAATTTTAGAGACGAATATCTTCGAACGAATTATGATTTGCACAGCTCGAATCGAAAAGTCAAGTTTTAGTAATAAATAGTAGTTTTGCTATATAGCTGACTACCTAAAAATTCGTTGTTGATTGTTATAATGCGCTGTGAAAGTCTACGTGAAACTATGTTAACAAATTGTTTTGATAGCTTTGGAGTATCTAGTAGATAATGAGTAAATACTTTAGTGTTACATAATATTTAAAATAGGTATTAGAAATTATTAAAAATGCTTATTAATATTATAAGGTAGTATATTAAATTCATAAAAGAAAAACAATATTAATATAAATAAACAATAAATAAAATATATGTCAATATAAATAATTAATAAATAAATATATTAATATAAATAATTAATAAATAAAATATAATATAAATAATTAATAAATAAAATATATTAATATAAATAAATTAATAAATAAAATATATTAATATAAATAATTAATAAAATAAAATATATTAATATAAATAATTAATAAATAAAATATATTAATATAAATAATTAATAAATAAAATATATTAATATAAATAATTAATATTAATAATATTTAGAATAGGTAGTTATTAAATTCATAAAGAAAAATAATTACAAGTCCATATACGCGAAGTGAGCTTTTGTACATAACATGACGTTCGAATAGTCTTGTTTTTATTGAAGGCATTAGTGAACGAAGGATAAAATTCAGATTTAATTTTAACCATCCATCAGTGATGCCTTCCATTTTGTTTAATTAAAGTTTAAATGAAGTTTAGTTTCAGAAAGATTTTACTACAAAACATTTTGAAAAACGTAATATTTAAATTTTTGGAAAGTGATTAATATAAACACTTCTTTAGTGGCATTTAAACGATTAAAATTATTGACAATTTTAGATGTTTTCTACGTCGCAATATTCATTATAGCATAAAACACACGCTATGAGTATTTTACTAGCAAATATTCCAATTATTTCAACGCATACTAGCTATGTCACGATCCAAAACATTCATCATTAATAGAAACATATTTCTATATATGATAAATTAAAAAAAATTGATATAATTAAAATAGTTAAACGTTAATATATAAAAAGCAATAGTTAATTATAAACTGAAAAATACGTCTCACATGCATGCTAAAAATTCATCAGTTTAAATAATTCTGAACGAAAAATTGCAAGAAATATAGCTTACCATTTTTTTCTCTGTAAGTATCATTGAACGACAAACGGCTGAGGCAGCAGTCGTCGATATAAGATATTGGTTCAATATTGACCAAGTTTTTTTGGCGACATTGGGTACAAAACGACTCGTTCGGTTAACATCTGAGTATCATCTGAAGGAATTCAATTCGTGGTTATGTTGAGCATTGTCTACTCGAGAGAATTTGGTGTAAAAACGCCAAGTCGTATACTCAGTCGCCAAGGACCTTGACTTTTGTGTCCAGGTAGTCGAGATGCTTTAAATGGGGATTCAACAGATGTGGTTTGTGAAACCCTTCGGGGCTCCCAGAATCCATCGTGGACACAAAAATATACCGAGTACATTTCAGTGGTCAACTACATGATGGACTAACCATAAATTGCGGCTCATATTGTAGGCTAAAAAGTTAAATAAGCCCTTTTCTGAATGGTTGTGGTGGGTTCTTTTTTCAATATAACTTTAAACATGTCTATGAATAGCCGAGAATAATTTTAACTCTTCACCAATGTATACAGATAGACAACATATTTTACTTAGCTGTACTTATCCAGTTCACCCGTTGTTGTACACAGCAGGTTATGTTCATATACATACCCAAAAACATGAACAACACAAATTCTAAATACTCAATCACCTTAAATGATGTACACTAATTTATTTTAGTTTCTATATAAAGTTATATTATAATCCTCTCTTTTATGTATTATAAATTTTATAATATTGGACAATATATGATAATAGCCAACGCCCTTTATAAAATTATAATTAATCTCTCTGTGTCTAGCGACGCGACAAATCGCGGGCTAAAGGCGCGAAAAAATGGTTACAATTATATATATGAAATAATGTCACGTGATGGTATGCTGCGCGTCGGCCAATGAATTTAATTATAACAAGTATATTTTGAAAAGTGAAATTTGATTGAAAAGTAAAATCATCCGCATTGCAGCAGGACGAAGACAAAGCGGAAGTTGAAGTGACTGTATGTTGGCTAAAATATATCATCATCATCATCATATTCAACCATTATCTATCCACTGCTGGATGAAGGTCTCTCCAAATGCTTTCCACACAAGTCTATCCTGGGCCATTCGTTTCCACGTCACCCCAACCTGTTTTCTTATTTCATCCACCCATCTAGTTTGAGGACGTTTTCTAGGTCTTCGGTGGTCTCTTGGAATCCAGTTCAGAATTTCTGTTGTCCATCGTTGATCAGTTCTTCTTGCAATATGCCCAGCCCATCGCCATTTCAGTCCTTTTACTTTAACAATGATGTCCTCTACTCTAGTTTGCTCTCTCACCCAAGTGTTTCTTTTTCGATCTCTCCTAGTTATTCCAAGCATGCACCTCTCCATGCTCCTTTGCGTTGTCTGTAACTTTCGTATTGCTCCAACTGTTAGACTCCATGTCTCTGATCCATAAGAGAGGACTGGCAATACACACTGGTTGAAGACTTTTCTTTTTAGACATAAAGGCAATTTCCCCTTCAGGATAAAACTGTTTCTTCCAAATGCACTCCAGCCAAGTTTAATACGTCTGTTGAGTTCTTTCATAATGTTGCCATCCATTGAAATCAGCTGGCCAAGGTAAATATATGAATCAGCAATTTCTAGCTCAGTGTTGTCAACTTGTATTTTTGTTTCCTCTACAAAATTATTGAACATGATCTTAGTTTTTTGTAGGTTCATCTTGAGTCCAACTTCTTCACTTCTAGTTGAGAGCTCCTGTACCATGTCTTGGAGTTCTGATGGGTTCGTTGAAAAAATAACAATGTCATCAGCAAACCGCAAATGATTTAAATATTCACCATTTATTTTTATTCCCTTGTTATTCCAATTTATCTGCTGAAAAATCATCTGTAAAGCTGAAGTAAAAAGTTTTGGAGAAATGGTATCTCCCTGCCTCACACCTTTACCAATTTTGATAGTTTTGGTATCTTTATGTAACCGAAATTTTGCACTTGCATTTTTATACACACGTTTCACCATGTCAATGTACACATCCTCAATGTCTGTTGATCTTAAAGAGTTGATGACTGCTGATGTTTTTATAGAGTCAAAGGCCTTCTCATAGTCAATAAATGCAACACACAATGGAAGTTCATATTCATGTGTTCTTTCAATTAATTCTCTTAATACTTGAATATGGTCCACTGTACTGAATCCACTTCGAAATCCAGCTTGTTCTCTTGGTTGAGCTGCATCTAATTTTTTCTGCAGGCGATGTGTTAGCACTTTTGTGAAGATTTTATAAATAGCAGGTAACAAGCTAATTGGTCGGTAATTTTTCAAATCCTCTTTATCACCTTTTTTATGCAAAAGAATTACTGTTGCAGAATCCCATTGGTTTGGTATGTTACCGCTGTTAAGACATTTGGTAAAGAATTTTGCAAGTATGTCTTCTACATATTCTCCAGCTTCTTTTAGGATATCTAATGTAATACCATCATCACCAGGGGCTCTTCCTTTCTTCATATTTTTTATTGCAAATGAAACTTCTTCTTTTAAGATTTTAGGAGCTGTTCCTTCGACTATCTCAGAGTCTTCGTTTAATCCACTGTTACTTTCATATAGTTTTTTGTAGAATTCTTCAACTCTTCTAAGTATTTCTTCCCTATTTCTTGTTACGGTGCCATCCTCTCCTTTTAATGCAATGATGTGTTTCTTCCCAACAGATAAACTTCCTTTAACAACCCTAAGGCTCTTGTTATTTTCAATGGCTTTCCTTACTAGCTCACAGTTGAATTTTCTTATGTCTTCTTTCATGCTTTTGCGCAGAGTTTTACAAAGTTCTATGTACTCAATCCTGGAACTGGTATTTCGATTGTCCACCTTCATATCTCTTCGCCTTTTCATGAGCTGTTTCGTCTTCTCAGATAATTTGCTATTGTGCTTTTTACAGGTTACACCACCAATTTCCCCAGCAGTTTCAACTATTGTCTTAACAATGTTTTCATTTGCTTCTGAGATATCAATTTCTTCAATAAGTCCTTCCAGTGCAGAAAAGCGATTTTTTAATTCCAACTTGAATGCCTCGGTATTTACTTTCAGTTTCATTAGATCCACCCTCTTACTTACTTGTTTCCTAATGAGCTTCTGTCGTTCTAATTTAGTATTTAAGTGCACTTTACATCTCACCATTCGCTGAAATATATATCTCTAATATATATATATATATAATTATTTTTATGTCGGTTACAAAATATTGAAAAATAAATAATATGTTTACAAAATCACATAATAATGTGGAAGCACCACAATGGTTATATTCAATTATATGTTTTTAAACTGGTAAATTTTTCTATGGCCCCTATATTTTTGCTCATGCCAGAATATTTTACAAAGGATGTTCTCCAAATTTATGAAAGTAATGGTCACTTGTTTGAGCAAATAAATATCATGAGCTGTTTGACTCAGGGTTGAGGACAGGATATAAGGCCCACCGGGGCTCCCCAACCAGCTGTGTAATAACAAATTATGTTTATTAAGTTATTAAAATTTCACGCCGGGGCCCCTGGGAATCTTCCCTCTTTATCCCCCCCCGTCTCTGGTATAACAGCACATTAAAATATAGTACATGAATCTGTTAGGCAGACCATATAGTATCAATAGTAATGTCATTACTTGCGACATCATTTTCTCACCGACGTAATTATCCCACACACAACAATCAAAGGGTTAATTCAGAAAGTGACATGTAAGATATTTAAAAAAATGCCTCGGGGAGTTTCCGTATCCACTACCTAGTAATCGTGTTATCATTGTAAAAGATAGTAATATCCTAGGAGGATTTTATTACCCTTCTCAGGGTTAGCCTAATTGAAAAGCAGGTTAAGGCATTAAGGTTCCTAGGAAGATTCACCGGTTCTACTTCAGGCTGAGACGGTGTCTCGTTTTTTCTTTAAAACAGTTCAAATTTGAGCTAAAACGTGGGTGTCAAATTCATTATCCGTAATAGTATCTCTTGACCAACATATATACATGAAGAGATGTGCCTCATTCCTGGGGCTTCGGTGGGCTAGTTGGCATGGCGATTCAGCTTATACAAAATTGTGACTGATTCAATACTGGCTCAGGATAATGTCTCTTTACTCCATTACGATCCACTAAACTTTACGATGGTGGATCATATATGTAACTCTCGTCTGAGCTGAAAAATCATGGTTTGTTAAAACATCTCTTGTTGTTGTAACAGCTGTACCTCCAAAAGTCTTGATTCATTGCTCTTTCGTCACTTTCCAAACTTACAGATCATTTGAAATAAGCATTTTAAATGCCCTGTAAGGTTGAAATGATCATTTTAAATGGTCTGTAAAGTTGAAATGAGCAGTTTAAATGGTCCATAATGTTAAAATGATCATTTTAAATGGTCTGTAACGTTGAAATGATCATTTTAAACTGTCTGTGAGGTTGAAATGAGCAGTTTAAATGGTCCGTAACGTTGAAATGATCATTTTAAATTATCTGTGAGGTTAAAATGAGCATTTTAAATGTTCTGCAAGGTTGAAATATAGCAGACGAATAAGGATATTATAGGTAATGACATTATTATTGATCATGTAAGATCCTCTTTATAGTGAGTTCGTGTACGCCTTGGGAGAGACCTGTTTTACCCACCTGTCTATTTTTTTAAGCATTCTGAAATAAATAAATTTACTGTTGCCACTTCGAATTATTAAAATTATGATGTGAAGAAGGTAATTAAATAAATCTTATTCTCTATTAGTATTTGTAATAATATAAATAAAAATACAAGAATAAAAACGCTAATTAAAAAAATTGCACAATTTTCGGAATTAAGTGGCAACAGCTTATGAAGCCCACAAAGTGAAATGCTAAAAACTTATTTTTTTATGACGTCATAATTCAATTCGACGTTAGCCTGAGTTGATATAATCAATACGGATTCACCGTATTTACAAGTAAAAAAAGTTTTCATTGTTTTAAATATGAAAACGTGTTTAATAACATTGAAGTTTTTACTTTGAAAGGCTTTAGTAAAACGTAATCATTGGTCGGTGTTACATGACATGAGGGATATAATTCCTACCATTAATATCTCGTAATCCTCGACCAAATACAGAGAGGTTACAAAACAACTAACATTATTATTAACTATTTGGAGGCTGTTCTAAATAACAGATCTAGAGGAAATTTTATATACATGTTATGAGAAGAAGGGGAAAAATTTTCTGAAGGAAAAAAGTTTAAATTTTCAATACTAGGTGGCGCTTTTCTGCAGAAATTTTATGAAAATTAGGAAACAACGTGGTTTTGCCATAAAAAGCGAAGATTTCCTTTCTCACAACAATCCTGTCTTCCTTCTTGTGGCTTTAAAGAAGAAAGAACGCTCGTTTTTGGCAAAGATTTTTTATGAGAATGATAGTAATGGCCCTGCTGTACTCCAAGAATATAGTTGAGTGAAAAGTTTAAAGAAAGGGCCTGCGTCTAACACCGGATTGGAAAACATGATTAAGAAATTTGAAGCTACTGGAGATCTGAGATTATTACCAGCAAAGGGAAGTCATCAAATTGCGCTAGAAATGGGTTATGAGGTGGCTATTATTCTAGCAGACAGAGCTGCATGTGGCCCAAATTCTCCAGTTATTGCTTCAGCAGTGTCACAGAAACTCCTCATTCTTTTGTCTACAGTTCGTAAGGTTTTGTGCATCATTTTAAAGTGGTATCCATGTTAGCTCCAAATGGTGCAACAGTTAAAATCACAAGATCCATTTCAACTTCTTGATTGTGCTCTCTAATCTTTAGACAGAATGGAACTTACACCGTGTGTCCTTGGAAAATCCTTTGGACAGACGAGGAACACTTCCATTTTCAAGCGGTGGTTAACATTCAGAACTTCCGCATATGGAGTTCCTCGCGTCTCCATGTGGTTCAAGAACAATCTTATATTCAGATTATGTGACCATATGGTGTGGAATGGCTTCCAATTTTATTTCAGGCCCCTATTCCTTTGAGGAGTTGGCACATCAAGTTTTTGTGATGTGCAAGCTTATGAGCACATAATACAGCAGGCTTTTTTTCCACAGCATGTGGTTCATGCACTACAAGAACGAGGATGTTTGGACACTACTATCTTGATGCAGGATGACGCCATCCCTCATACTAAGTCAATGGTAAAGAGAAATTCGTGCCTAACTTTGGTGACGATCGTGTAATCTTCAGAGGTTTTCCAGATTCTTGTCTACGTCGCTTTTCGGACCGAAATCATTACGACTTCTGGCTCCAGGGATCCTTGAAATATCGTTGATATCATGGGAATGTACACTCTTTGTCTAAGCTGAAGGTTATCATAGTGCGACATGTCTCCCTTATTCATTCTAAAATGCTTCTTGCGACTATTGATAATACTATATTACGATTTCAACATGTAAAACATCACGTAAACCACATGTAAACCATGCACGTACATATACTACAGCGATGGCTCACACAATGGGAACATATCTCTTTGCAAATTTTCATTTAGTTGACCTTGTCTTGACCTTGGTACTTACTCACTACACTAATATATTGTCCTCCTGCAGGAGATGTCAAGAAATTCTCAATGTTCTCGAATCACTTCTTCAATTTTTTGCAACAAATCATATCAACCTTATTGTATTGGTGATTTTAACATTGACTGGTTACCTCCCTCCTCAAATCTCCTTCAACTTAAAACCTTAATTGAATCCTACATGTTTTACAATATCATTTACTTCCCTACTCGTATCACTGCACACTCTCAAATTATGATCGACCTTTGTTTGTTATAATTTTCTCTGGATTCCTCTCATCAGCTTACACAACTATCGAATGCTATTAGTGATCATCATCCCATATAGCTCACTCTTCCTCCTTCATTGAACACGTGTCTTCTGGATCTCCTACTTATTTATTATATCGGACATTTTCTAAGTCTTCACTTGAGAAATTTTTCTTCGAGCTTCAATTAATCAACTTCCGTAGTCTCTTTGTTCATAATGATCCTGAATTATCATACAATAATTTCTATTCTTTGGTATTTTCTCTTTACAACAAAAATTTCTCCAAGCTTTTTCCGCCCTCAACATAAACAAAAATAAAAACTGTTTGATGACAATTGCTATTCGCAGAAAAATAAAGACCAAAAGTCGACGGTACGCAAAATTCATTTCTTCAAGAAATTTAATTGACTTACATATCTTTCGTAGATTCAGAAACAAACTTAACAGTGGAATTCGGAAGGCCAAGCAATCCTTCTATTTCGACATCTGCTCTTCCAACGATTCTAAGAAGATGTGGAATTACCTCGGATCACTTGCTGGTAAAAAACAATTAAATATCATCGAACTCAAGCTCAATGATACTTTGGTTAATGTCCCATTGGACATCTGCAACTTGTTAAATCGCTCCTTTACACAAACCCCCAGTGACAATTATTCTTCCTTCACTCATGCTTCCTTTGACTGTTGTAGATATTTATCAAGTTTTAATTCTTCATTTTTTCTGTATCTCTATTTTCTGAGGTGGTGGTAATGTCCTCATTCAAGCGCATTGAGGTTCACAGTTCCCTTAGCAGTGATGGTTTACATCCTAAAGCCATGGTATTCGTTGCCAGCTTACTCTTTGCGCCATTATCGCACCTATTTCATTTATTTGAATTAAATCACAAGTTCCTGAATAATTTAAAGTCACCAAGATTATCTCCATTTTTAAAAAAGGTGATCGTACTACTGATCCTTCAAATTATCGCCCAATCTATAATCTCTATAATCTATAATCCAAAATCTATAATTTCAATTTTCCCCAAAATATTTAAATATCTTCTCTTTAGAATGTTGGTTGATTTCATTTCTAATTTTTCTTTCATTCACCAATCACAGTTCGGATTTCTTGCCAACAAATCCACGGAATTTTCCCTTATAAATTTTCTAAACCCAATGAGGCAAGCATTTAGTTCTCACCTTTTTTAAATTGGCGTCTTTTTTGATGTTTCTAAGGCATTCGATTTAATTCCACATGACATTCTTTTTCTTAAACTTCATGATATTGGTATTAGGGGCCCATGCCTTGATCTTCTCGCACATCTCTTGACTAATCGTAAACAATATGTTTTTCTGAATGGAATTAGGTCTGACATTATGGTTAATTATTTAGGGGTTCCTCAGGGTTCCATACCTGGTCCACTCTTGTTCCTTGTTTACATTAATGATATTTTCTAGGTCTTCACCCATGGTAGTCCTACAATCTATGCTGATGATACTTGCTTCCCACTTACTATGACTTTGATCAACTAATATCAATCGTTCAAATACAGACAGCTAAAGTTCTTGATTGGTTTCAATTTAACAAACTTCAGGTCATTGACTCGAAAACTTACTGTGCTATATCCCATAATAAGCATTCACGTAATTTTCCTTATTCTATTACATAAAATAATCACAATATTCCTTTCACATCTACTCACAGATTCTTGGGGGATATTATTATACCATGAACTCTCCTGAACCCCTCACTGTGAAAATGTTATATCTAAGGCAGAGAGGCTTCTTGGGCTTCTTCGAAGAATTTAAGAATGCCTTCCTATCAGAGCTATCCTCTCCACTTATTTTTCACTAGTACAATCCTACCTCACCTATTGCTGTAACGTTTGGTCAAAAACAACTCAATCTAATATTCTTAAAATTGAACAAATTCAATTATATATATATTAAAAATTATGAATTCAAAGATTACCAATAATAGAACCAACCTATGGGCTTCTTTTGCCATGTTGCCCTTTACCCTAATTGCTCAGTCCCGAATGGCCATTCTCATATTCAAACGTATTCACAAAGGCTTTCACTTTAATATTATTCAGATTTGTCCACGTAATGATCGCTATCCCTCCAGATCTGACAGAAGCCTTATCCCATTACAATCCACCTCTCATTACTTATACAATCATATCGACTCCCAAAGTCCCATGGTTTGGAATCTTCTCCCGACAAGTCTTACTAACATTAACAGCGATCATATATTTAAGTCTTTTTTAAAAAAATACTTATTATCCACATGCTAATATTTAATTCTATTTTCTGTGGGATACGTGTCAATGCTTCATATCTTCTATTGTATTTTTTTTATTTATTTTTTTACAGTTCAATATTTATTTTATTGCACTTTAAATGTCAATACTTAATTTTTTTTTTCTGTTTGTCAATACATAATTTATTTTGTATATATTATGTCGTTGTTTCCTCTTATTTATGTTTTTTTTTCAATGTGCTTATGTATTTAAATAATTTATTTTCCGAGGGGTGGCCGAAACTCGTCAGGCAGACTTTTAGCCTGTTCTTTTTCCGGTCATCCGTCAGACACCTTCCTAACTCATATTTTTTCTACCTTTATTGAAGTTTTTTTCTTTTTCTTGGTTGCCTTTAAAATAAACATTATTATTATTAATAATTGCACTAGTAAAGTTTTGATAATCTTTTCTCTAATTATAGTTTTTGTGACGCCAAATTTTTACCTGGTGGTGAAAATTTAAACTATATTTTTTTTTTCTTTCAGAAATCTTTTTCACATGATCTTATTAGCATATATACCAAATTTCACCGAGATCTGTTGTTTAGAACAGTCTCCAGACTGCTCTTAATTGAGTCAGTTATTTTATAACCATCCTACATTCCATCAATTACAGTTCCACTACGTGTTGTGTTAATTTTCAATCCTGAGATCGAATCTAAATTAAATATTTTATTAAAGTTTTAAATGTTTAGGATAATGCATTAATGTTAACAAATAAGTTAATTCGATTACCGCGTTAAACTAGTAAGTCGTTTTGTTGAAGCACGTTACGTCTGAATGTATAGATAGTAAACGGTTACATATTGTTGCCAAATATATAAAGTGAAATTATATACAATATTTATTGCCAGATACCGAAAGTGACATTTTGTAGAGCATTTGGAAAACGAAGAATAAAAAGAAACAATTTTGCATGAGGCCAATTTTATAATTGTGCTTATTAAGTTTGCGTTGCTTCGTACCACAAGTGGCAAAAGTACAGTAAGCCATTAATAAAATCGAATACGTAGTATTTATATTGTTGAATACAACAATAACGTTTCACTTTTATTAATATCCGACGAAGGAATCTGACGGAGAATATATGTTCTTTTTAAATTAACCTCCGAAAGAATATTTTCGACTTCAATATATCTTCGTATAGTTATTTTTAGTGAAATACTTTTTTGATAAAACATTTTGCTTTTAATAAGTAAACAAATACGCGATAAACAGACCTTTAGAATGGCACATGAATATGGATTTGAACATTTAAATATCGACGATATTTTGCAGGTTCTGATAAAAATGAATTTATTTTATAATTTGAATTTCTCATTTGCTAATTTTAACTAATATTTACCATCGAATTTGCATGGCTCGGTGTGAAAATATTATGCATACGAAAATGTTTATTTTGAAGCAATAAAAAAAATATCGAATTTGCGTTAAAGGAACTTTAAACCTTTCTAAAATGAGATATATAAAAAGGAGAGCTATGCACAGCATATCAGAATACATAAATGTTTTTTAAGGCTAAACGCTATTTACTTCAGCTCGATGTAATTTCTTTCTACTTTTACTCTACTATATTCTAAGAAATAAAGTATTCTTTGTAAACGTAATTTTGCAAATTTGGTTTTCTCCTATTTGCTCTAAGGTTACTCTTTGATGCATTTTAAATTCCTTTTTCCTAAAAACCGAGTTTTTTCTAGAAAAAAATCGTTTAGAAAGGTAAACAAGATTCCTCCCTAAAGCGATAAAAAGTGTGGCATAATTTGCAAACGAGGAAATTTTTTCGTTTAAGTCCTGTATGATATGCAGCTCTTGGATGGGGTCTTTCCCCCAGTTCTTGCTAGGTTGAAAAATATCACGCTATCGTTTTAACCAATCGGAGGTGTTTGTTGGCATCATTGGAAAAACGCAACTGGAAACCGTAGAAAACTTTCGTGCATGCAAGATAAATTGTCCCTATTTTTTGCAATTTAAGTCCCTTTCTAAGGCCTAGTTTAGAAGTTAAATTCGACGTATTCTCTCATATTTAAATTAAATTACTTCGAAGCTGTTTTCAAAAGCGAATTTATGCGTTCATGTATTTTATTTCGCTTCATTTCTCGGCCAAATTTATTAAGATTCTATGTCAAAAAGTTCATAATCGATATTTTGTATCTCTATCACTTGGAAAATTATTTCTGGCACTAACCAAATTCTCTTAAAGAATAGTTTCCCACAGAAGTGGAAACGTTAAGCAAAATAATTGCTACCAAATGTAAAAATTATCCAAAAACTACTGCGATCTTCTTACTTAGAATACTTTTTAAATTCCACAAAATTTCCTGTCTCATTTTACTGTGTTCAATACCTTTATTAAGAGAATAGTTCCTGTTCCAATACAAAATAACTACTCACAAAGATAAAATTTTTTCACAAGTTACGAAAAGGTGCCGCCGAAGTTACGAAAAATTATGAAAAGTTACGAAAAATTATTCCCTTGATCAAATTCGATAATTAGTTTTCAAGGTACCAACTAAAACCTATATTTCGTAACCCATAATAGATGGGAAAAAATTTATACACATACACTGGATACAAACCAGCAATATCTCTTGATCATCGCACCCACGCTTTGACCACTAAACTAATGAGTACAGCCATGTATGAGTGGCTTTTTCTCATATATATATGTATTTACTAATGGGGTCACCCTTTTTAGTATGCGCAAAGAAACACGTTCCAGTTTGAATCTTGAACACTGGTATAACAGGATTTAAGTTCCACAGGTCGCGACTATGGAGACCAAGCCAATGTTCGACTCATAGTATCCATTTGAAATTTTCATTGTTTAGGGGCTATAGGCCACTGTACTCCACCCTCCTTCAAGTTATTCCAATAGCATTAAAAATGGAGGCTCGGACTTCATTTTAACGATTAATTTCGTCACACGTCTCTTTCTCAAAAATGCACTTTCTATCATTAATTTCAAAATTATTTTAAACGTTTCTAACACTACATATAGAGAAAAAACACAATAAACTAGCGGAGTTGGAAAGTTTTATAAGTTAATAGCAATTTCGGTAACCTCAAGCTCGTTTCTTCAGAACCAAACTGGAAAGCCAATCATGTTCTCAGGAAAGATAGTATGTGATTGCAGAAATAGCTACGGTGGAATCTGTCTGTCTGTCTGTCTGGCTGGCTGGCGTAAATGAGTTCAGAGTTTAAGATATAGAAAGGCTTCGAGATATTTAGGTTTTATATACAAAGTATACAAGTTCGATTGCGAGTAGAAGTGCAAACAAAACATTCTTGGAATAGCTTAACAAAACTAGCCTGTTAGTAATTTCTGACGTCTGTTTTTCTTTGACTGGGTGACTTCATGAATGGTAACATAAGCTGCGAATCTATCTTGATTAATATCTTCTGAAGGTTCATGACAAAAGCTCTTGGCATTTAAATAGTATTCTCTGCTCCTTTTGTAATAACTTTAGATGAACAATAACTTTAGCTGAATAATAACTTTTGTTGAGCAATAACTTTAGTTGAATAATTTTGCCCTCCACGTATGATTTAGATAGGAAGGGGATTCGACTGCAGTGTAACTTTGGGTAAATCCAAAGTTTGGGTATAAATACTGAACATCCACACTTCCCTGGCAATTCGCTTGATGGAAGAAGCAGTAGTTCTAAAAATGTTGCGAATATTTTTGAAGGTTGTTTATGTTATTATCTTATTTGTATTTCATGCATTCCGACCAGTATCAAAATTTTAGTAGTTGGTAAGCCCTCGTCAATATTTGTACGTTGCTGCCAACTTCAGTTGAATCTATAATTTCAGTAGAATCTGTAACTTTAGTTGAATCTATAATTTCAGTAGAATCTGTAACTTTAGTTGAATCTATAATTTCAGTAGAATCTGCAACTTTAGTTGGATCTATAACATTAGTTGAATCTATAACTTTAGTTAAATAATAATTTTAGTTGAATAATAATTGTAGTTGAATAATAATTTTAGGTGAATAATAATTTTAGTTGAATAATAACTTCAGTTATATAACGTTGGCAGAATAATAACTTCAGTTATATAACGTTGGCAGAATAATGATTTCAGGTTACATATAACGTGGGCGAATAATTTCAGTTATATAACCTTGGCAGAATAATAATTTCAGTTATATAACGTTGGCAGATAATAATTTCAGTTATATAACGTTGGCGAGAATGACAACTACAAATCTATAACTTTTAGTTGGGTATAACATTAGTTAGTTATAACATTAGTTGGATCTATAAATTCGTGGGGCAATAATGTTAGTTGAATAATCATGTTAGTTGAATAATAATGAGTTGAATAATAATTTTTAGTTAAATGGTGGCTACAGATAACTTTGGTTGAATAATAACTTTAGTTAAATAATGTTGGCTGAATAATAACTTCAGTTGAATAATGAATTTATTTGTATAATAACTTCAGTTGAATAATAACTTTAGTTGAATAATAGCTTTAGTTGAATAATAACTTTAGTAGGATAATAATTTTAGTTGAACAATAACTTTAGTTGAACAACAACTTTAGTTGAATCTATAACTATAGTTGAATAATAACTTGAGTTGAATCTCCTCCATTTCATCATTGTAGTTGTCAGAAACTCTCCTCACGTTGTTTATGTTCTCATCAGCTGTCAACATTCCGAAAATTGCTATATAATGGTTCATGACCAAAAAGACTTCGAATGAAATGTTCAAATAAAGTCTTTTCTTAATGTTCGCACATACTTCCGAATTCACTTCACTTCTTCTATTTCATGTAATTATTCCGAATTTACGTCACTCCCACTGCACGTAATTTCTCTGGAATGCGTGATTAACGATTCAACCCGTAATTAGAGACAGACAGATTTTCTGAGAAAATTATTTAAGGTACACCTGAATTTAGGATAAAAATACAAGGAAATGTTTTCATTTCGAGGTATGTGGTACCCCAGGTAAACAAGTTCTGCTCTAATATCGTATTAAACTTCTAAATGTGATTGTTTTTTGTCATTTGTAGTTGCATAACATTTTTCGCAGCGTGTTGTCTAAACTCATGTTTTTCACACTACTCTATACTTCCATTCACTTGAAGTTTACTCCAACCACGATTCTTGACGGGAAGCTACATCTATCCGAAACGCGTCTACATTCTCTACCCATAACCAAAACCTATATTCTGCAACATTGTCACTAATTAATTAATTAATTGTTACTAATTAAACAATAATATTAATCAACGTTTATTGGCGTAGTGATACCAGCGCCGATGTTATGGCGTGATTAGATGGTGAAACGTTCGAAAGAAAAGAAATATTTCTGCGTTCGGTGGGACCTGAACCCACGACCTTCCACTTGCCGGGCGGAGGATCTAATCATCTGAGCTGCGAACGACAATAGCTAATCCTTTACGAATGTATGTATATAAAGACTTTACTGAAGCCGATTTATATAAATACATATGCTGCAACGGGCATTTCGATCAATTTAATACCAGTCTCTTTGCAATTTGGTTTAAATAGTAGTCCATGTACTACACCATTCTGCGAAATAACTGGCAACAGTAAATAGTCTTTATATACGTTCGTAAAGAGATTATATATTGTCCTTCGTAGCTCAGTGGGTAGAGCCTCCGCCCGGCAAGTGGAAGGTCGTGGGTTCAGGTCCCACCGAAGGCAGAAATATTTATTTTCTTTCGAACGTTTCACCATCTAATCACGCCATACCATCGGCGTTGGTATCACTACGCCAATAAACGTTGATTGATTGACATTGTTGTTTGATTTAATCTGCGTAGTGTTCGATTTATTTAAATAAATATTGCCACTAATACTTCAGCTACTCTAATAAAACGAAAACATCGAAAAGATCGGCCAAACGAAGGGCCGCCGAACTCCCGTTCCTCCTAAATATATTCACTTATTTCTCTGGTTAATGCTTATCAGTCAACAAATTAATAGTAAATATATTCTACTGTTAATAAAATTGCGTAAATATAAAAAAAATTGTAAGAAAGAAATGCGGTACTACTATAGTTGAATAAGCTACAACGAACATACGCACTACCCGTCTGAACAATTAAGAAAATAAAAAAGATGAATGAATGAATGGTGAATGAAAAGAACAAAGAGCGAGAGGGAGAGAGAGGGGGAGGGTAGATTCAAGATAGGCAAAGAACATTTTTAAAAAAAAGAAAGAACTAAAATAAAATTTGAATAAATGAAATAGAAAAAAAGAACAGAATATCGTAATAGGAGGATAATGCAAGATAAACATACCAGTTTCAAAAGGGCTTATTTTCCAATAATGGAAAGTGAAGTCCCCTTCCTCAATATCACTGTCTGACATTTTAAATGACCATGCTGACCATACGCACGTTTTTAAATTTTTAAAAAGTACTGGCTTTTACTACAGTCTTTGATTTTACCGTGTTTGGCGCAGTATAGCCCAGATGCTCTTGCGCCATAAAAAAGCCAAACAATCAACCTTCCTCAACATAGATAGATAGATAGCTTCACTGCCAAACGATTTTAAAGTGGCATAAGCGCAATATAGGGGTAATCTGTCTACATGAAGATATCTTTCTTCGTCGAAGTAGCAAGAACATAAACAAGTACTTTTCACATCCGAAAATTTATGGAATTATATTTCCCCAAAAATGGCGATTTTTCTTTGAAATTCTGGAAGATACATTGTTCTCCGTGTCTCCTTAAATGCAACACAACCCCCAGATGTTTTCTTTCCCTTATTGTTCGAAGGTTAGTTTTTAGCGAAGAGGCGATTTCAAACACGAATTGAGAAGAAGGATCTGCTTTTCCAACCTATAATAATTTTTTGATATTGTAATAACTCTCTCTTCTTTATACTATCTAGTATTTTTAATGAAAGGGAGACAGAAAAAATGCTAAATTAATATCATGGATGCAATTAAAAATGGTTAATTGAATAATTCGTAAAGTATAATATACTTTAGCCACATAATTATTAAATATCATAAAAAAGTTCATTTTATGAGTTTGTCTTGGATCAGGCAAATATATATAAATGTAGAAATAATTATGATTTGATGTCTGCGTGATATAAATAAAGCTCGAGATCGTTGCGTGAAAATATTTCTTTTTCTAGTTTTCCATTTTTCACATTATAAGAATGTAAGTCGGTCGAAGTTGTTGTTATTTCTAATGCTTAATTTTTACCTTTTTTTTTAATTTTGAAGTTTGTTTTCTTTTGAGTGTGAATAAAAATTATTAAAAACACAAATGATAGCAGTGATTATATTTGATTACATTATTATACCGGCCATTGAGAAGGAAGCTGCCCCTTCACTGCTGACTTTCCTACATCGGCGCCTTCCTGTTAATTTGTGACTTTTTCTCTCAATTGCTGACACTTTCATTTTGAAACTCACTAACTTTACCACTTGAAAACACTTCAACTTATTTATCCATAATCCGCAGAATGGAACTCAGCAATACCAGGGCTTTGCTATAAGAATTTGCAAGGATATCATGCAAAATAATAGACTCTATATTAGCTAATAATGTTCTTATATATATATCGGAGTAACTTTCTTACGCAAAATATTATAATTGTCAATATAGTATAGCTATTTTGCTAACGAATAATTTTTTATGTTGACAAGCTAAGCAGTTGCTAAGTTTACAGTTGGATGTATGACTGACAGACAGACAGACGGACGGACGGACAGACTGTGTTGAATTAATGGACCAACGAACAGGCGAAAATGGGAGTTTTTGGATATAGTTACATATTTCATTTTTATATTTAACTATTATAAATAAGTGTATAAATTAACAAAACATCACGCCTTGACAAAGACTTCAAAATTAAAATAAAGTTTTATGTATAAAAATTGCATAAAACTAATATATGATTTGCACAAGCGCATTTTTTAATTATTTACTTTTATCTATTTTCTTACTTTGATTCAAGGAATTTGAAACACATTTCAAAAATAAAATTGCTTTTAAATTTAAGAAGTGGAAGTATCCGAGCCGTTTCTGATGTTCAAGAATTTTTAAAAGCTAATCCCAAATCAGAATTCACGTTGTATATCGAAAAACTTTGCTGTTTGGTATTACTTATTTTTTATATAATGCTATTTTATGTTTCTTAGTAGGCTTAAATGATTAATTTCAAAGCAAACAAGTTCTTTCCTTTTCTTCTCTTTAGAATATGTGTGAGAAGCATATTCTATACATCATCTATATTAATGTGTTCCAACCTTCATAGTGATGGTTCCTTATCAATTTTTATTAATGGCTTCTTGTCAATTTTTATTAATGGTTCTTATCTTTTCATACTCGTGACTGAAAATTCTAAAATAGCGCATTTATATTCCAGCAAATCTTTGCCAGTTAAAGTATGTTAGAAAAAGTAGAAAAATGGAAAGCTATATATAAATTTATACTACATAGAATTGCATTTATTGTATGCAATATATTTTTTCTTCCATAATATACAGAGGTTTGTGTAATTACTTAAAAAGTCTAGGTTAATGCCATGTATGTAACGAAGAATATGCACTCGTTAAAAAAATCGACGCACCAAGAAGTTGTCCGATTGTAATGAAATTTCGTATGCAAAGACATTTTGACCGAACATGCAAATGATTAAAATTTGGTGTCCAATGAATGAATAGCGGGAACTCCAGCGCATCGGAACTGCGCATTCAGCAGGTGTATATAAGGAGCGATTCTCAATATGTGGTCAAAATTTCTGTTGCATTTTGACTGCGGATATCTTACGTCGACTGTAACAATGCCTCGCCGAAAGATTCGTGCTCATTACGAGCATATGTCAGAGTTTGAAAGAGGTCGTGCTATCGGATTGAAAGAGGCTGGTTGGACGAATCGAAGAATCGCTGGACATGTGGGTCGAAGCGATGCGGCGATTGGACGGTGCTGGCAAGAGTGGGTCAACAACGGCAGATGTCAGCGTCGGGACGGCAGCGGTCGACCTAGGGCCACAACAGAACGGGAAGACAGAGCGATTGTCAGAGCAGCTGTCACAGCACCGGATTCGTCGTTATCAACTATCCAACGTGTGGCCCGCACACATGTGTCCAACATGACCCTCTGCAGACGACTGAGAGAGCGGAATTTACGCTCGCGCCGACCGTTACGCCGCTTACCTCTCACGCCTTTACACCGTCAAGTCCGATTACAGTGGTGCCGGGCTCGATCAACTTGGAACTGCGCTGACTGGGGACGTATAGTCTTTAGTGACGAGTCCCGTTTCCAACTGTGTCCTGACGACAACCGCAGACGTGTCTGGAGACGTCCAGGGCAGCGTGGGGATCCTGCCCTTACTATCGCACGCCACGCGTTGCTATGAATTTTCTTCAAGCTTGCCCAACCCTTCCTTGGCAAGCTAGGTCTCCTGATCTCTCTCCCATAGAGCACATTTGGGACGCTATGGGAAGGCGATTGCAACCATCCAGGAATGTTGACGATTTAGCCCGACAGTTGGAGACAATTTGGCAAGAAATTCCGCAGGACACCATCCGGGATCTTTATCAGTCTATGCCACGCCGGGTGACAGCTTGCATCCAGGCCAGAGGTGGACCAACGCCTTATTGACTTCCTCCCTTTGTAACGGTCAAACTCTGCAATAAATCATTCAATTGTTCTGAAATTTTAATCATTTCTTTTTCTATGTATGTTCTTCATATCCACCAATTTTTATCGCAATCGGACAACTCCTCCTTGATGCGTCGATTTTTTTGTTATAGAGTGCATCTATTACTTGGATATATTTTACACTACGCATCGATGTTTTTGTTGCATGAACAGAAGCATTTGTTGAAAGAATAGTAAAATCCTAAAGACTCCCAGAAGTAGAATATTTTACATAGTATTTCGGAGAATATTGTGTCTCTAAAATTTGTTTGTTGCTTTTAAATTCTGAAAACTTTGATACGGAAGAAAACTGGAACGAACAGGAATGTTTTACTTTATTTTGTTCTAACGTTACTATGGCGTGATACAATTAAATAAATGACATACATATGTAACAATATCCTCATAAAAATTCTAAAGTTGTGCCAAAAGTTTCTGATATGTGAATGTTTTTGCAAACACATATTACGCCTAAAGCAAAAGAAACTTAGAAGACTAGGCAAGGAATGCAGTAAATTGTAAATTGCGCTCGCCAAGTGTGATACAGTGAATATAAGGTGATACTGGAAGAAAAGGAAGAACAAATAACAAGAAAGATAGGAATAATATACCATATAAATATTGAATATTTGCATAAACATATTTTTTGCTAACTTTCTCAATGTTTCATTATTTTTTTCAAGTTTCAAATCTCCGTGAATTTTAAATTAAAAAAAAAACGAAGTTGTTAGCATAACTGTTCCAAAACATAAATTTACAAATTTTCATTTCATCTCAATCATTCGAAAATCTGTCAAACTTTTCACAAATAATCTGATATACAGCAGTTTTTTTTTTTTTTTGAAGATCACTATCAAAATTCTGCACCTCTCTTCGGATAGTGGGCTATTTTAGGATGTAATAGTATGTATCTGGCTGCGTATGAATGACAACAAATAAGCATCAAAACAAATGCACTGAATCAACAAAATATAAATAAAAAAATTCCTTTATTCAAAGTTCGGAATAATAAATTTTAATCATGACAAAATGCGAATTATTGTTACATTGATGATTAATTTTAATCATTGACAAGAAACTAACAAAGACTAAAGACTAAATTGACAAGAAACTAACTAAAATTTTCAGTAAATGGAGATGGCGTCGAGGTACGGGACATTATGCTCATAACTGCACCTCCCTTCTCCCACCTTTTTCTTTCCGATTCATCATCGCATCAACTTGAACAATTATTCTAGAACAGAAGCTCTCAAACCGTTTATCTCGCGAAATTGTTATATAAATATTTAAGGAAACCCTAAAGAGCTTTTATTTGTCACTTCTTGGATAAAAGCGCAAAAATAAATAATATACGTATATATAGTATAAAAGGCTGGTAATACTTTGCTATTATTGCTGGTATAGCGACCTATATTTGCCTCAAGCTAGTAGTTCCTGAACCACTACATTGCCAACCTGTGGACGTTAATTCAACTCCACCTAGTAGCTTTTTAACTCGCTACAGTGCATATTAGCTATCGCAGTTAGTTAACCTAAGAGGTTATCATGGGGGTAGGGAAACTCTACTGAATTTGAGGATTTTCTCTGAATCGTCGGCGATGTTTCACAAAGTAATTGTAAAACCCCCGAAATGTCGTTGCAATACCCCACAGTACCGTACAACCTACTTCGAGAAACACTCCTTCAGAACATTCCATTTCCAGTGAAGATGATTTATACCGCTTCACGTGACAAACCATAACCTTAAATTACAAAACTTTTCATTCAAAAGCTCTTTGCTCAACAATGCGCAGTTCAGTAGCGCGTTCTGCATAATTCTTTTAGTAAGAACTATTGCTTTTCCTTGCCATTTACCTTGAAAGTTCTGTAATTTAATATTACCAGTTCCATTCAATATTAATGAGTTAGTTATAAGCAGCTTTAATCTCTCTTAACTATTACTAACTACTCCAATTTTCCTCTTACCGGTAATAGCTTTCATTCCTCATAGTTTCTATAAAAATTAAAGCGCAATTTATTTCCATAACACACTGCAGTGTGTTATTTCCATAACACACTGCAGTAGTTCAGAACGGTGTACATAATATTGTTGAATTTAGCTTAGAATTGAGGGCTTTATTTATGCACCAAGTGAATTCAATGTGTTTCAAAGAACATGGATTTAATGCGTTTATTACCGGACTTTTTTTGACACAATTTAGTTAAGAATTTTTTTTTTTTGACTTACAAATGTCTTAGTTGAAAATCATTGATTCAGTCCAGAATTTCTTCGACGATCTTAAGTATTGTCGATACTGAAAACAAGTTAATGTTGTAACTGTAAAACGCATGAAACTGCGAAGTTTTTATCCTTTGATAACAGTCAATGATGTCATAATAAAAATGAAGATGCTTTGGACAAACGCTTTAAACAAATTGTTTCAAAATACATGTACGTCGTAAAACACATGTAAACGATCAAAAAAATCAAGAAATGTGATAAGCCTAATCCATAGGAAAAGGGTGATAAACAGGGAAGTGGATATTTCTGAATGACGATGCCATCATATGCAGAAAGAAAACGAACGTAGTCCTTTATCTGCGAAAGATATATTTTTTTCCTCTCTTTAGCTTTCTGAATTTGCTCTATTGCAGTAAAAACACGTTAAAGGGGCCTCGGATAAATTTCTCCAGAATACGTAACTGCTGGGAAAGTGTACTTTTGTAATGACTGTGTAAATTTCACCGAGTCTGTTTTTTAGCTTAAATTATTTTTTAATTTTTTTCACCAACGTTTGTTTAAATATTTTACGTTCTCATGAGCAGTTCGTTTATTCAATAAGTGGCGGAAGCTTTTTTTTTTTGCTTTAAATCCTTTATGAGGCTGGTTCTGGATGGAAGAGCTGCGTTTTTTTAGTTCTTTCGCTTACAATTTGCACGATTAGAACGATGCTTTCTTTTAAATTACGTTTCTTCCTAACGAAAAATTGTAACGTTCTAGGGTAGAAGTTCCTTCTCCTCTCTTGGTTATTATTAATTAACCGACAACGAACTCATTAATTGACTGATAACAAATTTATTAATTGACTGATAACAAATTTATTAATTGACTGATAACAAATTTATTAATTGACTGATAACAAATCTATTAATTGACTGATAACAAATCTATTAATTAACTGATAACAAACTTACTGATTAACTGATAACACACTTATTGATTAACTAGTAACAAACACATTAATTAACTGATAAAAAACTTATTAATTAGATGATAACAAACTTATTAATTAGTTGTGATAACAAACTCATTAATTAACTGGCAACAAACTCATTAATTAACTAATTACAAACTCATTAACTGATAACAAATCTATTAACTGATAACAAATCTATTAACTGATAACAAACTTATTAATTAACTGATAACAAACTTATTAATTAACTGATAACAAACTTATTAATAACTAATAACAAATTTATTAATTAACTGATAACAAACTTATTAATTAACTGATAACAAACTTATTAATTAACTGATAACAACTTATTAATTAACTAATAACAAATTTATTAATTAACTGATAACAAACTTATTAATTAACTGATAACAAACTTATTAATTAACTAATAACAAATTTATTAATTAACTAATAACAATTTATTAATTAACTGATAACAAACTTATTAATTAACTGATAACAAACTTATTAATTAACTGATAAATCTATTAACTGATAACGAACTTATTAAATAACTGATAACAAACTTATAATTAAGTGATAACAAACTTATATTAACTTATAACACTTAATAAGTTGATTAATTATTGACAATACCAAAAATCCTACAGCAGTGAACTATTCGATTCTAAACCTCCTCTCCTTCAATTAAATATAGCCAGAATACCTAAAAAATTTCGATCGTAAAATCTTTATGTATGCGTATATAACTAATCGTAAAGTATTTCGTATATTAATCTATAATAATTCATTTTCTAAAAATTAACATAGCCATATAACTCGCATACGTAAAATAAACACTAACTCGCGTTACCTAACAGACATGCCAGCCAGTAAATTGGGTCCATGGCCATTCATCAATGGAGATTAGAGCAAAATACTCTAAATACTTATCTATAACGTAGAGTTTTTTCTTACCAGTGACTCTAAATACCATCCATAATCTAGAGTTTTTCTTACCAGTGACTCTCTAAACACTTATCCACAATCTAGAGTTTTTCTTACCAGTGACTCCTCAAATACTTATCCATTAATCTGTAATTTTTCTTACCAGTGACTCTCTAAATACTTCTATCCATAATCTAGAGTTTTTTCTTACTGAAGACTCTCTAAATACTTATCCATAATCTAGAGTTTTTTCTTACCAGTGACTCACATGACGCGAAATTCCCAAACTCGTTTTGTCGCCTTTGTTTAATTTCTGAAGAATATTGCGTGTTTCCAATCAATTCAAAAATTTTACTCAAAACAGCAAAATTCTTCAGTGCATTTTATTGGCATTCGAGAATGCATAATATTTACTTTTCGTTACACGAAACACTTATATATGGCCTAAAAGAAGGTACGCAGCTATAAGTACGCTTACTCGCATTACATTGTTTTCCTTTTCAGAAAAAGTAAGCTTGATTGAATGCAAAGGTACGGTGGAACAGTGTTAATTGCCAATCACGGTCCCTCTACGTCAAAATTGCTAACAAGTGTCTGCCTTTACTTGATTGGGTAGCCAAAAATGGTAGACACTGGAAAAAAATATAAAAAATAACTAATTAACGTATTTATTTGTGTTAAAAGGCAAAATGGGTTGAGTTAAATCTACCTTTTATTATAATAAGGAGATACGATACCCTTTAAAGGTGATGAAATGTCTTCAAGAGGAAAGTTTTTCTCATGTACAGCAAAAATATTCATGTCATTTCTGGAACTGAGTGTTCTCTTGTGCTTACATGCAATAGTACTTTAATACAAAACGTTATACATGCTATGTTAGATTTTATAAAACATGCATTTCTCTTCAAAACGTATTTTTAATGAAATTAACTACAATCAAGAATGATGTTAGTTAATGGATGGGAATGCCAGCCATTGACTTACATCCATTTTCGATGCCATCCATGGATCAATATCCATTCTAGATGCCAGCCATGGAATAACATCCATTTTCGATGCCAGCCATGGACCAACATCCATTCTCGATGCCAGCCATGGATCAACATCTATTCTCGATGCCAGTCATGGATCAACATCCATTCTCTATGCCAACCATTGACCAACATCCATTCTCGATGCCGGCTATTGACCAACATTCATTCTCGATGCTAGGAATTGACCAACATCCATTCTCGATGCCAGCCATTCAACAACACCATCGATGTCAGTCATGGATCAACATCCATTTTCGATGCCATCCATGGATCAATATCCATTCTAGATGCCAGCCATTAAATAACATCCATTTTCGATGTTAGCCATGGACCAACATCCATTCTCGATGCCAGCCATGGATCAACATCTATTCTCGATGCCAGTCATGGATCAACATCCATTCTCTATGCCAACCATTGACCAACATCCATTCTCGATGCCGGCTATTGACCAACATTCATTCTCGATGCTAGGAATTGACCAACATCTATTCTCGATGCCAGCCATTGACCAACACCTGGTTGAATGGTAGAGAAATTGTCTACGTGAAATTAAAACTTCATGGAACAAAATTCACAAGATAGTGAGAAAATAATGCACGGTGCCACACAACATACACATGGCACAACGATGATAATATATTTACAATGGAAATTTATTGTTGCGACCGCGGTGGTTGCCATAAGATGCATACCGACTAGAATTCAACGAAGAATCCTGCATTTCAATGATGGTTACAGATGGGGCATCTGTGTTGCGGTAGGTGATATTGGCGCCAGTAATGCAAGAAGTTCCGCAATGTTGTAGCTACGATATCGTCAATTGCTGGAAGGGTCCAAATGTGCCCTTTATTGCACAATATAAATAAACGTGTTGATTTACATCTCAACAAAATTACCATTTAATGGTTTGGAGGCAAAAATAACTCCATGTTGGTCATGGAAAAACATAATATCTTGAATTGTGTGAGATGCCGAAAGAATTAAATTTATTTTTCACTTCACTTCATTGTTAATTAAATCCTGTTGCGCATATTCGCAGAATCGTCTGTCCAGTGGGATTTTCTCACTTTCCTTCATCGAAGAAACTTATTACCAGTCTCCGTTATTCGTGAAATACAATTATTATTTTGTTATTGTCTGCGATCCGCATTTTTCTATTTTCCTCAGGACATGATGGAAGAGGTGAAGAAGTGTAGGATAAATAACAAGATTGGAATGGAACGAATTCAGATTCGCAGAAATCTAATTTCCGGATGCATTCTGGTCTGCAAAAAATATTGAACAAACAATAAGATCATTGAAATCTGGATTTATTGTTAGTAAGTCGAAAAGAAATTGACAAAAGGTGTTTCTTTCCCTTGGTACCATGGAAATGGATAAACACAAAGGAACTACGTCATGGAAAAAAAAAAAGTTTGCGGCAAAGAGTGTAAGAACCATTCTCAAAAGCTATTTGGGCACCTTGGGATCAAAATCTGATGAGCTATGTGCATGCACAGGTGCTCATGTGACTCACGTATGTTGTAGAAATGATTCACATTGCCGGCAAAAAAAAGTTCAAAAGAAAACTGACGTTTTCTTAGTTGGAATGTTGGCGGAAAAATGTCCCATCCTTGCATTTTCAGGATTTTCCCAGGGATGCTAGCAAGGTGAGAAAGAATAGTCTCACATGGATTGAAGATAATGTTTCCATCTTATAAGAGAGGAAAAAGAAGATAAAAAGCCATGGAACTAAATTTTCCACATCCTGACACGTAGCATTTCGTAGAATTGAGAAATTGAATATTTTTTTAAAAGTAACTTAAAAAGTGTTTCGAAAATAACAGATAATATAAAAAATACACAAATATTTGATATTTTTTTTACTATACAACTAATGTAGTATATTTATTTATAAAATTAAGACTATAATGTTTAATTGTAAGTATTTGTATATGATTTTTGCACACATATCTACGTATAATATAGCAAAATATGATTCGATACATTGAATTTATTTGGAATTGTCCACAATAACCCCTTCCTCACTCTCTTTCTCTTGCTGTCTTCCAAACTAAAATTTAGAAATTGATATAAATCCCATTGGATATCAAGTACAATATTAAGCTTCACAATACCTTTCTCACATTATTTCAAAACCTTTTTAGATTAGTAAACGGAAGCCATTTATGTTGATAAAGAATTTAAAAACCTTATCAAATCATTACCATCAACTGGTATGAAAAGAAATTATTTGTGAAAGGGAATTCGTTTGGGATTCTGTTTAGGGAAAAAATGGTGGCGTCGTCTAGTTTCCTGTGTGGATCTAATGTCAGAGACGCGTCTCTACACATGATAAATTGAGTAACATATTTTGAAACTTGGCAACAAAAGCAGTGTTGCCAGAACTCCACTAGAAAAAGATTACTGGCTTTAAAGTACAAATAAACCTGCTGTTGTCATGGCGACTCGTGGACCCGTCTCGATGGAACTTGATGTTATCTAGGACTTAACTTTTAAATTTGGCTTCGGTTAAATGCTGTTTAAGTTTCTGAAGTCGGCGATAGCATCTGAATATAAAAATGGTGAATAATTTAGGCGTTAAGAAATATGGCAACAAAGAAGGAATCTCGCAACTTCAGGAAACATTTGAATTTTGCACACTTTCAATTCATTCATTCATTCTCCATTTTTTTCTTCACAGCAGTTTATTAATTATATGCATAACTTATGTATGCATTAACATACTGTATGCCTCAATAATCTAAAGTAAGCCTGCTTTGAGCCTGGGTAAGCATGCTGCAGATCTGAGTATGCTTGAAGTTTAATCTATTATAACGCTGGGTAAGTTTGGTCACGTGCAGTAGCGTAGCTAGGGGGTGGCAAGGGGGCGGTCGCCTCGGGCGTCACAATCCGGGGAGCGGCAGTTAGCATGGCAAAAAAATGCATGAAAAAAATGCAAAAAAAGCATGTTAAAAAACAATGGCAGGCAAAACAATTACGACAATGACAGTTACTCGCCCCAGGGGCAATATATCTAGCTACGCCACTGATCACGTGTGAACGTATTATGACTCAGAGGTCACACTATGCCAATGAGATCATTACAAATAAGCTAGCATATACTTAGAGAAAATGCATAAGCCTACGCGGAAAGTTGATAAGGGGTTATAGACTCCTAATGCGAGGTTACAGACAGAGCCGTTTCTGGAGGAGATGGATAAACCCCGCACTTGGGAGGACTGATTTTCGCTTTATTTTACGAAAATAAAATTTAAAAAAAATTTCTTTTTTTACATGACAATTATTTCAAGCTATGGACAGACAGACAGGCAGTCAGGCAGGCAGACAGACAGACACCAGATTGGCGCGATATTGTGTTGCACTAGGGCGGCTAAAAACCCAAGAACGGCCCTGGATATGGAGCTACAAAATTTCATCGCAATGAATATTACAAACACATGACGTCCCATGTTTGCGCAGGTAGATAAAGGGGCGTATAGGCTTATATCATATAGGCCTATATTCCCAAAACTTCAACACTGAATTAGAATTGGGGAAATGAGTGGTTTTGGATTCCAGCACACACAGTTTTATGATTTAAACTAAGGCTCCTAAAAAGAGAGCTGGCGCATTCGCCATTTTGATACCATTGTAACACGTAATCTCATTCACTGCTGATCCTTTGCAAACCCAAACATAGAACGTTTGGGTTTGCAAAGGATCTTGTAAGACGAAGAAACTTGATTGTTAATTTTCCAAGGGTAAACATCATGTTATGAAACCGGAAGTGTACAACAAAATGGCGGCTGATGCGTCGGCCTAGAATTCTAGGAGCTCCAGCTCGAACTAGAGCTTTAGCTTGGGTCACAAAAAGACAACGATTGAATTAATTTTATTGTTTTATTCTTCTACGAGTTCCCAGTTTAAAAAGCGCGAGAACTAAATTTTTAAATAAAGGCAAAAAAAGGTAAGGCTTCGCCAACAGTATATCAGTATTCCACTTAATCGGACATTTGGGTTCAAATCATGAGGTCGATAGTTCGAATCCGGCCTACGACGTGGCTTTTTTTATTTTTGCTGGTCCTTATTATAAAATCTGCTCTTGAAGTCCCGTGTGCTTCATCGTTTGTGGTCAAGCATCGACCACTTTTGTAATAATTGTACTGTTCTTGGGAAGGTCATTATTACATCCTTATTCATGTTACATTCGGTATTACCTCCTAACAACGGACACCCACGCAACCGGACACTTTATCCCTTAAATAGGTGTCACTTTCAAGAGGTAATACTGTATGCACTTGTCAAAAAGCTCTAGTTTGAGCAACGAAACAATCATGCTGATATAAAATATTCTTAGAGTGTCATAAGAACAAGTGCATTAAAGCAACATTAAAACATGTGTTACATTTACATTAAAACATGTGTTACATTCACATTTAAACATGTGTTACATTTACATTAAAACATGTGTTACATTTACATTAAAACATGTGTTACATTTACATTAAAACATGTGTTACATTTACATTTAAACATGTACTATACTAACATTAAAACATGTGTTACATTTACATTTAAACATGTATTATACTAACATTAAAACATATGTTACATTTACATTTAAACATGTATTATACTAACATTAAAGCACATGTAATACTAACATTAAAACACATGTTATACTAACATTAAAACACATGTTATACTAACATTAAAACACATGTTACACTAAACGAAAACACGTGCATTAAAACGACATAAAAACATGTGCAAAGATGACAATGAAACACATGTGTCACAGATATATGTTAAATCACGTGTCTTAAAGTGGAATTAAAGCATTTTTTTTTTACTGTTACATTAATGCACGTATGTTTGAGCCATGCAGATTCGCGCAATAGTAACAATAAAACACATGTGTCACAGAATAATTAAAACGCGTGTATTACAGTGAAACACATGTGCCGCAGTGATAGTAAAACACATGTGTTTAATTTTATTTCAATCAATCCATTGATCTGCCTTTCCTCCATTTTTAGCAACGCTATGCAGTCACCTATTTTGTAATGCTAATTTCTATTCTTAGTCATCATTTTATTTTCAATTGCCTTAATGCGCTAAGTCTTATAAATAATTATCCCAATTTGTAATAATTAAATAGATTATTAATAGCGTGTAAATTTTAATTACTTTTAATGATTTTATTAAAATATTCCGATAAAACAAAACACAGGCATACTACTTTAAATATTATTTAAACCCAATCGGATTTTTTTTTTGCCAATGCCTTATGAGACAAAAAAAAGGTCAGGACCAATAGGTAGTGAACTAGTAAATAGCGTTCGTTGAAAGTACCATAAATTCTGGTTGGACTCCAAATAGTGGAAAAAAACAACAAAAAAGCAAGTGAAAGAAAATCGCCTAAGGTCGATATTTAAATTTAGCGGGTTTCAATTAACATTAATTCGCAACTCTCTAATTCGCAACTCGATAATCCTCCACTCTCTAATCTGCAACTCTCTAATTCTCAAGTAACTCGGTAGGTTTTCAACGTTAACAATAACCATCATTATTGCATTTACGGAAGACCTTTACCTTGTCCTTTTTATTGCGTATAGACAGGCAGACAGGAAAGCCAAAAGCAATAGCGGGTTTAATATCTATTGAAACCTGCTAATGACTAACTGCTCCCCGTAGTCTGGGGGTTAGTTCCCCAGGTCTCAAAAAGCTTAAAATTCCTCGGAAAATATAGGGCCATTACCCAAGGGTGGATTGCGTCCTTTCAAAGGGCTCATACTTTGGATTTTCAGAGGACGCGGGTCCACCGGTCCATAAGTTGTTATAAAAATTGTCGATTAATGTCGGTGCCCATGAGGGCGCACCGACCCGGAGGGCGACGGCACAGTCCGCCCCTGCCGTTACGCTATGGTTGGGTTGTGGTAATGCAGTCACCTATCTTGCCACTAACCCGTGACGTAGACTGCGTGACGTTTTTCTGACCATCGTAATCCGGGATTTGGTTCTGGTTCAGGTTCCGGTTCAGATTCCGGTTCAGGTTCCTCAGAAAGCTAAAGTCCTTACGCCGTTGAAATACGAACAAATAAACTTAATCCAACTGTGAATTAAAAAACAATTCGTGGATTTTCTTAAAATATATATTTTTTTTGTTGGTCGCTTCCTCTAACATCCCCTCTAGTTAATTACGGAAAACTCCTTCCTCTTCGCCCAGAAAATAATAATTATCGTATTATTCAATGATTTTAATGTAAATCCAAACGTAATTTACACCGTTTTACGATAATTATATGACTTTAAGACAAACTACGCAATTTAACACAAAAAAAAATTAATATATACGATAAAAATCGTACATTAACACTATTTATTGCAAAGAGACATTATCTTAAGATATCCTTTCACGGGCTCAGCTGGTTATTTAAAATAGAATTGCGCTTCAAAAAATTTGAAACAAATAGGCTGTTATTTGCGACAAGCGTCGCATTTTCTGCGATATTTACATATTGACTTTACCCAAAATTGCTTCATCACTCCAAGGCTGTAAAAATTTTAAGAAATGAAGAAGAAAGTGGCGGGAAAAATATTTTCTGATCCTAAATTCTTGTCTACATCTCCCATGAATGTATGCATGAGGTTTTAGAAGATTGATGCCCGACTCAGTCACTCGCAAACCATTTCCGCTTTATCCCTGGAAGTAAACAACTTTTCCGCATCTGGGGAAAATCCAAGTCAAAAGTAATTTCGTTATCTTTCAAATTAAATAGCTTTTGACTCAAAGCGAAGTTACATTGAATTTTGGCCGTTAACACGGCATCTAAATATCGTCATTATTCGGTCCCACGATATTAAGGCTCAACACGAAATAAAATAGTAATTTTTTTAATGAAAGGGTGATTTTTTGTAAACCCATAAAACCCGCTTTTGGAATCGGAAAAGTGATTTTAAACATCTTTCATAAACAATACTGTTTCTCTTGCTCTTTTCATGCCAGGAATCCCATTTATTCTTTTTCAAAATAATTTAAATTCTCTCTCTCTCTCTCTATTTTATATTATTCTTACATGTTTGTTCATTTGTTTAAACGAACAAGAGTTTATTCATAGTGATACAGTAGAACTCTCTATATACCCTTCTATATATATATATATATATATCATCATCATCATATTCAACCATTATCTATCCACTGCTGGATGAAGGTCTCTCCAAATGCTTTCCACACAAGTCTATCCTGAGCAATTCGCTTCCACGTCACCCCAACCTGTTTTCTTATTTCATCCACCCATCTAGTTTGAGGACGTTTTCTAGGTCTTCGGTGGTCTCTTGGAATCCAGTTCAGAATTTCTGTTGTCCATCGTTGATCAGTTCTTCTTGCAATATGCCCAGCCCATCGCCATTTCAGCCCTTTTACTTTAACAATGATGTCCTCTACTCTAGTTTGCTCTCTCACCCAAGTGTTTCTTTATCGATCTCTCCTAGTTATTCCAAGCATGCACCTCTGCATCCTTCTTTGCTTTGTCAGTAATTTTCGTATTGCTGCACTTCTTAAACTCCATGTCTGTAATCTATAAGAGAGGATTGGCAATACACACTGTTGAGATTTTTCTTTTGACAAAGGCAATTTCCCTTCAGGATAAAACTGTTCTCCAATCACTCCAGCCAAGTTTAATACGTCTGTGAGTTCTTTCATAGACGTTGCCATCCATTGAAATCAGACTCGCCAAGGTAAATATATGAATCAGCAATTTCTAGCTCAGTGTTGTCACTGATTTTTTGTTTTCTCTACAAAATTATTGAACATGGCCTTGGTTTTTTGTACGTTCATCTTGAGTCCAACTTCTTCACTTCTAGTTGAGAGCTCTTGTACCATGTCTTGGAGTTCTAATGGGTCCGTTGAAAAAATAACGATGTCATCAGCAAACCGCAGATGATTTAAATATTTACCATTTATTTTTATTCCCTTGTTATTCCAATTTATCAGCTGAAAAATCATCTGTAAAGCAGAAGTTAAAAGCTTTGGAGAAATGGTATCTCCCTGCCTCACCCCTTTGCCAAGTTTGATAGTTTTGGTATCTTTATGTAACCGAAATTTTGCACTTGCATTTTTATACACACGTTTTACCATGTCAATGTATACATCCTCAATGTCTGTTGATCTTAAAGAGTTGATGACTGCTGA
>QLNU02014176.1:151226117-151239160 GCA_006491805.2 Dysdera silvatica
TTTTATTCTTTCTTTTCTGATATTTGAAGAAATACGTTATCTTTTAGAATAGTTTCGAGGTATAGAGTTATATTTTTATTCATATCATATATTCTTATACACATAACATTATTTGCGAAATATGTGAAATGTACATATATATACATATTCAGATGTGTTTCGAAGAGTCGGACGCAGTCTTAAAAATTTGGAGATAAGAACATAAAATTCTCTTTATGATCTCAATACTTCGGCTTCAATCATTTCAAAGTACATGAAATATATTTTTATATACTTTGACATATATACTCAGGTATATTGCTGGAAGTTTTTCCCATTTTCTCAAATTTAACATACTCCATTTCGTGAAAATTTTGTGAGAAATATTTTCGTATATGCGAATACGTTCTTCATCTTAAGACCATGGAGTGAAACTTTAACATAATTATGCTTATATTAATAGCGTAATTGTAATCCTCATTTAAGATTTTATTGCTATTAAAGTCGTTTAATAAACAAATATCAGTACGAAACGTCCCAAATATCTTTTATAGTTTGAATAAAATCTACGTTTTTAGTTCCTGCTTTGTGAAGATTTAAATTCGCAACTCGACGTCGCCCATATCTACTTGTCTGCTTTTATGGTAAAATTTTTCCAACTAGATCATGAAGAGATACTTCAAAAAGGAAGACTCTAAGGAAAGAATAAAATATTTCGGGGCTCTTGAAGAGAATCATGCAGCTTTCCCTAAAATAGCTGTTTGGGCATTTTGACATTCAAGTGAAAATTTTTCACGAAGGAACTCTCCCAACGTTCCCGACAGGGCTTGGAACCAAAATAGGCGCATTCGAAAGGCCTTAAAAAGGTATTAGACCCATGTCCAAGCTTTTTCCGGACTGGCCCTATATTTCGGAGATATTCCCCCCCCCACAAAGTCTGAAAACAGCCCTATTACAGACCTTGATATCTCATGATTCCGTGGATGGATTTTAATGATCTGCGGATTTTAAAACAGGTTATCGAAAATTACTTGATACGTGTTCCAGCAATTTTCCAATGTAACTCAAAATTTTGAAATATTAACCTTCAAATCTTTCGACAAAACGGAAAAATAATCAACCCCTGTTTGGTGGTTTTTCAGAAAAACTCCGCATTGAAAATATAAGCTTCAACGCTGTTCGACATCGAAATAAGTTCACATACTAGTTATGTATTAACGTACAGAGCAGTTTTGCTGCCTGTAAGCAAAAAATGAACTTGAAAGTTTAAAATAGCTATAAAACATGTTGTAATAACTTTTTACTAATAAATTTAAAACAAATCACGTAGGCTTTTCTGGCCGTTTAAGCGAGCATAATAATTGTTATTTTCCCCTCCGATAAATGAATTCAAAACAAGTTTAAAGAGAAAAATTGTTTGAAAATATAGCAAAACGAGTTGAGACGTATTTGAGCAATAATTATATTAAGTATAGAAATAAAACTGATTTTGTTCGTTAGATTTCTGTCAATCGTCAATCGTACTGCGAGTATTTTAAGGGGTCACCTCCTTAAATATTATTAATATTAATTTTAAGATATGAAAGAAATTAATCATGCGTTCATCAATTTCAAAAATCAAATTAGATTTAAACCAATTATGATTTTTTATTGATTTGATGATTTTATTATTTGATAGTTAATAGGGCTTTGAAAGGACATGCATTTAAAATTTTTGTTATTTTCAGTAATTTGAAATTATGAATATCGATATTAATCTCTTCAATGTTCTTCACTATTTTGAACACATTGTAAACTACGCGTATTCAATTTTTGAAAGTAATGCAAATGAAATCGTTCAAGAAGAAAAATGTTTAGATTTCGCGTTTTAAAAAAAGTTGAAATTTTAATTTCCTCTCTCAATTTTATTGAGACGGGGAAATAGTTCAAGCGAACTGTGATTGTTATTGAGGACCCTGCCTATGTTCCATGATTAATGTAAATGAAAATCAAACAGTGCAAATCAGAATAGTGTTTAGTACAAGAACAAGCTTCAACCATCGATCGCAGTGGGCAAGTGTTTCTCTGAATTAAAAAAAAACAAAAAACTTCACAAGACGTAAAAATACTAAGCTCTCCTTCATACGGCCTGCACTGTTTCTAATGACTGAGCTCAGGGTTATTGAATGGCTCACTCAATAATAAATATACAATAAATAAAATATCGCATTTTCTAACGATTAAAGTTTAATATTTTCAATTCGGGGTTTTGCTAAAAAACCACCAAACAGGGGTTGATTTTTTTTTCGTTTGTTCGAAAGATTTGAAGGTCAATATTTCAATATTTGGAGTTTTATTGGAAAATTGATGAAACATATGTCAAGTGATTTTCGAAAACCTGTCTTGAAAGCCTCAGATCATTAAAATCCATCCACTGAATCATGAGATATCAACGTCTGTAATGGGGCTGTTTCAGGACTTTTGGGGCCTGTAACTCCGAAATATAGGGCCATTCTGAAAAAGGCTTGGACACAGGTCTAATAGCGTTTTGAGATATTTCAAACGTCCCTACTTTAGTTCCAATCCCCGTCAGGCACGTTGGGGATTTCTCTCGTCAGTTTTCCACCATTGACCAAAACTTGAATTTTGCAAAATGCATAGCTCATTATCATTTGAATTGCTGTACTTTTTTTGCCAAGCTGAATAATTTTTCTGATAATTTCTTCTATAATAATAATAATAAATTTTTATTCAACCCGATATACAATATTTCGTGATACATAGCTTGAGCAGTATAAAAATTATAGAAATGTAAGAGAAGATCTATATTAAATTATTTTAAGTTTTGAGGTTAGAAATGGAAGAGAATATAAAGCCGAAGCTTGTTCCGAGATTCTCCTCCAGAATGCGGTGATGTTGACAAGAGAGAGGGTAAATTTTCATATTTCTGAATTATGCTTATTTTAAAGAGTTCAGTTGTTGTATATCTTTGGTAGAAGGACGTGAAAACCATTGTAATAACTTAAGAACAGACTGAGCGTCGTTTTTACGAATTAATGAGCAAGAAGTATTATTGTTATTTGGGATTTTTCATGGGCCTCATTTGAGAAAATTGTGGCACACGTCTGGATAAAGCTTACGAAATTATGTTTATCAAGATTCAAGACAGAAGTGTATCTGAGAGTCAACATATCTAATCCGAAAATTTGAGAGTTATTTCAAGCATATCTCTGACACATTTCTTTGGGTTACTTTCCGTCTTTGCATTACTTTCTCCTTAACTATGACTCTCCATCTCTCTAATTTAAAGAAGAGAGAGAAAGAGTGAGATGGCAATACCCGTTAACTGAAAATTCTTTTTTTTTCAAATACAAAATAGTTACCTTTAGAATGATGAGATAATAATAATAACAACAGTAATAATAATAAGATAATAATGATAAGATAAATATAATCTACCTTCATTATTTACTCGATAATTTACTCTTATAAACGCCATACGGCAAAATTTAATACACTTGAAGTGTAAAGTGTTGTTCGCAGGGCCGTTTACGAGGGGTAAAATAGGTGCTATGCACCTGGGTGGTCAGCTACGGCTGTGACCGCAAACCGTTCATTTTATTATTATATCTCATTTGACCTTTGGACGAAAGACAATATCAAAAATCTTCGTTTCATTTTGTAAAAATAATTAAATATGTTCCGATTTTTTATGATAACTGCTTAAAGGTATATTTGTAGTTATAAAAGTGAACACATTACATATAAAATTCCTAATTAGATAATATTAAATTAATAAGAATAGCACGATAACGTTTTTGCATCTTTACGACCAACACTCCAGAAACGGCCTGGATTTGGCCTTTATAATATCACCTGTCATCAATGCAAATTAATAATAGAAGCAGGATCGATCGATCGATCGATCAATCAATCACTCAATCAATCAATCACTCAATCAATCAATCAATCAATCAATCAATCAATCAAGCAAGCAAGCAATATTCATTTCGCCAAGACGCACAACTATACACAGATACGGATTGGAAGTCCATTTATCTATGATACAAGGCCAGCTGAAATCATGATACCTCAAACAAAGACTTCATTAGAAGTCTGATTTCACAAAAAGAGACGGAGAAAGATATAACTGAACCACAGGAGAAATTGATCTACACTTTTGAGAACTTAGGACTTTAAAAATTCATCCCCTTTTCCAAAAAAAACGATATCTTAGTCTCGTTCACTTACTGTTTTATTTTAAGAAAATTAACTCTTTTATACAATAATTTTTTTTTTGCCACCCACGTATTAATTAGCTCAAACTAGAGCTTATTCGTTTTGGAGAAAAAGAGACGCTTTCCCCATCCTGGATTCGAACCAGGGTCCCTCCGTTTAGCCCGGAGTGTCTTGGACCGCTAGACGAATGAGGACAGGAAACAACGCTCTCTTTCTCCGTATGTAAAGATGTTAAGGTATTATTACCCTCCGCAGGGATAACACAATTGCCAAATATGGTCAACACAAGAAAGCCTCCGGGGCGAGAATTTTGTGAGTTTTCGTGGGGGAAATTTATTATACTATAATTTTTGCCACCCACGTTTTAATTACAGCTCAAACTAGAGCTTGTGTAATTTTGGAGAAAAAGAGACGCTTTCCCCATCCTGGATTCGAACCAGGGTCCCTCCGTTTAGTAAAAAACTCACAAAATTCTCGCCCCGGAGGCTTTCTTGTGTTGACCATATTTGGCAATTGTGTTATCCCTGCGGAGGGTAATAATACCTTAACATCTTTACATACGGAGAAAGAGAGCGTTGTTTCCTGTCCTCATTCGTCTAGCGGTCCAAGACACTCCGGGCTAAACGGAGGGACCCTGGTTCGAATCCAGGATGGGGAAAGCGTCTCTTTTTCTCCAAAATTACATAAGCTCTAGTTTGAGCTGTAATTAATACGTGGGTGGCAAAAATTATTGTATAATAAATTCCCCCACGAAAACTCACAAAAATCTCGCCCCGGAGGCTTTCTTGTGTTGACCATATTTGGCAATTGTGTTATCCCTGCGGAGGGTAATAATACCTTAACATTAACTCTTTTCTTAGGAAACTTTTAACTTTTAAATACACTTTTAAAATTTTCAAAGTAGTTGTCGTATGTGTATGTTTTTTTACTATTCGTTCAAATTTTCTACTAGAGCAAACTATAAAAGTTCTTTAAACTATCAGATTTTCGATAAGAAAAACCAAAAGGATTTATATTGCATGACTTTTGATATGTTTCTGTTAATAAATAGAAATAAAATTATTGCAGTTTAACTTTAAAAACATCGACTGCCATTTCAATAGCACCTGGCTATTTGCGTCAGAATGTTACAATTAATAGCCGTCAATGTTTTTAAAATTAAATTCTGAAAAATTGCGTTTTATTTTTATTTATTAGTTTATCGCAGTGTATCACTATTTGACATGTTTCTGCCAGTTTTTAACTTGAAGTCAACGAACTGCCATTTTTAATTAACAGGCGGAAAAAAAGTAGGTCGTTTTGGATACGGTTAATGGGTCGTTAAGGGTCGTTACTTTCCCATCTGGCTCTTTTTTCAAGCTCATATCGGCGACCCAATGTAAACATTGCTCAGATAGCGAGAAAAGTGTCTGTTATTTTCCAAAAAACTATTTTCTGGAGTTTTTATCACTATGGGAACAATCTTTTGGAAAGTTCTATTTCCAAAAAAATGCCTTTTTTTTTGGCAGCACATTTTGTAAATGCTTTTTTGTTTGTTTTTTTTCTTGCGAAAACAACTCTAATCTGCAGTTGGTTTTATTTTTCGAGCCGCTCGCTAAATGCAGTTGTACTTCTTTTGTTTTTGTTTTTTCGAAAGTGACATTGTTTTTTCTAGTGTTTGGAGTTAAGACTGGTTAGCTGATTTAAAAATTGTATTTGTTTTCTTCACAATTAATGAAAAAATATTTAGTTAGGAATATTTTAAAACTACAGAAGAAATACAGTAAGTCAAAAACAGAAATAAACTGAAACATAAACAATACAGTAAAATACAATCTATAAATACAATAGAATAGAATCTATAAATACAACAGAATAAAATCTATAAATACAATAGAATACAATCTATAAATACAATAGAATACAATCTATGAATACAATAGAATACCATCTACCAAAATCTATAAATACAATAGAATACAATCTACAAAAATCTATAAATACAATAAAATACAATCTACCAAAATCTATAAATACAATAGAATACAATCTACAAATACAATAGAATACAATCTGCAAAAATCTATAAATACAATAGAATACAATCTACAAAAATCTATAAATACAATAGAATACAATCTACAAAAATCTATAAATACAATAGAATACAATCTACAAAAATCTATAAATACAATAGAATACAATCTACAAAAATCTATAAATACAATAGAATACGATCTACAAAAATAAATAAATACAATAGAATACAATCCATAAATACAATAGAATAAAATCTATAGATACAATAGAATAAAATCTATAGATACAATAGAATACGATCTATAAATACAATGAATATAATCTAAAATTACAATGGAATACAATTTACAAATACAAGAGTAGACAATCTACATATACAATCTATAAATACAATAGAATACGGTACATAAACACAATGGAATACAATCAATAAATGCAATAGAATACAAACGATGAACAATGCAAAGCTATCATCATTAACTAGTAGAATATAAGCATAAATCAAGTAGAATACAAGTATAAGTCCAGTAGTATACAATACTAAGTGTAATATAACATAACAATAAGTGCAGCAAAATACAGTCAGAAATGGTTAAAAATGGAGTCAGTAGGATAAATAAAAAATACTGTAGAATAATTAAAATGCACAAAAATGAAACCAGCAATAGTCCAGATATTATAAGAAGAATATAAATATATGCAACATATGTACATATATGTAAAAATTTCTCAACATAAATATATACAAATTTTCAACATAAATATATACAAATTTTCAACATAAATATATACAAATTTTCAACATAAATATATACAAATTTTCAACATAAATATATACAAATTTTCAACATAAATACGTAAAACTTTCATTATAAATATTGGAACTTATAATAGAAATGCAGAAAAATAAAATACATCAGAAACTTTATAGAGGTACAATAGGCATACTGTCTAAATACGGTCAGAAATGTAGTGAAACCCATGTTGAATTTATTTTTTCAGTTGCATAAATAAAAATTTAAATTCATTGCATGTTTTTCTAAAAATAAAAAAATTTCCTTCAAGTGTTTACATCGACATTAGTAATTAATTATTTGTTACCGTTTAATTTTGGTGGAATGTTTAAATTTGTATGGCGCAAGGACAGTGAGGGATATTCTGCGCCCAACAAGGTCACTTTATTTTAAATTAGAGAAGAATATTTTCTTCTCCATATGAATAAATAGCTTTAGCTTACGAAGACTAATTGGGACTAGAGAAATCCGGATAAGCAAAAATTTGGATAATCGAATACACCTAAAAAATAAATAAATAGAAATGCGGAAAATCAGAAAAAAATTTAAAAACGGTATGATAACTATATTGACGCACATTAAACGTATTGTATATATGTGAAAAAATTATGAAATCTCAAAGATTTTAAACTACATAATAAGAACCTTCGGACCAGCCGGCACGTGTCGCTTTTAAAGGGCTTCCGTTATTATTGCAGCGGTTCCCCCCCCAACTCTCCCTCTCTCTCTTCTCTTCCTCACGGGGGTGCTTGTTCCAAAAACAAAAAAATCTGAGTTCCAAGCGTCCAGATAATTAAGGATTCAGGTAAGTGAGATCTGGATAATCTAGTTTCCACTCTACTGTAGAAGTTTTTTTAAATAAATGTGAAAGAAAGGAAGTGTTCCGTAAACAACTGATAATCAAACCCGACACCTTTCGGTTGCATGTCGAATGCTCTACCAACCAAATTGCGATCTACACAACTTCTCTCTCTTTCTCTCTTACTCTCGCACTTTTATGGCTTATATAGACAAATACACATATACAACAGGGGAGTACAAACCTACGTATATAGAAAAAAATATATACAGTATAACTTCTTTAAAGTGACCACCCTTTGATCAGTTCTTCTTGCAATATGCCCAGCCCATCGCCATTTCAGCCCTTTTACTTTAACAATGATGTCCTCTACTCTAGTTTGCTCTCTCACCCAAGTGTTTCTTTTTCGATCTCTCCTAGTTATTCCAAGCATGCACCTCTCCATGCTCCTTTGCGTTGTCTGTAACTTTCGTATTGCTCCAACTGTTAGACTCCATGTCTCTGATCCATAAGAGAGGACTGGCAATACACACTGGTTGAAGACCTTTCTTTTTAGACACAAAGGCAATTTCCCCTTCAGGATAAAACTGTTTCTTCCAAATGCACTCCAGCCAAGTTTAATACGTCTGTTGAGTTCTTTCATAATGTTGCCATCCATTGAAATCAGCTGGCCAAGGTAAATATATGAATCAGCAATTTCTAGCTCAATGTTGTCAACTTGTATTTTTGTTTCCTCTACAAAATTATTGAACATGATCTTAGTTTTTTGTAGGTTCATCTTGAGTCCAACTTCTTCACTTCTAGTTGAGAGCTCTTGTACCATGTCTTGGAGTTCTAATGGGTCCGTTGAAAAAATAACAATGTCATCAGCAAACCGCAGATGATTTAAATATTCACCATTTATTTTTATTCCCTTGTTATTCCAATTTATCTGCTGAAAAATCATCTGTAAAGCTGAAGTAAAAAGTTTTGGAGAAATGGTATCTCCCTGCCTCACCCCTTTGCCAAGTTTGATAGTTTTGGTATCTTTATGTAACCGAAATTTTGCACTTGCATTTTTATACACACGTTTCACCATGTCAATGTACACATCCTCAATGTCTGTTGATCTTAAAGAGTTGATGACTGCTGATGTTTTAATAGAGTCAAAGGCCTTCTCATAGTCAATAAATGCAACACACAATGGAAGTTCATATTCATGTGTTCTTTCAATTAATTCTCTTAATACTTGAATATGGTCCACTGTACTGAATCCACTTCGAAATCCAGCTTGTTCTCTTGGTTGAGCTGCATCTAATTTTTTCTGCAGGCGATGTGTTAGCACTTTTGTGAAGATTTTATAAATAGCAGGTAACAAGCTAATTGGTCGGCTATATATAATATATATATATATATTATATAGAGAAAACTGTTACTTTCTCTTAAGTGGGTAACTCACGAAAATGCTTTAAAAAAAATATGATTTTTTTCTTTATTTTAAAAAAATGTGGATTTTTACCTTTCAAATTTCAGAAAATGTTTTTGCTTTAGGTTAATTAGAACTATTTTTAAACAAATTTACTAATATAATAAGTGAACTTAAGTGCACTACAAACTTTTTACAAAAATGCGATTTTCTCAAAATGATATTTCCTGTCGCAAAAGGAACATGTTTTCAAAATCTTGAGTTTCAGTTGACTGATAATTTCTTGTGTACGTATATATATGTAGTTTACATACGTGGAGTGTGGCGTTTTTTCTATTTTTTATTCTGTTTTTTAATTACTGATCCGAACGTAAAACAAAAATCGTGTATTCTAGAAAAAAAAATTTAATTTGACATAAATATTTTTAATTTTACAAATATTTTGTATATCGTAAAATGCCACATATAAAATATGTAAATATGTTTACTAACTATACAAAAACGTTTATAATAAAAGTGTGGAATAAGTATATTCGGTGAAAATATGTCTTATGTCTCTATAGAAAACCTCATGTTTTTGGTTTCGTGGGTGACTCCCTGAAGCAACAAGCAACAATTGTATAAATATTACGACTTTTATAAATATTACTGTCTATGTTAAAGAATATGGCATTTGCTTGAAAGTCACTGCCTTTGAATTAAAAAAATTGCAAAAAAAAAAAGGAGGAACAAAACAAAAAATATCTTAAAATAAATCTTAAAAGCTCCGATGTCAGATAATATTTTGTCACCGTAAATTCTAACCGATTTGGCCATAAGGAGGAAATAGATTGACCTTCTCCTCTTTTCCGAGGACCTTGCTCGAAACCAATACCACAGAGTGCCCCCCAAAACGCAAGCAGGATAAAACGCACTAAATTGGAAACGTCAAACCACGAGAACGAATATAAATGTATCTCCTTACAATTTCGATCTTCAGTTTTGGAACCATTGTCTCCAAAGAAACAGATTTAGTTTTTCCTTTAGCCTCTGCGTCGCTTTCAATATGATAAGAATATTTTTTATAAAATTGCAGTAATAAATTAATTGTTTGTTTGTTTGTTTTGTGGTTTTACGGCTCAAAGACTACAATGGTCATGCTGCGCCGGGACCTACTGTTTTCCGAGGAATCCGAACCTCTTATGGCCTAGGGAACCAAACCCCGGACTACAGTGAGCAGTGCGATCTTTTTATGAGATCTCTGAGTGAGCGTTCTTATAAATTAATAATAATAATTAGAAATTAATAATGATGTTGGGTATGACTTCAATTAATGCTTGCTTTCAAACAGTTGCATGCTTAGGGAATTATAAAAGCAAATATTGCAGCAAATATGTGCATATAATGAGCATACTGATTATGTATTTTAATAAAAATTACATATATATATGCACCTTACTACTTACTGAGAGTTATAAATAATTTTTTGAATGATATAGTAAATTATTATCGATTTTAAAATAAATCGTTTCACTGTGAAACTTGGTAAATGTGAAAAGCTAAATGTAAATTACATGTCGAAATTTTTCGCGGAATGGAAACTATGGCGATAATCATTTTTCTACAAGGTGAGTAACCTGACATCGGTTTTGTTGTTACTTCTTTTACTCGTGAGACTTAACAAGTGAATCAAGAGCTTTCCACATTCTTGAGAATTTTTGTTTTCATTGTCACCCTCAGCTTTCCTCTCGATTTCTAGCTGGCAATAATTACCCTCCAAACACTTTGAAGTAGATGGCTTTCTTCCATTCTCAAGAAATATTAACACTTCATCTGTGTGAGTTTCCTTTTCATGGACTTCTCCACGACGCTCCTTATCTGCATGCTTCATTTTGCTGTGGATTTTTCGTAGTATAACATACAGGATAGATATCAATGTATCCATATTTGCTATTTGGAACATATTGTTTCCATCTTTTACTAAGTAGTCACCTCACTCGTTATCCCACCGACCTCACCTTGTCATAAGAAACTTATGACCAAGTTGCCAGGACCACATATATTTGAAGAACATGGTTTGCTACAATTACTGCGATTTAGAAGCATACTCTGACAGCCCTTCCCGCAAACGCAACACTACCAGTTGTGGACACTTTTCCCATTATCTTTCTGAAAATTCAATGACGTCTGACAACATTTTGGAAACGATATTTTGGTCGTCTGCTGCTGCAACCCATCCGAGACAGAGATCGATGACTGATGAGTCCTTGTGAAATGCTCCAGGCAACACTCTGGCAGCCATTCTTACTTTATGAAGTTGTGTCACGCCTGTTTGAGACAACAGTTGTACCCAGATTGCACTAACCCCTTTCTCTCCTTCTTACACATTTGTGTCCTCGGACAGTGATTTAATGTTTGGTAGTTTGTGACCAGTCGACCAAGAAAATCTTCCTCCAAATTCTTGTAACAGTATGGCGGAAAAATCAAGCGAGGATATCTATCTCAGAAATGCTAACGCCAGTCATTCTTACACGAACATTCATCTTACCTTCAAAAGCATACGAATCACATTTGTCTTCATCACTTTCCTGAAACGAAAATTAATCGTATATTCTTAATTAATATCTTTATGTGTTTCTACAGCTCTAATGTGACGTTACTTTCCAGAAATGTAGCGGGAGGGTACACTCGGCATACATAATGTATTATAAATGCATTTTATGCATCATAAGCACATGTGATGCATGATGATGATGAAACAACATTATTTTCATTAGTTTATTAATATCGTCTAACTTTGAAACGAAAATGATAATGTTATAGTTTTATGTAAAATTGTCCTTTTAAATTCGCGTTCAAGAAACGTATTATAATTAAGTATATTAACGTATATAAACCTTTATATATTAACATATATAAACTTATTATAATTAAGTATTTAATTATAATTGCGAGCAACATAATGTAATAAGCATTTTATTGCAGTCGCTTGAAAAAGCTTTGTTTCCTTAACCTTGTCACTATGAAGAAAATGCGAGACTGTAACTAAATCATAAAAAAATAAGAAGAAAAAGGAATGATATACGGACATATTGGTGATAAGCCAATAAATAAATACAGATAATAATCCCCCCCCCCGTATCCACTAGTGAGACGTTCTAAAGGCATCCACATTTAGTAGCGAATGCTAATGTGGAATATCCAGACATATATAAGAATATTATATAAGAAGAGCTCTAGGTATTTGACCAATGTATATTTTACTGCATTGCTACGGGATTTGATAAATGCCCAGTTATCAAAGTCCGAAACCATATCTTCGATTTTGATTTTGGTATTTTGTTTATTGATTGGTGCAAAGATAACACAAAAATTAGATTCATTAAAAAGGCCTTGAATAAATTTTAAAAAAGACAGGGCATGAAACGCTGGAAATAGTGCCGGATTTATGTATAGATCGAGTGGGCTAGAGCTTAGGGTCCATCCATTTTGGGATCCCGAAGGGAGTTTGTGTTAACTTTAAGTATTATTTTAAACTTTTTTTCACAAATGCCTAAGAAATTTTCATTATCGATAAATTTAAATATTTTAGATAATGGACTTCAAATAAATCTCACGATCTATTGACCGAATATCACGAGGAGCATATTCTTCAGGGGCCTATTAATCTATCTTTTGGGCCTGTAGCCCATAAAAACCTTAATCCAAACACTGGTTGGATTAATACCTCATCTCATTGGAGGGGGCTGTGTCTCTTCACTATGACTTCGCCATAACCTCATATGGAAATACAGTGTGCCAATACGGACAAATTTTCCAATCATCATTCTGCATATAAATCATCATCCGA
>QLNU02014176.1:151239260-151251764 GCA_006491805.2 Dysdera silvatica
TCAATTTATTTATAAAATATAATAATTAAAAGAAAATAACAGTAAAATAATACTCATTCATTAACAAGAAAATATTGTTTCATAAATTTTTTGAAACCTTGAAAAGATATTTGTCCCTTTAAATGCATTGGCAGAGAATTCTAAAGTTTACTTTCATTGTAATTTAAATTAGTATGCATTGTTAGTCTGTATTTTTGGCACCACTAATAAATTCTTAGTTCTAGTTAAGTAATTATGTGTAGTTGTTTTTAGAGTCAGAGTCACCAATATTATTATGTTAAATTAAATATTATGAACAGACTTAATTTAACGTTATATACATTTCTGAAAGATATGAATTTATCTATTTCCTGTCCGTTGTGAAAGAGCCTGATATATCTATTTTGTAGAGTTACAATGCACCTTATTTAGTAGTACCTTTGTAGTAGAACCCCAAACTAGTAAACAATATTGTAAATATGAATATATTAACGTGTAATATAATTTATTAAATATATTATTAGGTAGAAAATGTGCATTATTTTTAATAATTCCAATATTTTTGCCAATTTCTTTGCATATATAATCAATATGTTTATCCCATTTTAGATTATCTTGAAAAATGACATCTAAGAATTTGGTATGTGTAACATATATTATAAAACTATTATTCAAAGTTATAGACGGATGAGTTAAGTTACCTTTTTTCTATGAAAATAGATGAAGTTTGTTTTATTGATATCTAGTATTAGGAAATTCTTCTGTAACCATTCACAGCAATTTTTCAAAACAACATTTGCCTTGACAGCCAGTTCCAGTAGGTCATCAGCAAAAAAAAACTGGTATCATCGGCGTAGGCTGCGATAGTATAATTAGCAATATTGAAAAATAAATCATTAATATATATTAGAAAAAGTATTGGACCAAATATGGAGCTTTGGGAGACGCCACACACGATTTTTTTTAAAAAAAGATTTAACGCCAGAAATTTCAACATATTGTCTGCGATTGTTAAGACAATTTTGCATAAGAAATTTGACAGTGCCACGGAGGCCCAACCATTCTAATTTACTGAGAAGTATGTCATGTCTAACGGTGTCAAAAGCGCTAGACAAATCCAAAAAAAGGCCAATATCCCGCATCTAACTGTGTTTGAAGTTTTCCAATTGCATGAAGTAAGGCCTGTTCAGTAGAACAATCTCCAAGGAAGCCAAATTGATTACCATGTAATATTTTATTTTCATCCAAATAATCATTTAGTATTTTCACAAGAAGTTGTTCGAAAATTTTTTTGAAAAGGTGGTCAAAATAGATATTGGACCATATTACCCATATCAGTTTTAACACCATCTTTATAAATTACAATAACCTTTGACAATTTATATAAATGTGGGATTATTCCATCTGAAAAATCAAATTTAAAATGCATTTTAAAGGTAGCAATATGATATCAGCTACATATCGAATTAACAAAGGAGAGATTAAATCACGACCAGGTCCTTTGTTAACATTAAGAGTAATAAGTAAATTTCTGAGTTCTTCATCAGTTATAGCCTAACAAAAAAGGGAAGTAGTTACATGATTTTTAAAATATTTTTAAAGTTATTATTTTTGGTAAGTTTAATGTAAACTTTGATCGTTGGTCAATGAAAAATTCGTTAAAAGTATTTACTATATCAGACAGTGAAGTTATAATTTTATCATTATGAGAATTTTACTTGGAATATTTTTTAAGGATTGTTTTCCAATGGAGTATTAATACTTTTCCAGCAGTCACGAGGTGACATAAAGGAGAACAAATTGTAATAATAGTTTCTCTTAACCTGCTTAATTTTTTTATTTAAGTCATTTCTATGAAACTTAAAGAATGTCGTCTTGCGGGTTTTTAGTTTTAATAAATTTTGAAAATAATTTATGTTTTGTTTTAATCATATTTAGAATATTTCTAATTATCCAAGGTTTTCTTTTTTTCTTCTTATGGTAATTGAATGAATTACGATTTTTTTGTAATTCAGAAAAATAAATATCTGATAAAATCGCATAAAATTCATTGAAAGCAAGATCTGGACAAAACTGTTCATAAACATTATCCCATGATGCATTAAGTAAAGCGTATGATGTATTTTCTAGATTAGTACGAGTAATAAATTTCATTGAGTCAGAAGACCTCAGAGTACAAGTTTTTAAATTGAACTCAAACCCACAGCAGAAAATAAATTAGTAAATGATCTGATAAATGATAATAAAGAACATCAGACACAACAAAAATAGACAGATTTGTGATGCACAAGTCAAGAATAGATTGCCTAGTCCAAGTAATCCTAGTAGGTAACGGTATTGTGTTATGACAAGATAAACAAAAAAGTAGGTCATTAAAAAATTGAGAGCTACGATTTGTTTGACTAAAATCAATATTAAAATCACCAAGAAGAACAACTTTTTTTTATAAACGTCGACATGATCAAAATAATTCGTTAAAAAAATCAAAAAACATTGATATATTACCCTTAGGAGGACGATATGCAATAGAAATAAAACAATTATTAAGTTTAACTGTTAAAATTCCTATGTGGTCTTGTATTAAAGTAAATAAAGAGTTTATAACAGTATTAAGAGTTATATTAAGAAACATCATAACACCGCCACCAGATTTGCCAGCTGCTCGACCCAAAGCAAAAGTTTTAAACCTGGTAATTCCAGAGTATTATCCTCGGTAAGCCATGTCTTCGTCACACACATATGATGTTCAAGTTATAATCAAGATTACAAAGGAGATCAGTTACACTGTCAAACTTGCCAGTAATACATCGAGCATTAAAGCAAAGAATACTGAGATTATGTCTCAAGGTGTGCAGTAATACTATAATATCATTTACTTGATAATAAGAAGATGTAGACATTATAATTAGAAAAACTCAAAAGAATATATCAGCAGAAGGACGTAAATCAGCTAAGTGTAAGATCAATCATATCATCAATATGTCTAATGTCAGTATTCTTGTTCATCTTCAATTTAATTCTACCATTGACCGTCCAAAGGAACTTCCATTCACCTGATTGTAATGCTTTAGAGAACAGTATTTGTTTGTGAGCATAAGTGTTCATTAACAAACACAGGTTGAGGAGGAGTTGAAAAACCAATATCCGTAGTTTATACTTTAGATTTCTTTGCTCGCCTAAGAAATTCACCACGTAAGTGTCGATTCACAAGATAAGACATGATAACCCTCTTCGACTGATCAGTTTTGGAGGGAACTCTAGGCATTATGTCCATATCTTTGTAATGAATTGGCAATCCCAGTTTATCACCCACATCAGCAATCAATTCATAACAATCCACATTTTGCTGTTTTGGTATACCACGTATTTCCAAATTATTATTTCTGGAGTACTCTTCCGAATGGGTAACTTGGTTATTTAAAATCGAAATATTATCTCTTAATTTTTTATTTTCAGATTTTAGTTTTTTATTTTCAATCACCAATTGCTTAAATTCAGCACTTATATCATGAAAGGATCTCCGCATAGATCCAAATATTTCATTCATATGTAACATTGATTCCTTTAATGATCGTACCTCCAGTAAAATATGCTTAGTTTCTGATAATTCTGTCTTAATTAGATCGCAATTTTTCGCAATTGTAATAAACCTGTTATTTAAATCACGAATAAGATTACAAACATGCTCATGTGGTAATCCCCTACATGAAGAACCCAAATCCAGCACAGTACTAGCTACTTCGCTAGATTCAGAGACCATACATAGTGTGTGATCAGTTTCAATAACTTCATTATCGTGTGGTAAGGCACTTGATTCCTCCAAGCAAAGATTACATTTCCAAATTTTGCGTCGCCTTTCTTATCCATTTTTGTGTACTTAGAATTACTGATCTATACACACTATATGTGAAACTTATCTTGACATACGTTACTTGAAACAAATCGCATACCATGCTTTAGTTCAGAGCTGTACGTTACACAGGACATTTTAGCAGTAATATAACGAACGTACTGGGACAGGCCCTATATCAGGCCAAAGTAATGTAGCATAATGTTTGTAAACAACAAAATGGCGGATATTAACATGAGGCAACCGGAAAATATAAAGACTCGTGGTACAGTCAAATTAGATTATTTTTTAAACAAACAAATTTATATTTACAAACCGCACAACTCACGAATTTCAGTGTCGCTGAAAATACCCTTGGAAAAACAGCAGGTCCATTAAAAATGAGCAAACAAACCGCAGCTAATAAAACAGCATAATTACCGACCGACAGCTTGACTTGACCTTTTGGTGGTGTAATTGTAATCGCGATTCCATCAAGTATGTGGTCCATTTTATTTTTCAGTGCTTCATCGCCATTTCACATAGTTGGAAAAAACTTTCTCCATTTCCCAAGAAGAGACCTAACCGCAGATTTACAAATTTCTTCCTTTTTCTGGAAGGTCAACGAATTTATAACCTATATGTTTGCAACATCAGCCGGCATGGCGTTTGAACGAAGTTAGTATCATCCTGAAAAAGGCAGAGCATAGCTATCGAAACAGCTGTTAAGGTATGTATTTATTTTATATAAATCGAACACTACGCAGATTAAATCAAACAACAATGTCAATCAATCAACGTTTATTGGCGTAGTGATACCAACGCCGATGGTATGGCGTGATTAGATGGTGAAACGTTCGAAAGAAAATAAATATTTCTGCCTTCGGTGGGACCTGAACCCACGACCATCGGCGTTGGTATCACTACGCCAATAAACATTGATTGATATTGTTGTTTGAGCTGTTAAGGTTTTATAAATTATTTTTACCGTAAGATGTCGCGCGTTTCATATAGAATTATAAAGTTGAGTAGTATACTATAATATTATTTATCTGCTACACAGTTATTCTGCTATTAGGTAGATATCACTTAATTATTTAACTTCTGTTTTCAGAAAGAATTCAATTACTAAATGGCTGCTTGAAAATTGTACTCGTGTTCCTGAACTCATAGTTTCGGAATTGTTATTAATAGTCCGTCTATTTATTAAATGATAAAATTAATTTAATTTATAGTTGAACAAAGTACGTCTCGCGCTCTCATTTTCTAATTAGCTTACAATTAACAGCCATCGGTTGTTATTGTAATTTAAATTGAAACTTTAATTAATTACCACACGTGGTTATGACGTACCATTAGACGATTGCCAGGAGGAGAACGCTTTCGCGAAGTCTTCGATATCAACTATATAGTAGTTTGGCCAATTTTGGGCTTCATAAGCTATAAATTCCTGCCCCGATCGATAAAATCGATATACTATCGATATATAATCGATACAAGATTTTTTTATTATACACTGCTCAGCATTGGATTACAGAGTTTTCAATGCTTCCGAATGGATAACTTCAATGTTCACTGATGTTATCGTCATCGCATTCATAATGAGCATCATTATCCTCATTTGAGTATTTTAAGGTGATTAAAAATTCTTGATTTTTATATGAGATTGAAAACGAAACATAATTATCTTTAATCTTGATTAAATTTAAAGGATCTTTTGAATATTAATTTTTTTTAAGTCGCCGTTCATGTAGTATTTCATGTAGTAACTAACCATGTGCACAGTAGAAATTAAGAACGGCCATAGTAGTGTAGCAGGTGCAATAAACTGATGTGAAGTTTCATCGATTAAAAACTGATGTGAAGTTTCATCGATTAAAAACTAATGTGAAATTTCATCGATTAAAAACTGCTGTGAAGTTTCTTTGATTAAAAACTGATGTGAAGTTTCATCGATTAAAAACTGCTGTGAAATTTTATCGATTAAATCTGATGTGAAGTTTCATCGATTAAAACTGATGTGAAGTTTCGTCGATTAAAACTGATCTGAAGTTTCATCGATTAAAAACTGATGTGAAGTTTCATTGATTAAATACGACATCAGGTTTCGGTGATGGTATGAAATGCAATATGTGAACAGAGGCTTTAACCGAAATATGATTTATACATGATTATGACCGCTTTGTACATGCTTGTGATCGCTTTACATATAATCGTTACTACTTTATACATGATTGTGACCGATTTACACACAATAATGTGATATGGCTGTGAGAGTGTATTGTGTTATAAGAATTGAAGTTAATTTCTCTGAAGATTTAACAATTTTAAAAGTGGTGGAAAAATTATAATTGAAACATTCAGCATGGGAATATTAAAATTAAGAATGATCCAAGGAAAAAAATTATATATATATAAAATATTCAAAAACTGATATGAAAAATGTCAAAATTACATATAAAATATTCAAAAGATAAAACAGGAAAATATTCAAAAAATTAAATAGAAAAATATTCAAAAAGTTTATATATATAAACATTCAAAAAGAATTACATAGATTAGCCAAAATATGTTTAATTTATTTGTAATATCCAAACGTTTCCATTCAATGAAAAGGATGTTCAAAACTAAAATATTTGGCGACAAAATTTGGCTTCGGGAATTTTCCGACTTAAAACACAATTTTCGAGACAAGAACTAGGAACATCGCTGCAGTCGATTAACGTCCTTGTTACTTAAAATAAGAAAGCGAAAATGACAAGGTTCAAAACCGATTAAGAATTATGATGTCATAAAGTCACCAGCAGTTAACAATACTTGTTAACAAGGAGTTTAAAAAAGAAAATCTTTGATAATTTACAAGGCCGTGTTGAGTTTGAGAAAATAATTTTCTCAAAGCCTCTATCTACATTCAACGATTCAGCAAAGAGTAATATCATTAATTTGAAAGCAAATACCCAAGCAATTTTACAAGTCTGCCTTCTTGTCCATTCATCCATCTATCTTTGTGTAGGTAAGGTATTGGGAAGGTTAGTCGCCTGGCGACCAAGCAACGTCACAGCCAGTACATAATATAGCAAAATATGGTTTAAAAAACGGTAAATACAACAGAACAAGTACAAAACAAAAATGGCGGAAACACAACCAACGTGAGACACAACAGGGACAGATAAAGTCCAGTGGACTGCTCAGATGGAACGACACGTACCTAAGAATAAGGTGTCCGGAGAAGAAAGCAGGAGACGCTGGACGTGTGGGTCTTGATGGAAGGTCAAGAGGTTATTGACGTCAACTTTGTTTATAGCAGTCGTATACTATAAACGCCGCTTTCGTGACTAGCCTGGTTTCCGTAATAGCGGTTTCAAAACGAACCCTTTTTTCGGTGTTATAATACTGGAGTTTCGTTCTCGTAAACCCTGTCCGAGAAATTTTCGTGTCCGACAAGTTTCTTTACAATTAAAAAAAAAAAATTAAAGATACTGCGACCTTACGCTGCATTCCATTGAGCAATTGAAAGGGCCAAATTTTCTGTTTCGTTGATGGCGGTTCAATGCTGTGTATTGCTTCTCTTGCATCATAAAAATCTAACTGACCAACCAAAGCTATCTACCTATTTATAAGGCCGGCCCAATACCCTGGCCATCTTGTTCCCCCGATACCAAATCTCTGCTTTTTTTTTTCTCTTACTGAGACATGTAGAGAACATTATTTGTCACTCTTTGTTCCAGGAGAGCCCGTAGTGGCAAATAGTGAAGTGTTTGCCTAGTGTGCCCTTAACCTGTGTTCGATTCCCAACCGTGTAAAAATTGAACTCTCATAAACATTCAATGTATTCCCGGGGTTAATTCCCTGGGCCTTAAGAGGTTCGGAACCCCCAAAATACCATAGGATGTGGCGCAGCATGACCTTTACTATCCTTGCGCTATAAAGTAACACACAAAACTGCACTCCGTGACGCTAAACTGCACCGAACGCTAGGATCAAGGCTTGTTTGGATTTTTATGGCGCAAGAGCGCCTGGACTCTACTCCGTCAAACATGGCGAAATCAAAGACTGTTGTTAAAACTAATTCTTCGCAAAAAGTCGAAGACGTGTGTGGTCAGCATTGTCGTTTAAAATGTTAGAGAGTGATGAAGAATCAAAAGGAAGAGTACGATCAAGGTTAAAATAAGGGCATTGAGTTAAAATACGTAAAATATTGATGAGTTTATTGCACCTTTGGCAATAGGATAAAGGTTACTATTACAAATTCTGCAATAACTGAAGGTACCTGACACAAAATTAACTATCGCCTGGACGTCTGACATACAACCAATGGAACATATACTGAAATTTACTCGTAATTGTGTTTAAACTAGCTTTATCACTTTCAGTATTGAAATTTACGAGTAGTAACTACGTATCTGTTGCTCTCCTCATCTTGCTCCGTATTACGGTTTCTCAAATGAGGCCACGAATTAACATAAACTGAATTAACATAAACTTCTCATAATTAATTTTTGTAAAACGTGCTTCGAAAATATCAAAGCAATAAGACTGTAAAAGACGTTTTATGTAATGTGTTAGCTATCTAAGGGAATAGCTACGTAACAAGCGACAACTTTCTGCACTCCTCCATTTATAATCTAATCATTTGTCAATATATCTAACTTCAAAATTACGAATTGAGTATATCAACAAAACTGTAAACAGGTTGATACAAAAACGTATTCAACTTTTCTATTATTTTTAAAAAGTGTAAAAAAAAAACTTCTTAGACACTATGTAATATAACACAATTTGCATTTTGTTAATAAAATTATTGATAGCAATGTTTATTTATAGTGATTTAACTATTTTATAATTTTATTAATGATCGTTTGGTATTTATGGACGTTGTCACTTGCAATTAATTACTATTAATATATGTCGCAATTAACTCGCTTTGTGGTCTATAAATAAATAAATAAATAAATTAATTAATCAATTAATTAATCTACCATGACATTCTCGGTTATACAAAATTATATAAAGGAGCATATATCCAACCTATATCTGCACTTTGGGTATAGAATGTGGCAGTTCCACATTCGGCTACTAGAAGATCTTGCATTCAGTAGATATGTCATATTTCATATGATCTAAAGCACTTGTATGAGGAATATTAAGCTTCTATCCTTAACATTTGACGTCATATTGCATTTGATGAAGACAGGCTGATTTTGACTAACCACTGCACTTGTATATCGTCAATGACGAATCTGAATCAGCTCTGTAATGTAATTGGGACGTCCCGAAGATCAGGGGAATCTAACTTTATAAATACAAAACCACCCAAATCCGAAATTCCGAATAATTTTAACCGATTATAAACACGCACTTATGCAGAATATATACATTTGGTTTGCCCTTAGGATATTTATGCAGTATAATTTAAGTTAACCGTTTCATTAAATTAACAATTAGCGTTGAAAATTCTAATAAATTTCCACGTTTATCAGTTTTAGCAGGAAAATCAGCAGCAGTTGACGAGAAAATTGGCATGAAAAGTAACGAATTTTTTTATTTCAAGCTCATTGCGATCGTTTTTAATGTTAACTGTTGAAACTCTGGTTTTATAGGTAAATAACTTTATTTAATCATATTATATTACATTATATATATGTAAAAGTTTAATTTATTTCTTTTTAATTCAAAATAAGGTTAATGTCTTTATGTGTGGGAGAAAGATGACGTACCAGATCTCTCCCACGTTTTATAACCAGGGCCTTTGTTAGTGTTAGTCCGTTACTCGTTCTACATAAAGCGGGATGACATTACAAAGCATGTATTGCAGCGCTTTAAGATATAGGAACGCCTGTAGTCCGTATATTTCGACAATCCCAATTAATTTCAGTCTCAGGTGATCTCAGTAAACAGGATTTTATTGCATTGTATTTTATACATTGGGTTGTATCTTTCCGTCCACTTATTTGGAACAAAGGGGAGGCCCAATTGCTTGGCCCACAAGATCACCGGATACCACTCTTCTATATTTTTTCTTTGAAGGCCCGTTACAAACGTAGTACGTGTAACTGAGCTTTACAACACATTGAAGTCTTGCAAAAATGCACGACACAGGCCTGTAGCTAGGAAAAAGACCAATTGGGCAAGAAAAATGGCACACGGATCACATAGCATCCGGGAATTGTTCTATATATATAAATATCTCGATGGGTCAACTGGGACACAAGCTTGGGGAAACTTTGGCCACGCCCCTGTTGGTCCCGGATTGGCTACAGGCTTGGCATGACACATGCAGTTGATAGGACCACACCACCATTGATCGAAAATTTGTGGTCGGGGACTGAATAATGCACGGTTGGATAGATTCAGCATTTAAACCGTGAAAAAAGCTGTTGTCCGGTTGAGTCAAGACTTTCAATTTTCCCAGGAATTCAAACCTCCTGGGGAGGACATTCTGCGTGCTGAAAAGAACGCACAAAAGGAAGTAGAGTTCTTCTTTATGTGTGGCTGAAAACTATACGCAAGCCACATGTGTTCCTTATTATTTATTCGTGGAACATATACTATATATTCCTTAGTATGTGTTCCAGGAGCATATGCCATGTGTTCCTCAGTATATGTTCCAGGAACACAAATTGTATATTCCTTAGCATGTAGAAAAGAAACATATATGTTCGTAAAAGCCAAAAAATAACACTCCATGTTTATATATTTTCACCAAGATTTAGGTGAAGTAACCCGTGTTCATTAATAACGAGAGTGATTAATATTTATAATAATTATCAATTTATGGCATAATGCAATTAAGATGAATCTATTTAAATTTCTGTATATTTCTGTCTAAATCCTATATAGAGACGGTTACTTTTAGTTAAAAGGAAATATACATAGGAGGAAAAGATTATATATAATTGTTCTTTTTGTAATATTCCAAATTATATAAAATATAAAAAATAAATCGTAAATATGCAATTTGAATAATAAAACAAGTCATTTTTGGGACACTGGAAAGGAATTGCACAAATGGAAACCAAATAAATTTAGAGTTAAAAGTAATTCTTAAAAAGCGTTCTCAGATTGGATATAAAGGTCAGACAAAGTTTAAGCCTTCAAAATCTATTAGGAATCAATTCCGAAACTGAAGAATGCTTTCTAGCATTTGGTTCAGAATTCTTACTTTCCAAAGACATTATTCTTTTGAATAAAAGGTGGCTAATTTTCTGAACATTTAAAAAAGTTTTAAGGTTTTATTTCCAACTTTTCTTTGCAAACTTTCTTGACCACTTTGTCCAAAAATTTATGCGAGTTGAACGCTTAATTAAATCTATGTTACTTTCAGAATTAAAGTTGTCAGAATTCGTATACAAAAGGATAAGAATTCCAAAAGTGGGCCCAAACTTTCCAAACCAACATTTTTCATAAGTGAATTTTTGAAAAATCCAATAAAGTATTCACTATAAGCATCAGAAATATTTCTAGGATCAGAAAAGGTTTGTTTTTTTATATTTTAGTTTTAGATCCGGACAGTATTAGTTTTTTTTCGACTAAGATTTTTACTTACTTTTATTCAGGCGTTTCTTATTATTTAATCTAGAACTTGTGAAAAATTATCCAAGTACGCTGCTTGTAAACGCTTTAGCCTTTCTTCGAGTTGATTTCGAAAGCAGCGAAAGGTATCTAAGAAACCTGCCTTTTAAAAAGTTTTGTGGAAAATATTTTGTCCTACATTAATTTCTCTTAAAAATATGTTTGTTATATAACCTATCATCATAAAACATTGTCAATTTACTGCAGAACGTGTATTTGTGGAAGAGTCTCCATCTCCGTCGCCATACATACGTAGTATGATGAAAAATACTTAAAAGATCTATCCAGTTCATCATGCTGGTCAAATGCGGACCTACAATTTATATGACGGGGCTTGTTTTGTTCATCAAGGAGCTGCCCTTCTCCAGAGCTCAAATTGGGCAGGAGCCCAATGGAGCCCGATGGAGCATTTTTGGCGATTATTTAAATATTAGCCGGAGTCCCTAAATGGACACTGTCATGAAAAAGTAATGAATTTGAGATTAAGGTCAAGCATTTTGTTGTCCAGAAAAATGAACATAAACAATTGATATGATTTATCGATTCTTTTGCAGCCATTCAATTTTTTAATCGATTTATCATAATATTAGGGCTCCTTCACTTTTTTTTTGTTAGAAATTAAGCCCTGTTAGTTGTTGATACTGTGGAGCTCAAGCTGGAACTGGTATTCTCAATACTGGAAGGCTGCAGGGGAAGTTATACAGATACATTTTACCTTCCGCAAGGGACACCTCTATTCAAAGGGCAATTCTGTGGTTATTCAGTCAGTCGTGTCCGACACTTGAAGATTTCATATGCCAACTTCCTCCATGCGTTTCTATCCAGAACTTTCTCCTTCAATTGTACAATATTCAATTTTGTGTCTGCTTGGATGGTGTCAAGCCAACGTGTTTTTGGCCGGCCTCTCCTTCTAAATCCAGAGGCCATTCTCAGCATCATGGATTTCATTACTAATAAATTTGACATCCACGTATTAATAGCTCAACCCAGAGCTTTTTTTTTTTTTTTTGAGAAAAAGAGACGCCGTTCTCATCCTGGATTCGAACCAGGGTCCCCACGTTGAGCTCGCGGTGTCTGACCTACTAGACAAACGATGACAAGAACATCGAACTTCTTCTCCGTAT
>QLNU02014176.1:151251864-151279356 GCA_006491805.2 Dysdera silvatica
CATGAGTATACGTTCACAAGAAATTAGATGTTGTCGTTCGTAGCTCAGATGGTAGAGCCTCCGCCCGGCAAGTGGAAGGTCGTGGGTTCAGGTCCCAAAAACTATTTATTTTCCTTCGAACATTTCACCATCTAATCATGCCATAACATCGGCGCTTGTATTACTACGCGATAAAAGTTGATTAACATTGTTGTTTAATAATGTTTAATATTAAGCAATACCTGTGGATGCATAAACTTCATGTTTGGAGTAAACAGTAAGTGTTGACTAAATATCCACTATCTGCAGAGTTATACAAACACTAAAAGACAAGTTAAATATCTATACTCGTGGAAAAATCTGTTGATCAAAAAAAAAACAAAACTGATGTATATACAGTAGTATGTAGAGCAAAACTTCTTTGTTTCGAATTCGTTCGTTCAATAAAAAAAACTTCAACATTTAGAAATTTCGATATGTATAAACTGTCGTTCTCATGAATATGCATTGTGTTTATGTTGTATTTAGAGATACATTTCCTACTGTCAATACGCTTTATTTTGTAAACAAATGAACGAGAATCATGTTATATATAAGTTATGCTATTATGAAGAATTGGAGACAAGAATTATCGAGAAGGAAAAAGGCTGGACGTACCTTGAGAAACATATTCATATAGCGCACGTACTTATTTATACTTGTGTACTAAACTATCTAATGTCTTGTTACACAAAAGTGTTAATAGCGATCCATCATAAACGTGTTCATACTTGTTCAAACAACGAAATACATCATCTAAGAAGAATTTTCGATAAACCCATGACGTTTTAAAAGAAGTATTTTCGATGAACCCATGACGTTTTAAAAGTATTTGGACTAGCTGCGAAGCTCAAAGGCCAGACTAAAAAAAAAACCGAAATCTATCTATCTAAATTCGATTTAATTATTTAAAAAATGTATTGGTCCGATTTTCTTTTTCAACTAAATTCGAAAATTATTTAAAAAATAATTAATTTGAAAAATTGATGCCAAAATATGCAAAAAAGTTTCCATTTCAATAAAAGCAATGATTTACAGAGAAGCCAGCACCGGGGTATCTGGAATAGCTAGCATAGCGGGTACCAGTCTTCACAGCATAAACAGTGTCCTTGCCGTCACTGCAGTTTCTATGGCAACGACCATAAACAACCATGGCAAAATGATGTAGCCGCTATCTCATAAAGAGAGAGCTAGCAAAAACGAAAGATGCCAAGTTCGCCAAACACATACCTGCAATTTAAAAAAAACGATGTCAATAAACTAGGTTGTTTTTAAGATGTAATACTATAACTTTGTTATTTATAAACCAATTTTTTCATTTTGATGTCATGTGAAACAACACAAAAGATACGAGCTATGAGATATAATTATTAAAATTCTAGAAATTAAATGTAACATTTACAAAGGTGCGATAAAAATTTTAAGTCGCCAAATTTATACAAATTTCAGGAATTTTTGCACCGAAGGTTCAACCCTCAGTATCTTGAATTTTTTACATAATGCTGACAATTAATTCTTTTCACGATTCAAAATTAGGAGAGTGTTTTTTCGGGTTGACGAATCAAACAACAAACAAGAAGTGTGCAAAAAATTATTAGGATCATTTAATTTCAAATATCTAAAATAAAAAATTCTCGTTGTTCCCATGTCAGATATTTGTGAAATATTTTAGCAGCAAACACATTATGAAAAATGGTTCAATTATATTTTGAGAATTTTTTGCTCAAAACTGAGGTTAGAGAGTGACTCTGAAATTTGGTACAATTTAACAAAATGACGCCAACGGACAAGGTGATTTTAGATTTGTGATTATTCGAACATTATTCTCAAACTTATGCAAATTTTAGGAATTTATTGCAGAAAGAGTCGAAATTCACTGCCTTAAAAATATTTTATATAACGCTGATAATTAGTTTTTTTTAGCACAAAATTTCGGGAGGGTTTTTTTTCTGGTTAAAGCATAAAAAAAATAAACATGGGAAATTCAAATTATTTTTATACTGTCCAACCAGAAGATCAACCTTCTGATTTTTTTTTGCGGTCAAAGAACCAATTATCAGCATTATGTAAAATATAATTCAAAGCAATGAGACTTTCCATTTTTGCAATAAATTACTGAAATTTGTATCAAGTTGGCGACCAAAAAAATTTAATTGCACATTTGTAAATGTTGCATGTAACTTTCCAGAATTTTAAGAATTGCATCTTATAGCTTGCACTTTCGTGTTTCAAATGATACCAAAATGAAAAAAAAAATTATTCATAAATAAAAAAGTTAAAGAAATTAAAATCTTAGAAAAAAAAAACTTTGTCGATTGTCGTGATTTTATTATATTGCGCCTAAATTCAAAATGACCCCACTGACCTTAGTTTTACCCAAAATTTTTGAAAAATATAATTTAACCATTCTTCATAATGTACTTGCTGAAAAAAAATTCACAAAATTTGTGACATGAGGGGGGGAAAACGAGATTTTGTTTATTTTAGGTGATTTGAAATGAAATGACCCAGTGACGCTATTGTTTACATTTTTGCATTTGCAGTGTTTGGGAACAGAAATCTATCGCAGCTATTTATAAATAACTTATCACAAAATTAATATTTATAATATAATATATTAATATTTATTTATAAATTTCAGAAAATAAAGGTAACCTAATTTCATTCTTTTTGTATCTTTATAAACTCAAAACTTTGAAAAAAGGAGGGCGAAAGGTAATAATATCTTCACGGGCTATTTAAGTCTTTGATAAAACATGATCGAGAGTTGTTGGCAGATATATATTCTAATCGAGAAGGGTTATGTTTATTCGTTTTCTATCTAAGTTCGACATGAAATTTTTCTTATTATTTTCCACAAAATATTCGCGTCTTCTGCTATTTTGTTTGCCATACTGCAAAATAAAAACATGCAGAATTCTTACCGTACGAAGAACGTTAATGAATTCCAGGAGATTTAAATAAATGGAGATGAAGATTTTGATCAAATACAGACAGAAACCAGAAGTCGTGATAAAATGAAGAAAATGAACCGAGGCTAAACCGACGGAATAATGATGGCAATAGTTCTGAATACTTACATATTTATAATAAAATTCTGGACACTCCAATGGCTCAAACAAAAGTGAGGTTTGAGTCTCAAAAATATTTTAAATTCATAGCTTTGCTGGATTCAAAACATTTTGATAAATTTTGTGAAGGCTTTTCTGAACATCTACTGTCGGAATTTGAAGAACCACATGCTTCACGTTTCGATAGAGTTCGACTAAAAAATGACTTAAGTGTGTTTTATTTTCTTACTATTACTTACTTACCTATTACGAATATAAAAAAAAATCAATAGCAGACATTACTTGTTACATGATGTTAAATAAATTGATTATTATTTATTATTATTATTATTATATTGTGTTTAGTGAGGTGTACGAATTAACAGAAATGTTATTAAATTTTCTATTAACTATTGTAATTACAGAAAGAAGGTTTTCTGCATTAAAAAGAATCAAGGCATATCTCAGAGCCACATAATGACAAGTACGCTTGATCAACTTTGCTGTTTTGTCAATAGATGAAAATATTCTTTTAAATGTGGAAATGTAATTAAACTCGTACAAAAGAAAAGAAAAACCGAGTTCACGTACAAGTAATGTATTCAAAGATGAGGTGTGGAAACTATAATCCTCAACTTTATTTTAATACATTTTTTATATCTTAATTATTATATATAATTAAGAAATAGTAATTAAAGTAATAATATATGCTTATATTTCTTTATAGCTGGAAATATACTTCGAATTTTCTTTTTAAAAGCAGCATGGTGGAGGGGGGAGGGGATGTGACAGATAGTCCAGGCATTGAACTGACGCTATTCCATTGCTGGAACCATAGAATGGAATTAATGATATAAGAAAACATTTAAATCAATGATACATATGAGAGTCAAATTTATGGTAATAATAAATAATGATAAAACCTTTTAATTTAAAATGAGTCTTATGGGCTCTTCAACAACTCTACACACAATGGTTATAAATGACACGATTTATTATATATATAGAGATTGTATAATGACTAATTTTTACGTGTTATGGTGTATGCAAATAGTATATTATTATTATTATGTAGTAGTATATTATCATTATTATTATTACATCGTATGGTATATAAACTTCACCAGTACAGGAGGATATAATTTAAATAATAAAAATTACAAAAGTATACCATGTAACCCTAGTTGATCTCACCTCATCTACAAATTCCCTACAGGCGAAAAAGTCGTTACCATACGAACGAAAAGCCAGTCCACACGGGCTTCCAAAAAATTTCATTCAGCGAAGGAAATAGTTTTTATGAGATTTCAACGTCATGTTTATTTTGAAGTTACTTTTTCACGTTGGCTGAACAATTTTAAAACTTTTTCGGAGTAGAAAATCTTTTCAAAATTATATTTTTGCATCAGAACATTTCCTGTATGCAATTTTTTTTCTAATATGAATATGGATAAAAGATTTCTTTTTAATATTCGCCAACAAAATACTTTGCCAATATTAATAAGTCGAATTTGTTGACCCCATCTGTTGTTTTAATGAAGCAAGGTATGCATGGCAATTTGAAGTAGCACTAACAGGTTAGATTTCTGAGTCAATGTTATAAGCGCAAAGTTAAATTAAAATGTTATTTTCAACGTACGATTAGATGGACGATCAATATACGAATTAGAGTTTTTAGAGGTGTTCCAGGTCAATAAGGTTTCTCTTACCATATTCTATGAAAAAATGTCTACTCCAAGTTTAAGTCAAGCTTAGAAGTGTCTACTAAAATAATCAAATTAATTATTCATCCGCAGTTGATAACCCAGCAGTCAATAAGTGGCAAAATCTTGAATATTCCAATATATTTTCTTGTATTCCAGAAAAAAGACAGCCAGGTCCATTTGAAATTTGTCAAAATTAAATTTTTATTCTTTAACTTATATAAATATAAATTTCCATTATATGTGGTACGTGTTTGGCATAAAATAGAAGTGAATATAATACCGTAAAACCTGCTAAGTCAACCACGTTTTAAGTCAGCCATATCTTAGTAAGGTACTAAACTAGTCTATGGTATCCTACAAAGAGTCTTTATGAGTTGGCCGCCTGAGTTGTTGACTAAGGAAGTCTGAAACCGGTTCATTGTTTCACTCTGCATGCATTACTTATTACTATGCATCCATTACTTATTACTGTGTATGCATTTTTATTACTGTGTATGCATTTTTATTACTATGTATGCATTATTTATTACCATATATGCATTACTTATTACTATGTATGCATCACTTATAACTATGTATGCATTTTTATTACTATGTATGCATCACTTATAACTATGTATGCATCACTTATAACTATGTATGCATTTTTATTACTATGTATGCATTATTTATTACCATATATGCATTACTTATTACTATGTATGCATCACTTATTACTATGTACGCATTACTTATTAATATGTATGCAATAAAAATTAATGTAGTACATAAGCCAGAGGGAGAGGCAGAGAGAGAGAGAGAGTATTTATTGGTAATGAAGAGCTTTTTATAATATTTCATATCAGCTGGGGAAAGATTTTTTTTTTTGCTTGTTTGCTTTTTGGTTTTACGGCTCAAAGACTACAGTGGTCATGCTGCGCCGGGACCTACTGTTTTCCGAGGAATCCGAACCTCTTAAGGCCTAGGGAACCAAACCCCGGACTACAGTGAGCAGTGCGATCTTTATGAGATCTCTGAGTAAGCGTTCTTTGCACTGCTGGGAGTCGAACCCGGATTAGCGGCGCACTAGGAGAACGCGTTACCACACTGCGCCACCGCAGGGCAGGGAAGAGATATACATGGCGTATTATGCAATATATGTAATAAATCTTCAACGTTCGGCAAAAAAAGGAACCTATCGGGGAATATTTTTCACACCTTACTAAATCTACAAGTGTGATTCTATATCTCACAAAATATGGCTTCATGACCATTTTTAAAAGTCTAAATAAGCTTTACGAAATCTTCATTGCGAGCTCAGTAACTTTTTCCGGAAACAAACATATTAAACATTTTCTTTCACCATCTAATCACGTCATAACAACGGCGCTTGTATCACTACTCTAAATAACGTTGATTAAAATTATTGTTTAATTTAATCTGCTTAGTGTTCAATTTATATATGCTGAAATAGCATTTTCGATCAATTTAATACCAGTTTCTTCGCAATTTGGTTTAAATAGTAGTCCATGTACTACACCATTCTGCGAAATAATCGGCTTCAGTAATATAAAATCTTTAAATATACTGCAGTTTGTAAAAATTGCAACACCATGAAGGAATCATGTGATTGAGCTGAAACTTTCAGGAAATGCAAATTAGGGTATGCTATTCAAATGATTAGAATTTCAGAGTCACTGCGTATGCATGGGCTGAGCAGCGCCCTCTGAACTGCTGATGGATCCGTATAAATAGAGGGCTGTAGCGGGGCGTGTATGGCTATCTGCTAGTGGTAAACGTTACATGAGACGTCACTATGCCTCTACGACGAAAGAGGGCGACATTTCAGCAAGTTACGGAGTTTGAACGGGGACGAATGATCGGCCTTCGTGAAGGAGGGTTTTCTTATCGTGCAATAGCAGCTCGTATGGGGCGTAACAGCAGCACAGTGATGCGAGTGTGGAAGCAGTGGGTTCAAGAGAACCAGACAACTCGGAAATCCGGGAGTGGACGCCGAAAGGTGACGTCAGCACGGGATGATAGACACCTGGTCCGCATGGCGGTGACGGACCGTTTTGCTTCATCTGGACAGTTGGCAGAACGTTGGTGCACTGCTACAGGTGTATCATTGTGTGCTTCATCAATTCGTCGGCGTCTACTGCACCGTGGACTGCGTGCAAGAGTTCCTTTATACAGGATCCTCCTGACGCAAAACCATCGGCGCCTGCGGCTACAATGGGCTCATGGACATAGAGACTGGCGTGCTGATTGGCAACAAGTGGTGTTTTCTGATGAATCCCGCTTTAATTTGGGGTACAGTGATGGCCGCATCCGTGTTAGACGCTATACCGGTGAACGCCACCTTCCGGAGTGCATTATCCAACGTCATAGTGGACGAACCCCCAGCGTTATGGTCTGGGGTTCGATTGCGTATCATGGACGATCTCAGCTGCTACGAATTGTGGGTAATCTTAACAGCAACCGGTACATCAATGAAGTTCTGGAGCCCGAAGTTGTTCCCTTCCTTCAAGGCATTCCCGGAGCTGTATTTCAACAGGACAATGCCCGCCCACATATTGCCAGGAATGTTCAAGACTTCTTTTCATCACAACAGATACAGCTTCTTCCTTGGCCTGCCTATTCGCCGGATATGTCGCCGATTGAACATGTGTGGGATTTCGTTGGTCGGCGTCTCGCTCGTGATCCTCGTCCCATAGCTACTACAGATGAACTTTGGGGTTGCATACAAGCAATCTGGAATGCTCTTCCTCAGGCACACATTCAACATCTGTTTGATTCCATGCCACGTCGTATAGCATCACTTATTTCAGCGCGTGATGGCTTCACCAAATACTGATTTTCGACATGTAATATTGTTTTTTTGCTTTGTAATTTTAATCGTTTATTTGTATCAACACAGGTCGTTTGTACATTAAATTTCATTCAATTCGGACGAGTCCTTCATGGTGTTGCAATTTTTACAAACATGAGTATACGTTCACAAGAAATTATATATTGTCCTTCGTAGCTCAGTGGGTAGAGCCTCCGCCCGGCAAGTGGAAGGTCGTGGGTTCAGGTCCCACCGAAGGCAGAAATGTTTATTTTCTTTCGAACGTTTCACCATCTAATCACGCCATAACATCGGCGCTGGTATTACTACGCGATAAAAGTTGATTAACATTGTTGTTTAATAATGTTTAATATTAAGCAATACCTGTGGATGCATAAACTTCATGTTTGGAGTAAACAGTAAGTGTTGACTAAATATCCACTATCTGCAGAGTTATACAAACACTAAAAGACAAGTTAAATATCTATACTCGTGGAAAAATCTGTTGATCAAAAAAAAAACAAAACTGATGTATATACAGTAGTATGTAGAGCAAAACTTCTTTGTTTCGAATTCGTTCGTTCAATAAAAAAAACTTCAACATTTAGAAATTTCGATATGTATAAACTGTCGTTCTCATGAATATGCATTGTGTTTATGTTGTATTTAGAGATACATTTCCTACTGTCAATACGCTTTATTTTGTAAACAAATGAACGAGAATCATGTTATATATAAGTTATGCTATTATGAAGAATTGGAGACAAGAATTATCGAGAAGGAAAAAGGCTGGACGTACCATGAGAGACATATTTATATAGCGCACGTACTTATTTATACTTGTGTACTAAACTATCTAATGTCTTGTTACACAAAAGTGTTAATAGAGATCCATCATAAACGTGTTCACACTTGTTCAAACAACGAAATACATCATCTAAGAAGAATTTTCGATGAACCCATAACGTTTTAAAAGAAGTATTTTCGATGAACCCATGACGTTTTAAAAGAAGTATTTTCGATTAAATCATGACGTTTTAAAAGAAGAATTTTCGATGAACTCATGACGTTTTAAAAGAAGTATTTTCGATGAACCCATGAAGTTTTAAAAGAAGTATTTTCGATGAGCCCATGACGTTTTAAAAGGAGTATTTTCGATGAGCCCATGACGTTTTAAAAGAAGTAATTTCGATGAACCCATGACGATTTAAAGCATTCACCGAACAGGGAATCCCTATTTTGTTTAAAAAATTAATATATGGAAACAGTTTTTCTACGTATGATGACAATGGGGATTCGCAGAAATTTCAATGTAGAGTGTTACCTCTCAATAAATGACACCCAGGGGACGAGACATTTGGTCCCTTAAATAGAGGTGTCTCTTCTTCGGAGGTACATGTGTTGATACATGCATATAGTGGGGACCCTATAACTCGTCCCGTAAATAGAGGTGATCCATATCCAGGGGTGTCCTTTACGATGGTACTCTGTATAGAGGTTTTTGATATGCGGAAGTTCGCTAAATAAAAGATCCATAGTATCTATATTTTTATGTTAAAAAAGCACACAAAGGTGCATTTGAAATAGAACTGACGGGTTAACGGAACCTCCAAATCACTATATAATAAGCATCGATGCTTATTAGGAAACAATTTTCTTAATAGGAGGAAATCCGTAGATCTTAATTTAGCAAGTCTAAAGGTCGAAATTGTAGGCAGGTTTAAACATGTTAGCCTAAATTAGTCAAAACGGGTAAATCGAATGATAGATCGAAAAAATCGGATAAAACGCAAGAAAGATATAATATAGGTTTTCATTATAGAAGATAAAACAATTGAAGATATATCCTGTACTATGCAAATATTTATTAACATAATATTATGCAAATCAAATTTTCTCAAAACGCATTTGAAATTGACATAATCGCATGGTCATTTCAGCGGCTATAAGGTGTTATAAATATTCACGAAACCGGCATTTGCTCAAGTTATGTAACTGACATGGAGAAAATGGAAAACGAACTTGGTTTATCTCGACATCTCCAGACGATGTCCCATGCAATTGTTTTTCCTTGAACGTTGCTCATCCCTCGGCGATATTGGCAGCCTCCTGTATTAGTAATAGAAATGTCATAATTTAATATAACTCGCTTCCCAGTGGCAATAAACGTGACTAGGTAAATCTATTTCGCAAACAACTTTTGTTTCATGATCAGGTTATTGAATTATCTGTTGCCGCTCAGATAAATCATTCGTTTATTTGTGTGCTATGATACGGGAATAACGTAAGTATTGATGCACTAGACACAAACAAGATCTCTGTTATAAATTGTTTAAATAATTATTTGATGCTATAAATAAGAGGCTATTTAGAGCCATTCGATACGTAGAATATAGGTAAAACAGGTGAAGAATATAGGTAAAACAGAGGTAGAATATAGGTAACTATAGATAGACTATAGATAAAAAGGTGGGTAGAATATAAGTAAAACATATGTAGAATATAAGTAAACCATATGTAGAATATAGGTAAAGTATAGGTAAAACATATGTAGAATATAGGTAAAGTATAGGTAAAACATATGTAGAATATAGGTAAAGTATAGGTAAAACATATGTAGAATATAGGTAAAGTATAGGTAAAGTATAGGTAAAACATATGTAGAATATAGGTAAAGTATAGGTAAAACATATGTAGAATATAGGTAAAGTATAGGTAAAACATATGTAGAATATAGGTAAAGTATAGGTAAAGCATATGGAATATAGTAAAGTATAGGTAAAACATATATAGAATATAAGTAAAGTATAGGTAAAACGTATGTAGAATGTAGGTAAAGTATGGTAAAACATATGTAGAATATAGGTAAAGTACAGGTAAAACATATATAGAATATAGGTAAAGTATAGGTAAAACATATGTAGAATATAGGTAAAGTATAGGTAAAGCATATGTAGAATATAGGTAAAATATAAATGATAATATTTCTTCTTAAAATAAATTAGTAAAGTGAAGTTTATGCTCAGATGTAATCGACCACAATAAATGTTTTGATTAACCATTCGATATTAAGAAATCTAAATTTATGTCACAATTATGCTATGTCACAAATATTGTTATGTCACACAGTTTTTTAAGTAAAATCAATATTTAACGAATAAAAAAATATAATTAGATTTGTAATAAATAAATTACAATAAATGTTGTGGTCCGCCAATTATTATTTGTGTTATAATTAATAAATTATAACTAATGGTCTAACTCACCGCTAGCTTCATGCAGTATAACTATCAAATAGCAAATAATAAATTATAGTTAATTACATTAAAAGTAATACATGTGAATAAACTATAAATATTGATTACAACTATTCGACCATGGTTTATCGATTAAAATTTTACCTCGGTGCAAATAATCGGCTGCAACTAATTAACCTGCCTAATTATCCTTAATGACTCTTTGCTGATTATATTCGATAAATGATAATTAGGCAAACCACTTAATAGTTTACAAATAAGGCATCGGCATTAAAATTTATAAACAGCCTTCTCTAACATGTTTTAATTTTAGAGAAGAATTAAGACAACGATATATGGTAATTACAAAATAAAAAGCACAGCTGTCCAAGCGAGTGAAGAACAAAATTTGATGCCTCCCATTTACATTATCAACATTGTTGGGGCCTCACAAAATCTTAATGGTATGTAAAATATATAGGGGAAAATAATTGGTATGTAAAATATATAAGGTAAAATAATTGGTATATAAAATATATAGGGTGTAGCGTTGCGTCAAAGCTACGCCTTATCTTCATTAGGGTGTAGCGTTGTGTCAAAGCTACGCCTTACCTTCATTAGGGTGTAGTAGCGCTGCGCCAAATCGTATTTATTTTCGAACAAGACTGCTCATCTCTGATAGATGGTGTAACAGATATTTCTCACTATTTGTTACAGTGAGACTTATTTGGTTAAAGTCTGTTACCAACTGTGCCAGTTGTGTTTCCTATGTTTAATCACGTTTGCTCTACATAGAGCCCCTAGAATTATAAGCCGACGCGTCAGCTGCTATTCTGTTGCGAACTTCCGTTTTCATTTACTTTGGCGATAAAAGTTTTCAACATTGGCGCAATGATCGCCATTTTGGCTTAAATATAATCAACAATCCACGAATATAAGCATTGGCACAACTTTTAAAATGTTACCAGTGAATACAATTTGCAAACACGATCACGTGATACTATGGTATCAAAATGGCCGATGCGCCAGCTCTCCCTTTTTTTTTCAGGAACCTCAAATAACATTTATGTTTAAGCACGTCACAATGCGCAAAATGGTTTATTCATTCTCTCAGTGAACGAATTAGTGCATCTGTAGTAAGAAGTAGAAACAAAGCATTTGTATGCTGTGCGCAAAAGCTGGGTTTAAAACCCATGGGTTTGGAGCACCTGCCGTTTCTTCCACCAGTCCACACTCCGGGGTTTGTTTCCCCAGGCGCCAGAGGTTCGAATCCCGTAAAGAGCGTTAGGTTCTGGCGTACCACGACCTTAACTGACCTTGAACCACAACACACAAGCAGTCAAACGTAAAAATAAAGGACTCGATTGTATATTAATTCGAAAATATATACATTTTATTTTTCCATTTCATCAGTTTTATAATCTAAAAAATATTAATTATTATCGTATGTTTTCTATGTAACTCACTGGCGTACGCAGGGGTGGGGGTGTGATGATGGTAATAATCCCCCCATTACGATACAATTTTGTATATATACTTTTGAATATACGGAATTGTAGTTTCTTAGCCCCCATAAGCCTGTTATCCCCTTATTAACTTTTTGCATCCGTTTATGGTGTCAATTATAGGAAATTTTCAATCGTTGCCAAATGCAAGATAAAATGAATTTCAGGTTTGAATTAAAATGTATTATTATTATTATTAAAACATTGTTTACTTTTTCAAACTAAAGGACTTGTAAATCGTCAGGTTCACCCAATATAATGTTTGTTGTCAAGTTAAACAAAAATCTGACCGAAACGATTGCTCAGCTGATTTATTCGCGATTATATAAATATTTGTAAATATTCATGGAGATTAATTGAAAAGGAACAACAAATTAACACAGTTTTAAAAAGTTTAATCGTTTACAGACTGTTTCAATAGCCCTGGGCTATTTTCGTCAGAATAGCCGACAATATATACACACAACGTGTAATGACAAATACATATTAATGACGGCGGTTACAGGTTGCAGGTTTAATGAAATAAACGGTAAAATAAATACAAATACACGGGTTGGGGAAAGGTCTCTGGTAATAGAACATTAAGTTCGGAGAAACGTCTTTAGTAGTAAACCATGAGCTTAAACAGAAACAAATCGTAGAATAAAATTATGCTATATGGGATGAAATGCGCCGTGAGATAACAGAATCATTTCATAAAGAATTACTGTTCGATGTGGGGAGAAAGTTCTTCCAAAAGGGAGAAATGAAATGCGACGGCGACTGTTCATTAACGGCATTATCTGTATTGGCAATTATATGTACGACTTCAGAAAAGTTGAGGTCCAGTGGAGAGGAAACTTTTTGGATAATTTGTGCTTTATGAAATAAAAATTTATAGCCAGATTCCCACGAGTGTTTAGCCAAAGCAGATCTGTGGAGTTCTTGGTTCTGAACATAAATTGAACATTTCAAATTCATGGAGATAGTAATATTCAGCATTCATAGAAAAGGTTTTGGCTAAAACTAGTATTTTGCCTAAAACTAGTAATTTCAATCAGGTTTATCATTTTGTAATGCAGAATCTGGCAGATGAAAGTTTTAATAAATTTACATTTTAAAGTGGAAAGCAAGCACTGAACAGAAATATAAAAGTTTGATTAAAATCCAGTCACAAGAATGTAGTAAATTTATTTCTAACATAGGTAATTCCCTATCCTAGGCAGTTAATTAAGAGTTGATAGTTTATACGGTGGACATATTTTATGGACACATTTCCTATTTTGCTCCAATGCTTTTTTTTTTCAATTTCTGGGTTTCATCTATTTTCAAAATAACAACAAAAACAAAAGCATTTTTATTTAGGTTTCATCTGTCGAATAAGTGTAAAAAAACAATGCACATAGATTTTCGATCATGATGATAGATAAAAGTGATATCTTTTCATGATTCTGGGCGGTGGTATCGTATTTTGTACCATAGATGGCGTGTGTTTAAACAGCTTAACAAACAATGAATTAATGACAGAAAACACTCTTGTCAAAGGAACCTCTCCGAACTTGGGGAATACTGTGTTCAAGTACCTTCATGGCAATGACATATTTAAAATGTGTTGCTTTGTACTCTGAATTGAAATTCACTGCTTTGTACTTGGGTACTGGCCCAATTCAGGACAGACAAAGAGCCATCCCCTGGCATCAAACTCCCGTTACCTCATCTGTCCCATCTCACAATCAACGTTGCCCCGAGTCATAAAGATTTGTACAAAAACTCAAAGAAATAATCTCATTATAGAAAAGGGAAAAAAAAGGCTGTATATTTTAAAGCTGCATAATTGGAATTTTCTATAGTTTACATTAGTAATTACTTACTCAAAATACTTCACTTTTATAGGAAGAAACGTTTGTTATTTTAATATTTCTTTAGTTTCCTTAAGCTTCGCATGAAATCTCATTTACATAGTAGGCATGGAAAGTATAATCGATATAAGAGAACATATGAATTATCAAAGGCGTCTCTCTGGGAACATAATAATGGAAAACAAATTTTATATGGAAAAAAAAACGAAAGAGTTTTGACTTATTGATTTTTCTTTCTAGGAAAAAAATTAAACTAGATATTTCGTAATATATATATTCAATTGATGGAATTGCTATTGATTGAGTTTTTCATTCCAAAAATATTAATGAAACGATAGTAAAATGAAAAAGATAGGGGCAGAAAATTATTTTTCAGATATTTTTTGTGCTGCTGTTGTTTCTAATTCTCTAACGTTTACTTTCTCGTTGTTTGGTTATGACTTCTTGGATTAGAGATCAAACAATAGTCTAATGCAAATGACATCATGGTCTAATAGAAATGGCATCATGGTCTAATAGAAATGGCATCATGGTCTAATAGAAATGGCATCATGGTCTAATAGAAATCATATCGTGGTGCAATTTAAATGGCATCATGGTCTAAAAGAAATGACACCATATGGCCTATCATACAATATTTCGCAAAATATATTTGAACATTTTAAATCAGAATTTTTGCACGATTATTGATTGCACGAACAAGGCATTAGAAGTACTCAAGAAATCTATATTTGCTTTAGTAATTGATTCAGCAACAGTGGAAAAGAATCAAGGTGTGTCAATATCTTCAGACAATGGACAATTCAATTACTTTTCCATTAGTTCTATTCATTCTTCGGTAACGTTTACTCTCACTTTTCCCAGCAATGGGTGTATCATAATTTAACATAACTTGCATTCCTGTGGCAGTGCTTACAAATATATTTCGTAGACTAGATTTCATTCCATAACAAACAGTTATTTCGACACTGGCGTAAGGTTTAAAAACACGACGTTTCGGGAGCCAACTGCTCCCTTTGTCAAGTGAAGGCAGAATGAAGAGTTCGTGAAAGTCCTAAGCTTATATACCCGCATGTTGGGAATCCCCATCTGACGTCATCTGGTGCGGGATTGATCCGGCTGGGGAAATTCTCGCCGGACTAAGACTAGTGATTACATGATACTTGATGATAGTAGCTCATGAATGATCGGGAATTTTCAGGCATTGAAATCTTTCAGATTTTTAGCATCCGCTCATTAAGACCGCTCATAACAAGTTCCCGTAAGCCGATTACAATAATGTGCAACGCATCTCCTGTTTTTAGAACTGAACGGAATAACATATGTATTGCAACACGGAATAACATATGTCACTGGTATTTGCAATACATATGTTATGTGTATTGCAAATACCAGTGACAAATCAACAAGGAAGAGTATCAGCAAAGTGTGTGTTAGTAGAGGGAGTGCACTGATCACTGAGCAAAATCACAACTGGAATGCGGACTACCTATTCAACAGAACAAGCGATACCTGAATAAGCCGGGTTTTTTTCTGCGAAGGATACACTTCCTAAGCGAGTTAAGCAAATAATCCGTAAACGAGCACATATTACGCGTATGACTGTTTGTGTTTTAGATTAGTTTTTTATATACTGTGATATATATGGCCTGCAAAAGGGTTGCTGGTATCTAACTGGAAGGAGACCCACACGCTGAACGTATGTGACGATGTGTGGAACCGGCCAGGCCAGTAACCTAGTGTCCTACCCCGCCTTCAAGTGGTGCAGGCTGAGCTTTCTATTTATGTGGCAAATTAATATTTGCTACACGGATAGAAAGGCGGAAGGGGAGGGCTAATTCACCAACCCGTCTAGCCAGCGTGGTGAAATTATGGCTAATTCCTCCATTATGTTGACACACCAGAAACCATGGCCCCTAGTCTCCAGGTGCTGGAGTGCTCCTGATCAAGGCAGCGGTCAGTGTGGCATGAAAGCAGGGGGTGCTAAGAATCACTGGAATGGCCCAGGCTGCCGTTTGTTATTGACCTTGGCTACGTTTAATGGACGATCCCTTGCTTCTGAAGCAAAACTTCAGGAATTGGAAGAAGAACTTGACAAGATCAAATGGGACATTGTAGGACTCAGTCGACAGAAAAGATGATGGTGACGATCAGTCTCTTCCGACTTACTCCATCATTGTATTATTTTTCTCCATCATAGTATTTTTCTCCATTACAGTATTATTTTTCTCCATCATTTTATTATTTTTCTCCATTATAGTATTTTTCTCCATCATTTTATTATTTTTCTCCATCATTTTATTATTTTTCTCCATCATTTTATTATTTTTCTCCATTATAGTATTTTTCTCCATCATTGTATTATTTTTCTCCATCATTGAATTATTTTCTCCATCACTGCATTGTTCTTCTCTATCAGTTTTTGCCTTCAATTACCGTTATCTTGCATTGTTTTTTCAATAGAGTAAAGCAATGTAAGGGTTGGCCAAAGTTGGAATAATTGAGTTGCGTATGTAGTCCTTGCAGAAAAAGTTGGAAGACAAGAAGCGATAAAGAGGTGGAGAGAAATGGAGGAAAAAGTTATGACAAATTTTAGTGATTTAAAAAATAACATACGAAAGAAAAGAGCAAAAAAAATTTTTGTGTAAAAACTAAAATCGTTATTTTTAGCAAAGACTTGATAACAAAACCTAAGTTCCCGAAACTGATGTTTAGTTTTTTTAGTCTTTTTCCTTTTCCTTCCCACCCTAATGAAATTGTTCACCAGCAACGTGTAATTCCACATTGATTTATTATTACGTATTATTTTAACTATTACTATGGATAGGCATATTGCATAATTAATTTTGTGAAGATGAGAAATTTAGAATGCTGCAGATGTCAATGTGAAAGCGCTGAAGAACGAGCACTATAGGCAAGATATACACTCCTACCTAGAAAAAACGTATACCGAATTACCAGAAATATCTCGTGCCTATAGAAAGATAGGCAATGAGTGATACTACACATTTGATCTTCACATTCCCTTTTATCAGAAACGATAATATAACATTTAAAATATATGATGATGATGATGATGGCAGTGAAGTTAGAAGAAAAGGTGAAGAGTTGGTGGAACTTAAAAGTGGACATTTGTTTTATTATAGAGGAACGGAAACTGGAAGAACAAGTGGTGTTGGCTTCTTAATCAACAAAAGAATTAAAGACTACCTTCTTGAAGTCGAAAGCACGTCAGATCGAGCAGCGAGGCTCGTTGTTCAACTAACCCAGCGATACCAACTTCAGATAGTACAGGTATATGCACCAACATCAAGCCATACCGACGAAGAGGTTGAAGAATTTTATGAAGAAATCAAAGAGTTACACACCAAAGGGAAACAACATATCAAGCTCATCATGGGGGATTTCAATGCAAGAATTGGACAACAGGAACAAGGAGAGACATCGGTTGGTAAATACGGATATGGGGAAAGGAATGAACGTGGCGATCAACTCATCGAATTTGCAGAAGCTGAAAATCTTAGCATCATGAATTCATTTTTTAAGAAGAAACCGCAAAGAAAATGGACATGGAAACACCCAAATGGGGGAACTAGTGAAATTGACTATATCCTGGCAAACAAGAAATCAATTATTGAAGATTGCAGTGTACTGAACAGATTTAATACTGGAAGTGATCATCGAATGGTGAGATGTAAAGTGCACTTAAATACTAAATTAGAACGACAGAAGCTCATTAGGAAACAAGTAAGTAAGAGGGTGGATTTAAAGAAATTAAAAGAAAATACCGAGGCATTCAAGTTGGAATTAAAAAATCGCTTTTCTGCACTGGAAGGACTTATTGATGAAAGTGATATCTCAGAAGCAAATGAAAACATTGTTAAGACAATAGTTGAAACTGCTGGGGAAATTGGTGGTGTAACCTGTAAAAAGCACAATAGCAAATTATCTGAGAAGACGAAACAGCTCATGAAAAGGCGAAGAGATATGAAGGTGGACAATCAAAATACCAGTTCCAGGATTGAGTACATAGAACTTTGTAAAACTCTGCGCAAAAGCATGAAAGAAGACATAAGAAAATTCAACTGTGAGCTAGTAAGGAAAGCCATTGAAAATAACAAGAGCCTTAGGGTTGTTAAAGGAAGTTTATCTGTTGGGAAGAAACACATCATTGCATTAAAAGGAGAGGATGGCACCGTAACAAGAAATAGGGAAGAAATACTTAGAAGAGTTGAAGAATTCTACAAAAATCTATACGAAAGTAACAGTGGATTAAACGAAGACATTGAAATAGTCGAAGGAACAGCTCCTAAAATCTTAAAAGAAGAAGTTTCATTTGCAATAAAAAATATGAAGAAAGGAAGAGCCCCTGGTGATGATGGTATTACATTAGATATCCTAAAAGAAGCTGGAGAATATGTAGAAGACATACTTGCAAAATTCTTTACCAAATGTCTTAACAGCGGTAACATACCAAACCAATGGGATTCTGCAACAGTAATTCTTTTGCATAAAAAAGGTGATAAAGAGGATTTGAAAAATTACCGACCAATTAGCTTGTTACCTGCTATTTATAAAATCTTCACAAAAGTGCTAACACATCGCCTGCAGAAAAAATTAGATGCAGCTCAACCAAGAGAACAAGCTGGATTTCGAAATGGATTCAGTACAGTAGACCATATTCATGTATTAAGAAAATTAATTGAAAGAACACATGAATATGAACTTCCATTGTGTGTGGCATTTATTGACTATGAGAAGGCCTTTGACTCTATTAAAACATCAGCAGTCATCAACTCTTTAAGATCAGCAGACATCGAGGATGTGTACATTGACATGGTGAAATGTGTGTATAAAAATGCAAGTGCAAAATTTCGGTTACATAAAGATACCAAAACTATCAAAATTGGTAAAGGTGTGAGGCAGGGAGATACCATTTCTCCAAAACTTTTTACTTCAGCTTTGAAGCTAATTTTTCAGCTGATAAATTGGAACAAGAAGAGAATAAAAATAAATGGTGAATATTTAAATCATCTGCGCTTTGCTGATAACATAGTTATTTTTTCAACAGACTCGTCAGAATTCCAAGTCATGGGTACAAGAGCTTTCAGCTAGAAGTAAAGAAGCTGGACTTGAGATGAACCTACAACAAGCTAAAATTACGTTCAATAATTTCGTAGAGAAAACAAAAATACAAGTTGACAACATGAGTTAGCTAGAATTCGAGGGATATATATTCATATATATGATATATATTCATATAATTGATATATTCATATATAATTGATATATATTCATATATAATTGATATATACATATATAATTGATATATAATGATATATAATTGATTCATATATTTACCATATATTGGCCAGCTGATTTCAATGGAAGACAACATTATGAAAGAACTCTACAAAACTTATTAAACTTGGCTGGAGTGTATTTGTGAGAGACAGTTTTATTTCAAGGGGAAAATTGCCTTTGTGTCTAAAAAGAAATGTCTTCAACCAGTGTGTAATGCCAGTCCTCTCTTACAGATCAGGGACATGGCGTCAAACAATTGCAGCAATACGGAAGTTACAGAAAACCCAAAGGAGCATGGAGAGGTGCATGCTTGGAGTAACTAGGAGAGATCGAAAAAAAAACAACCACTTGGGTGAGAAAGCAGACTAAAGTATAGGAGATCGTTGTTAAAGTAAAAAGGCTGAAATGGCGTTGGGCTGGGCATATTGCAAGAAGAACTGATCAATTATGGACAACTGAAATTCTCAATTGGATTCCAAGAGACCACTAAAGACCTAGAAAACGTCCTCAAACTAGATGGGTGGATGAAATAAGAAAACAGGTTGGGGTGACTTGGAAGCGAATTGCTCAGGATAGACTTGTGTGGAAAGCATTTGGAGAGACCTTCATCCAGCAGTGGATAGATAATGGTTGAATATGATGATGATGATGATGATATATATATATATATATAATTTTTCTAAAAAATGAATTAACTATTTTCTGTTCATGTATCAGTTTATTGAAAACGATTAATATTTTAATGAAACATTAAGTATTTAAAATTTAAATTAGGGTTAGTGCTACAGATATCCAATCACAATTTGACAAGTGCGATTCGTTTTACGGATAATTAAATGCAATCAATTTAGTTTTATAAATTAACATTGTTTTGTTTGTCCAACTAACCTCTAACTAAACAATTGCATCATAATCATTAAATGACAACTAGTAAATCATAATTATCAAATAGTAATTATTAACTAGGAATAAAATATTAATTAGTAAATACAATACATTAATACACTGATGTGCCAGAAAAACTGGTACACTTACCTCATATCGTGTACCCCCCCGCGCACGCAGAAATGCCGTAGCACGACGTGACATGGACTCAACTGATGTCTGAAAGTATCCTGGAGACAATTCACACTAGGATTCCTCCAGGACAGTCCACAAATCCATACGAGTGCGAAGTTATGGAGATTTCTTTCGAACAGCACGTTGCAAGGCATCCCAGATATGCTCAATAATGTTCATCGCTGGCGATTTAGGTGGCCAATGGAATTGTCTAAAGTCAGAAGAGTGTTCCTGGAGCCACTCGGTAGCAACTCTCGATATGTTAGACGTCGCATTTTCATGCTGAAATTGTCCAAGTCCTTCGGAATGCACAATGGACATGAATGGGTGTAGGTGATCGGACATGATGCTTACGTACCTGTCACCTGTCAGAGTTGTCTCTAGACGTATCAGGGGTCCCGTAAAGCTTTGTGCCGTACAGTCAACAATGGTACACGAGTGGGCCTTCGGCTCCGAAAGCCCATATTAATGATGGTTCGTTGAACAGTTCGCACGCCGACACATGGTGATGCTCCAGCATTGAAATCTGCGGCAATTTGAGGAAGTGTTGCACGTCTATCTCGTTTAACGATTCTCGTCAGTCGTCGAAGGTCCCGTTCTTTCAAGGTCTTTTTCCGGCAGCACCGCTGTCGGAGATTTGATGTTTTATCGGATTCCTGATATTCACGGTATATCCGTGAAATGGTCGTACGCGAAAATCCAAATTTTGTCGTCATCTCGGAGATGCTATGTCCCATCTCTATTGTGCCGACTATAACGCCACGTTCAAAATCACTTAAATCTTGATAACCTGCTATTGTAGCGGCAAGAACCGATTTAACAGCTCTGCCAGACATCTCTTGTGTTATATAGGAGCAGCTGACCGAATCGCGTTACGCTGATTGGTTGAAAAGCTCCGTTATTTGCATACGCACGCCTGTACCAGTTTTTCTGGCACTACAGTTTATTTACTAACAGTTATAATTTTTCAATTACAATATAGCGATTTACAATTAAACTGAAATTAAGGGACTACAGCTAATTTATCAATGAATTATGACTGATTAATTGCCAGTAGTGTTGCTGATTGATTATATTAGATTAATGATAATTAGTCACTCCATTTAATCGATCACGAATAATCTGTCGACTTGACGTTTATAAAGTTTTTTTCTAATTTACTTTTTCTTAGAGCTGGAATGAGAACCCAATATGCAGCAATTCTATAATAAATATTCACTATAAACACAGGGGCAAACACTCAAAAAGACGATAAGTGTCATCGTCTTAATATTTTGTGCTACGCGTGTTTAAGATCGTTTAGGCTGTTTGAGGTCTTCATGATTTGTCTTGTATCGTTGTCAATGTTGCTGATGTGGGAAGAAGGAAGTCCTGAAAATTTTTTAAATGTTATAAATGTTGACCGACACTGTCTCGCAGGATTTCTCATCAATCTATTAAATTTGTTTTTATAGAGAAGATTTAATTTATTAAATAAGTATTGCGAACCACGGGCGAGTTGAGGAACTCATTTGTGATACTTAAATTGAGAGAGTTCTGAAACACGTAAGTTTAAGTGGCAACGAATGAAATCCTCCGAGAAGCCATTTACAGCCATATCGCCATTTTAAGAAGTTGGCAAACCACAATATTTTTATTTCATCTCTTTACTCATTTCCCGTTGAGAAATTGCGAGTGGAATTAGTTGAGACGACCTGCTTGCAGGAAAATAACTTCAACTTTAATCACTTTCTGGAGCCAGTTTTGATGAATTAAAATGTCATTTCAAACACTTGTTCAGGCGAGAAAATTCGGCTCATTCGTTTACATCGAACGAGCAGCAGTCTGTGATAAATAGATGGATGAAACTCATTTCAAAGTAACAATCTTTTGGAAATGTTTCGATTTTCAATAACACTATTAAGAATATACTCAACTACTTTCTTTTCCCTTAGCCAACGGTGTCATGTTTGATCCATAATGATTGAATCTCAAACAAGTAGTAAGAACCATTAAAAATTTGAGATCAAAGAACACAAAATAAATTTTGAAAAACAATTTTCTACTTTATTTTACCAGATTTATTATTAACATAATGACAGTTCTGAAACAAAAAAAATCCAATTAATTGAGATTCCATTAATTGAATTTGCATTACAAAATTCCCTGTTTTATTTCTTTTGAAAAGAAAATCAATTGTGGAAAATGCTTTCGTTTAACTTCCATGCAAAAAAATTTTGCCATTCCGTTTCCTTTTCTGGGAAAGCGCATTTAATTATCCATATGTTCTTTTACATTTGTTATTCATTTGATGTAGAACTAACGAAGAGTTGATTAGAAACTTAGTGAAACGCACATAAATATAAAAAAATATAAACATTTAAATTTTTTAAAGTTCGAGAAATCTTTAATGTAATTGGTAACTCAAAGCACAAAAAATTTCATTTAGGGAACTTTAAAATGAATAACAGCTTTTGGCTTCTCTGCAACTGGATCATTTATTTTTTCTGTTAATTATTTATGTTTAAATACTTAAGTCCGAGGATTACGCAAACCATAAGACGGGACAGAGGACTCAACGGGACTTTTTTACAAGGACTTCACTTTGGAACATGGGACCCATTCCTAAGTCTAAAGCGATAGATTTCAACACAAAATACAAACGATTAAAAGAGTATAGAAATGTGTCGCTACCGTTCCAATACTTGGGCGGACGTATGTGTGTTTTCCCTAAAATTTGGTGAGACTCCACTGGGGACAGTGATTCATCACTGCCACATTTATGTGTGAGTCAAGTAAACCTAGGCCTGGGGTTCCGCGAGTCTGGAGTCTATAGGGTCTGGGGTTCCGCGACTCTGGTGTCAAAAGAACCTGGTGTTCATTAATGCGCTGTTTTAATCTCCTTTATTTACAAATATTTGGGAGTAGTTTTCTTTTTTGACGAATCTGAATATTGAAAATAATGAACCAGGTCTGTAGCCAAGCCGGGGCCAGAAGGGGCCCTGGCCCCAGTTGCCTCATGCTTGTTCCCCGGTTACCCCATCGAGCTATATACATATAGAAAAATCCCTGGGTGCCTTGTGCCCCATATGTCCTTTGCCTTGCCCTAGTTGCCCCTTCAACCTGGTTACAAGCTTATAATGAATTTTGAAGAAAAACGCATGGTACTTTTAACTGAATGTCTCAGGTGCTTGATTTCTTAAGGGGCCTGTTTTATTCAGGGGCCCAGGGCCCATAAAACCATTTATCCTTCATCACCTGTAATTAATCTTCCCTTTCCTGCATTTTTTTAACTTCGCTACCTTAGTGCGAAGCATTGGTGTCACTAGAGCATGGAAATATATCAATTTCTGCCACAGTGACCAGAAATTTGGCTGATCAAATAAAAAAATCAAATAAAACTGTTTTCGTTTTTGTTGTGATTTTTAAAGAGAGAACGGTATGTGAGGAAACCAAAATACACAGGACTCCTAAAGAAAGAAAATAAATCCCTTAAATATGTACAACTTATAAATACAGCAAAACCTCCTTCAACGGTCACCTCTAAACAACGGTAACCTCCGATTACCGGCCGTGTATCAATGGAACCGAACGTGTTCCATAGGATTGACATTAGTGTTAACCTCCAAACAACGAATTCCGAATAACGGTCGGCCGGTAGATATCACGAAAAAAAAAAGTATTTAAATTTTTAAATATGTCTTCAACTAAAATCGTCAACGATGGAAAGTAAAAATTACTCGATGGCACTTTCCTTCAAAGCACTCCATTTAAACATATGTTCACATTTTGTAGCTTTATACGTATGTTCCTGTCTCCGAATACGGTATTACTATTTATAACCCACCGCCCCAGTGTTTTGTCTGCGCAAACAACCACTGTCCATTAAAAATTAGTTTTTAACAAATACGGATCTTCATGCCTTTTCACCAATGAGTAGTGTCGTCTTAACCTAACTGCGGCATTTGAATGCTAGTTTGTAATCACAATGAGTTTTTCACGAAATTTTTTAAGTCTAAAGGAGAAAATTAAAGTTCTCCAAGACAGTAAAAAATAAGGTGTAAGCACACAAAAATTAACAGACCTTTGCGGCCAAGAGAAGTCATAGATAAATAAGATTTAAAAAATAATAGTGATTATCTGCAACTTCCCTTCCGGGGCATGAACTTGGACAGTAAAACGAAACGTTGGAAGACAAGAAATTAAGAACTTGACAAAGTGCTGTTAGACTGGGTTTCCAATTGTCGATTTAAAAACTTTCAATCAAAAATCCTGCAATTAAAATATTTCTTAATTGAAGAATTTTTCCTCACTTAATGAACCTGAAAATATAGACAGAGATGGTGATGGCGAAGAGTTGGATGGCACTCTCAGATTAGTAGGAAAAACGAATATAAAAACCATCGGGTTTGTTTGCGTGGGAAAAGATTTCGGAGTTTCTAGTACATTTAATACCATTCAGGAATTGTTACAAAATATGATAGAATCCGGAGGAAGCAGAGGGGACCCAGAGGGGGATTTTGGGGGATGCAAAATACAGTAAAACCCACATAATACGAGCCCGCATTTAGCGAGTTTATGGACATAGCTAGGAAAATGTGGATTTTCTTTAGTACAACGATTAAGAGAAATACAATTTAAACGCTTTTAGCAAACAAGTCGTTTTGGGACGGCGAATTTAACGAGAAATCTAAAATAGGAAATCAAACTTTTTGTAAAATTTCGCTCGTTATATGCGGTTGGTCATTATATTCTACGCTCGCTATAACCGAATCCCACCGCAATTCCATGGATTTGAGCGGGAAAATTTCCCCAATTTCCTCCCCCGTGTATCTGCCACTGGAAAACGTGATGATGAAATGGAAGCGGAAAAAATGCAGAACTGCTACAAAATTCTAACATCAAAACATATTCTGGTGTTTCGAAAAATTTTCAGGAGATCCAAAACTTTTTTCAGAACAAAAATAATGACGAGTTCTATAAAACAACTACAAATATTATTTCCTTAGAAAATAATATTTTTTATAACAAAGCAAAACAATTACGAATCACTGATTTTTTTAATGTAAATTAAAATAAATGAGGATGAATGTATTTGAAATAATCAATTGTTTTATTGTTAGGTTTATTGATTCCGATTTTTATATTGAACCTCTAAATAACAGCCACCAGCGAAGGATGGTCACTTTTGCAGAGTCCTATGGGCGACCGTTATTTGGAGGTTTTACTGTATTAGTTTATTAGTTTTGCAGATATAAACACATACACGTTAAAAATCTGATTAAACGTGTTATTTTGACAAGATTTTAACTGAATTATCGCATCGTCCTGAACAGGGTTTTTACTTTAAGAGCAAATTTTTAGAATATTTATGTCAAGTTTTGTTTTTGAAACTAAAAAGCTGCTCTTGATACTTGGTACTAGAAAAAATCTTTTCCATACATAATGACTATCCTAACACGATGAATAAATATTCGTAAAATCATGAATAAATCAGTCAAGCACGCATCGTTTCTATTAAGTTTCTTGTTTACTTTGCCTATAAATACTAAATTGGATGAAGCTAAATAAATAATCGAACGTCAAACTAGTCTAATTTTAAAAACTAAATAAAATTTTTAGATTACAAAGATCGTGACATAAGAATAAAATTCGCATTAACCGAGTTCCTTATTTACAATACAACAACTGTTTACATTTCATGACAAGAGGAGATCCAAAACCAAACTAAGACAAGAGCTACAGATTTGTTGGCTTCCCAATTATTTTATTAGTGGGAAGTGTCGTCGTCAAATTATATCAAATATTATGGACGTTATTAACTAGACGTCAACGTCAGAGAAGTATCAGATTATACTAGAGCCCCTAAAATTATAGGCCGACGCATAAGCCACCATTTTCTTGTACACTTCCGGTTTCATTTACCTTGGCGAAAAAGGTTTTCCGCTTTGAATCAAGGATCGCTATTTTGGCAAAAAAAGAAATAGCAATCCTCGATTATCCGACGAATGTAAACATTGGCGCAATTTTTCCAATGTCGCCAATAAATACAATTTGCAACTCTAGCTTGGTTTTCGATTAATGTAAAATTATAATACAAATAATTAAAACAAACTTACACTTTACATGACGGCCAGGTATCTAAACATTCTACGTATATTCCTCGAATGATTAGAACATTTCTCAGCGGAACAAACACTCACTTCACGTTATTTTATAAAATATAACACACTTCTAAAGCACTCAAATTTAACACAGCAGTGAATGGAATGACGTAATATGAATGCATGAAAATGGCGGTAATGCTCCAGCTCTCTTTTTTTAATAACCCTAGATTGAACGAAGAAAACGTAATGCCTTTAAAAAAATGTGCAGAATTATTTACCTATATTTTAGGAAACAAAAGGGACTCATAAAAAATCTTCTAAACAACAATAGGTATTTAAAATGTCAGAAATAATGCATAGATAAAAAGAGCTGTAAATAGACAATAAGAAAAATAATAGAAAAAAATAATAAATAAAGTGCTATCAATGCAATATGAAATGGCAATATCCAAGCAGAACCGTTCGAGGAAGTTTGACATAAACAATTTTAACGCCCATTAACTGAGATATTTCACACTGCATCGAGGAATCTGTTTTAAGGAAATATGTTTGAAGCGATGTTTAAGTCATTTAGTAAATAATTTAGTGTATACTACGTAGTTTAAAAATACCAGAGTGTAATTTGGCTCAAATTTTGCATATCATAATGATGATGATTTGAGGCCTCACGCAGTGTAAGTGACTCTAAAACACAAGTCATAATCTCAACATGATCAAATTTATCTTTTTTATTCGAGCATTAGGCCGCCCGTTTTATCGCTACCGTTTGTCCTGGAATCGCCTCATATAATCGTTTTATTCCTTCTTTAAAGTAAGAGTTCGTTTGGGAAACCTTTTTATAAAGTTTCAACACGATAGTATTTCGATTGAGTATGTTGCTT